>WBNH01000909.1:52194-129471 GCA_013401255.1 Urocolius indicus
CCCCCCCCCCCCCCCCCGTCGGTAGCCAATTAGCTGGTGCCCGTTTTTTTTGTGTGTGTGACACTGGCAACCTGGGTTCAGGCTGTTCAAGGCTGTTGCAGAGGCAACACCTCCAGGCCGATCTGCCCCAGGCTGTGGGGCTGTGGCTCAGCAATGCTCTCCCCTCCAGCCTCTCTCTGTTGGAGGGTCACCTCTTCCCTTTCATCTCTGCTGACCTGGAAATTGTTTCTGTGAGTGCTTTGTGTGCGAGTTGTCTGGCAGAGGGCTCTGCCTTGGGAGTCTTTGAGGCGTGCTATTTAAACCTCACAGATCTGTGCCTTCTTAAAAGGTCACAATATCTGCATAGACTTTTACAGCTCAAGCTGCTGGAGGGCTGGGGGAAGATCTTGTGCTTGTCGAGTTGCATTCTGCAAGGGAGCAGCTCTTCCCATCGTCAGAACGAGGAGAACTATTTCAGTGTGGGGAGGCTGCTTTTGCTCTCGGGTTGCTCTGCCTTGCCCTGGGCTGTGCAGGCGCCGAGGCAAAACGTGGGGGCTCCTCTGAAGCTTCAGAGTCACAGCACTGCCATCTCCTCTGGAGCTCCTGCTCATCAGCACAGTCTGAGCCTCCCAGCCGCTCAGCTGACCCAGTCCCAGCAGCTCAACCTGCAGCTCCTGGCTCCCGAGAGGCGCAGGATGGAGCTGTGTGGGGACTCTGCTGTGCCTGGGGTGGCCCCTGGTCCCCTCTGGAGCAGGAGCACTGGGGCCCAGGCCAGGCAGGAGGATGCTGAGTGCCACCTCATCCGCTTCACTGACAGCTTTTGGTGCTGAAGAAACAAACGAGCTGTAGGGAAATGTAGGTCTGTGGATTTCCAATGAAAGCACAGCCTGGTGCTGATGAGATCTAGAAGCTACACCAAGAAAGGGGGAAAAAAATGTAAATAAGCAGCATTATTCCCCTCCCCAGCTCCGTCCTTTGACAGATGGAGCCGCGCTGATTAGATTATCTGATCTCTTTCTCAAGAACAAATAGTTGCTGGGAAGCTCTGGTTGTGGGTTCTGGTGCTGTGGGGATGACGCTCAGCTTGTTCCTTCCCCGGCTGCTGCTCAGCTTCCACAGGCCCTGGCCCCTCTTGCTGCCGAAATCACTTCCTTGGAGTAATTACATCAGCTAATTAAGGACCTAATTGGCTAATTAGAGCAAAGTGACAGTTCCTTCGCCCGGCGCTGGGGAAGGAACACGGTGTAACCACAGGAAACGTGCAGCGCCCGTGCTGGGGCGAGCAGGCGGCGATGGCCACGGCCACGTGCTGGCCCTGGGCTGGGGGACACGAGCTGTGCGAGGGGGCTCTGTCCCTGGGGCTGCAGCCGCGTGCTGTGGGAGACGGGCTGTGGGGGGGGGCTCTGTCCCTGGGGCTGCAGCCGCGTGCTGTGGGAGACGGGCTGTGGGGGGGGGCTCTGTCCCTGGGGCTGCAGCCGCGTGCTGTGGGAGACGGGCTGTGGGGGGGGGCTCTGTCCCTGGGGCTGCAGCCGCGTGCTGTGGGAGACGGGCTGTGGGGGGGGGCTCTGTCCCTGGGGCTGCAGCCGCGTGCTGTGGGAGACGGGCTGTGGGGGGGGGCTCTGTCCCTGGGGCTGCAGCCGCGTGCTGTGGGAGACGGGCTGTGGGGGGGGGCTCTGTCCCTGGGGCTGCAGCCGCGTGCTGTGGGAGACGGGCTGTGGGGGGGGGCTCTGTCCCTGGGGCTGCAGCCGCGTGCTGTGGGAGACGGGCTGTGGGGGGGGGCTCTGTCCCTGGGGCTGCAGCCGCGTGCTGTGGGAGACGGGCTGTGGGGGGGGGCTCTGTCCCTGGGGCTGCAGCCGCGTGCTGTGGGAGACGGGCTGTGGGGGGGGGCTCTGTCCCTGGGGCTGCAGCCGCGTGCTGTGGGAGACGGGCTGTGGGGGGGGGCTCTGTCCCTGGGGCTGCAGCCGCGTGCTGTGGGAGACGGGCTGTGGGGGGGGGCTCTGTCCCTGGGGCTGCAGCCGCGTGCTGTGGGAGACGGGCTGTGGGGGGGGGCTCTGTCCCTGGGGCTGCAGCCGCGTGCTGTGGGAGACGGGCTGTGGGGGGGGGCTCTGTCCCTGGGGCTGCAGCCGCATGCTGGGGGACATGAGCTGTGAGAGGGGGCGCTGTCCCAGGGGCTGCAGCTGCGTGGGATCAGCGCAGGTCTCACGGGGACACGGGACATCAGGTACCATCAGCCTCCGGAGGCAGCAATGGGAGCGAGGCTCTGTGTGCTGCTCCTCCAGCCTCTGCTCCCTTCCTCTGGGCTGGGCTTTGCTGGTGTTCTGTGCTCAGTAGGAAGGCTGGGCGAGGACTGAAGGCAAGGGATGGTTTTTCCTTCTACCAGCTTTTTGTTCTCGTCAGACAGAGCGAGACACGAGCGCTGCCCCAGCCTGTGGTTTGGTTTGGCTGCACCTTCGGGAAGCCGTTGGATGTGGTTCAGTTGTCGAGGGCCTGGGGTGGGAGCTGGAGACCTGGATGCAGTTCTCCACTCTGGCACTGGTTTGGTGTGTCCTCGAGCAAATTCTCCACAACCCTAGGCTGTGCTTTTTTTGTGCTTTTTTTTTGCCAGCCTTGCCTTATATGTAACCTCCTTGGAGCAAAAACAGGCTTGTGTGCATCCGCAGTGGAGCTCTGATCTGGTTTGGAGCCACGTACACTCCACCTCAAAATGACTTGGGCATCTAAATACTGCCTTTACTATTCCTGTGAGCACCCAGATCTGAAGCGTGTGTCCTTGTTCATGTGTGATCTAATCCTGGGGGGTCTAGAGGCTGGTTGGCAATGGGTGTTTCTGCCAGCAGGGCCCCTGGGTGCCCAGACACCCGTTACCTGTTATTCTCTGCACATCTGAGTGTTCCTGTGCTGGATACCTCGTGTCTGCCACCAGCTTGGGACCCTCAGACCAGGTGTCCCTCAGTTGTCCTATCCAGGGACCTCAGTCCTGTGAGAACTTTGAGGGCCAGAGCAGCCATCTGGGTCAGCTCTGGGGAGAGCAGAGATGCCTCCAGTCTCCTGCTGGCAGAGGTTAAGCTTTGCATGAGATGGTTCCGTACGATCGAGGCCAGTTGACGTTGGAGTAGGAGGAGTAAGAGCAGGCTGTGCCTTCCCCCTGCCCCATGGGCTCATTCCCATGGGCTGAGGGTGCACAGGCTCCTCTCTGCAAGCACTGAGCGTTTCCAGGTCGCACGGTACGATCTCGTGTCTTTACGCACCGGTGGATTCTTTCATCCTAAAGCTTTAGATAAGTCAAAATCACGGCCCAGGGAGAACCAGGAGTGCTCCCAAGATCCATCCTTCATCGCTGTCGTTTGGCAGAGCCATCCTGAGCTGTGTGTGGGTGCCAGCTCTCGCTGAGCAGAGGGCAGCCCGGCCAGCCAGGCAGCTCCTGCTCGGGAGCAGG
Organism: Urocolius indicus; assembly: GCA_013401255.1. Taxonomy (NCBI): domain Eukaryota; kingdom Metazoa; phylum Chordata; class Aves; order Coliiformes; family Coliidae; genus Urocolius; species Urocolius indicus. Next base: position 55,610 of record WBNH01000909.1, read on the forward strand.
ATCACAGCTGGGCGCCGGCTGCTGTCTGGCAGCCCCAAAGCCCCAACCAAAACGTGGCTATGGCCACTCAATTTCATGTGAAAACACTGCAGAGTGCAATTTCTCACGGTCTCAATCCGATAGTAGAACCAGGAGACCAAGTTCACTCCCCAAGCAGCCCCTTTGCACCCCGTGACAGACACAACTTGAGCCTGGAGCTCAGGGAAACCCAAGGGAACGTCGCATGGTTTTAGGTTTATTGCGAACATTTCACCAGGTTCTAACGTCCAGTTACTTGTTCTGGTAACTGCTTCTTAGGTATGGAAATGACAGCACAGGATACTCCCTGTGATGCTGTAACACGGGCTGCAATCTGCCTCTGGCTTCGTGTCTGTGCCACGAGGTACCGCGCAGCCACAGCCCTGAGGGGGGAGAAAGCTGAACCTGCTCTCTGATGTTTATGCAGCTGGAAGAGAAAGGTCTTGTAATGCTTCAGGATGAATGGGTTTCAAAGTGTTTCTGTAGTGCATAAAATAATATCTTTTATATATATGTGTCCATCGAGCCAAACAGGCAAGGAAAGGATGTTAAATTCCTCCAGTAGATTGCTCAGGGAGTTTTTGTTCGGCTTTGTTTCTACTGGAGGAGAAATCTGACCGTGGTCGTGGTGTTAAGTGCCAAGCAAAAGCCTTGGCCAAGAGCCAGGGCTGCTTCAGGGTGAGGATGGGCCCGAGGAGCTTTCACCTTCACAGGATAAGGGGAATTAGCTCAGGAACCAACATCTGCTTCCATAAAACCACTTGTTCCCAGAGTTTGGGTTTCCTGGGGAGTTTGCTCAGCAGCTCCAGGAGGATGCAGTGAATAAAGCCTTTCTCTTCTGACTTCAGAAACCGAAGCTGTGTCTCAAGTAAAACAACAACAACAAAAAGAGATGGGTTCTGAACTGACGTTTTGATTTGAAATGTCATTTTGTTTTTAATTGAAGAACCGGAGTGAAGTGACATTTTGAGTCAAAATGTTCATGTTTTGTTCAGACGTCTCCCATGGGAAAATTCAAATGTTTCATCAGAGCTGACATTTGCTTGTGGAAGCCTCCCAAAAGCCCAGGTTTCCTCCAAACAGAGGTGAGAAGGTTTTCCACGTTGGGTGCTGGTGGGCGAGGGGCTGGCAGCGGCACCCTCGGCGCTGTCCTTGGCCAGACCTGCTTGGGCTGCTCCCAACAGCAGATGAGGAGGAGGAGAGGGAAGGCTCCTGGGTGGAGGTGAGGGGGTCAGCAGGCTGATGCAGTGCTGCTAAGCTGCTGTATCTCAACAAAATCCTCGTGAAACACTTGAAACAATGGTCTCTGCTAATTCAGGGTGTTTTATACGCCCTTGCTTAGAGGAAGAGATATCCTGCCTTTCCTCCTCTCATCAGGCCAGGGCAGATCCACCCCAAAACCTGTGCCTTTTGCTGATTCTGTTTCAAAGAAATGCTTGAAGTGAGGGTTTGCTCAGCTGGAACAGCCCAGCACAGGAGCAGCCGCTGGTGCAGCGGCCAGACACCCTCCCGCAGGGCTTCGAACACACCTCGGGGTGTTTCCAGAGGGACAAGGACAGAAAACCAAACACAGTGAAGCAGATTTCTCACCCACATCCCCCAGCCCGGCTTGTGGTGAGGATTCCTGTCGTGCTCCTGTAGCACAAGGGTGTGATTTGCTCTAAGGATGCGTCCGTGGCCCCAGGGCTGTGATGCAGAGCAGGTCCCTGGGTTGGGTGATGCTGAGCAGCGCTGGCACGGCTGCCAGGGCAGGGCTGGAGCCGTTCCATCCTGCTTGGGGATGCCATGAGGATGGAGAGGGCTAGGGAAGGCCCTTCCCTTTGGCCACCTCCCAGGGCTGCCCCTTGCAGGAGAGGGAGAAGAGGAAGAGATGTAGGAGCAGCTCAAAGCGCTGCCCGCCATGGGGACAGCATGGTGCTCTGGGCCTGGTCCCCAGTGTCCCCACCGAGTCTGGGCCACAGCTCCATCTCTTCTTCCTCCCTGTTAGATGGAGGAAGCTCAAAATCAGACCGAAATTGCAGGGCAGGAGTGTTAACCCAAGGAGGCCTGAAGAGATGTTGACAAAGCACATCATCTCAGTGGCAATGTGCCCCTGCAGCTGCAGTGCTGGGGGGACGCTGCTCCCCTGGCATGAGCAGACAAGCTGCTGCCCAGGGGTCTGGTGTGAGTGCAAGACTGGAGCTGCCAGAGCCTCTTTAAGCTGTGGATGCCTTTGCCCTCCCTGTTGATGTAAGCCACTGTTCTGTTATCTGAAGCACAAAAACCCACCCTCAGAGCAGAAGCGGACCCTTCCCTGCTGCCTGCCTTTCTTTCTGGCTAAGCTTGAGTCTGTGAAGAGGCTGAGCCATGGCTCTAGCAGCCACAGAAGCAGTTGGCAGCTTTGCCTGTGTCTCCCAGAACACCCCAGTGCTGTGTGGTGGAGGTGGATGTGTGAGCAGGCAGCCGCCGGCTCCCGGGAGCCTCAGGGAAGGAAATGAAAAATACATCCATTCTCCTCCTCAGACATCTTGCCTGAGGGTTAACTCAGTGTCTGGGGGTTTCCCCCCACCACCCTTAACCAGAAAGATAATAACTTGCAAAAAGCTTTGGTGCTCGCTTGTGCCTCGGCAGCATCTGTGCCGGGGGAACGTGCTGGAGGGCTGAGCTGGCCTGTGCAGCGAGGGGCTGCCAGGGGAAGGCACAGCACCGTCTTAAAAGCAAGAAAGGATCTGGCCCTGAGAAGTGGTGCAGGGAATAGAGACTTGGGCCGTGCAGGACCTGCCTTTGGCACAGAAACACTCTCTTAAGTGAGACTCCAGTTTGGAGGCAACAGAGCCAGCCTTTCCCACACACACTTTCTAGCCTTGCCCTGGCTGTGGTGCTTGTGCAGTGCCCTGGGTGCTCCTTGGTGTGGTGGGAGCTCTGCAGCCCTCTGCTCTTCCCAAGACACGGGCTTTCCTCTCCTTTTCCCGTTCCTGTTTGGTGACAGTGGGGTCCCTGCAGTGGCACAGAGCTCTGCCAGCAGTCGCTGCTGCTGAGGCACAGCCACCGCCAGCCGGGGCCGACACCGTTGCACGTTGGCCTTTGCTGTTTAGCTCTGAGGTGTTTGCAAATCCTCGAGTTACCTATAATTGTTGCTCAAAACCAGACAAACAACATCTCTTGTGTCAAAGCCCGCAGTGCTGCAGCCTTGGGTTGGTGGCAGAGCCGGCTGGCAGGCGCTCAGTGGTGCCTCCTCGCTGCTGGCAGCACCAAAACCCTGCAGGGGTGATTAGGGGGAGGCTTCTGGCTCGTTTTGGCCTCCCTGGGTTGTCAGGCTGCTTGCTCTGGCTCTTCACAGTCGCTGGGGTTTTCTCCCCACCCCGTCTCGTCTCCCTTGAGGCTCAGAGTGGGGAGGCGGCGCTGCTGTGACAGTGGCAGGATGGGTACTGGGCCTGGGGAGGATGGCAGGGTGTGCTGAGCAAAGGTGAGAGCCGAGCAGCTGACCCTTTTGGCTACAGCACACGGTTTTTCATGTCAGCTGAAGGCTTCTGGGTGTGAGCCTGTGCTCATCTGGCTGTGGCTGCGGCTGCAGTGCCAGTGCCTTGCACTGAGGCCACTGTGCCAGGGACACTGCGCTCATGCCTTGGTAGCCTCAGCTCATCCTCAGCTCATCCTGGCTGGGGAGGGCGTAGGGCACAGCTCGCAGCCTCAGCTCATCCTGGCTGGGGAGGGCGTAGGGCACAGCTCGCAGCCTCAGCTCATCCTGGCTGGGGAGGGCGTAGGGCACAGCTCGCAGCCTCAGCTCATCCTGGCTGGGGAGGGCGTAGGGCACAGCTCGCAGCCTCAGCTCATCCTGGCTGGGGAGGGCGTAGGGCACAGCTCGCAGCCTCAGCTCATCCTGGCTGGGGAGGGCGTAGGGCACAGCTCGCAGCCTCAGCTCATCCTGGCTGGGGAGGGCGTAGGGCACAGCTCGCAGCCTCAGCTCATCCTGGCTGGGGAGGGCGTAGGGCACAGCTCGCAGCCTCAGCTCATCCTGGCTGGGGAGGGCGTAGGGCACAGCTCGCAGCCTCAGCTCATCCTGGCTGGGGAGGGAAGGCGCAGGGCACAGCTCCCAGGCTCAGCCGGCCACTGCAGGTTTCCCATTACCCAGAGAAGCCACAGACCCGCCTGTGCTTTAGTTTAATTGCTGCTTTTCTGAAACACTTCAAAGGGTGTTTGGAACCGCAGTATGTGGCAGATATTATTAGATTTGTTTTTGGAATATAATGATAAACTGTTGCCATTATGGAGGTAGACATAATTATCTGGAATCTATTTTAATCTATTCTGCCTGTTAAATATTCTATGTTCCCTTTTAATAAGAGGCAGCATCCACCCTTTGATGTTCTAGCGGAGGTGTAGAAAGCTCTCCTCTCCTTGCTGCAAATGTTAATTGAGTAGCCTCTCTTTCTCTTCATTAGCTTGCATTAACACCTTTTAATATCTCTTTAAAATCTTGTTCAATTTACTTACTTTAATCTTTTCCTTTCCCAGAGTGTTGCATCACTTTGATCCTCATCTTGGTCTTTTCTTTGATGACAACTTTGAGTTTAATTTGTATTTGAATTGAAATGGAAATGTCCCGGTTCTGTGCTTTACACGGCGCTGGCATCTGCAGCAGCCTTTGGTGCTGCTGCTGGAGGGGAGGGAAGAGTGACACCGGCCAGGCTGCTGCCCTGTGCCACCCCTCAGCTTGTAGAGGAGCTGCTCTGCTGGCAGAGTTAATAAAGCTGGGGTTAATAAAGGCCTTTTTTGTTCCCAAGGGCCCACAGGGCTCTCAGGCTTTGCCGTGCTGTGCTGTGCTCAGCACCATGCCACATGCTTCCACGGCAGGAGCAATCCCCTGCTTCATGGCAGGAGCAATCATCTCCTCCATGGCAGGAACAATCCCCTGCTCCTCCATGGCAGAAGCAATCTCCTGCTCCTCCATGGCAGGAACAATCCCTCTGCTCCATGGCAGGAGCAATCCTCTGCTCATGGAGCTTGCAGGAGCCCCAGCTGGGCCAGTCGCAGCCTCCTGGGTGCAGGCACAGAGCCGTTTGTCGCTGCTGGCCCTGCAGACATGGCTGGGAAAGCTTGGTTAAGCTTTGTGAGGGGTTTGCAGGGAAGCAGGAGGGGTGAGATGGGGCTCACCCCCTCCTCACCTCTCTCTGGGGCTGGTGGAGTTTCAGGAAGCACAGCCAGGCCCCTTCTGCCCATTGCAGAGCTCAGGCTGTGCCAGGAGGATGCACAGAGGGGCGAGTGCTGGAGTGGGTTCATCAGGTGTGGGCACTTTTGTGTTTGGCATTGAGTGGCCTGAGATAAACAGTGTGACCAAGGGCACTGGCTTCTGCCTGACCTTCCCTTCCCAGGCAACGTGTTGGACTAGGACCTGGGAAGCACTTCAGCCATCTCAGCCTTGCTCCTGAGTGAGCAATAGCTCAACTTGTCTTTTAGTCCTTCACGTGATGTTGGGGAACAAGTGGCAGCAGCAACCTGAGTGCTCCAGGATCTTCTTTTGCTGTTCCCCTGGGGACTCACTCAGTGCATTTCTGCTCCTGGGCTCTGCATGGTGGAGGATCCCATTCAATGCCAGCTGTTCCCAGTGCTCTCACTGCATCCTGCCCCGTTCTCAGGGCTGCATGGGCTTGCTCCAGGTATGTTGCAGACCTTTAATAAGAGTTCTGCAAGTCACCTGAACATCACCTGAACCTCAGTTCTTCCCAAGTCTTTGGCCTTTAAATGACAAGCTCTCTCTGATGGTGATGAGCAATTTTGGACCTAATGCCTGGATAACAACAGTGACTTCCCACTCCTTGCTGATGTGTAGTACTTTCTGGATCTCTGTGCCATGAGCCCCTTCCTGCTGAGGGTCCATGTCAGACCCTGGCAGTTGACAGAGAGGGTGAGTGGCCACCACAAACTGGCATCTTCCTCCTCTCAGTCTTTACTCCAATGAGTACCCAGAAACAGGGAGCTCCTGCAAGGCACAGGCTCAATCCTGGAGGCTGCCCAGGGCTGGGAGGGCACAGCAGTAGCTGCTGAGGAGTTATGTGCAAGCTCCTTCGAGGTGTCTCCTGCTGAGCAGCGTTCCTGACGCCCATCTCAGCGTTTTGCTGGCTTCCCTTCTTGCTTTTCACGTGGGCAGAGGTGAGGCTGCCTGTGATGAGAGCTGAGCACATCCCTTATGAGGCCAGGAAGGTTTATTGCTCTCTCTGCAATTCAACTGAACACCATCCACAGATGCCCAGGGTACACAGCAGTGGGTAACTGAGTCCTTTGTGCCTCTGTGTGCCTTCAGACACGGGTGCAGTCCCCAGGCCCTGCCTGGCTCCCTCCCCACATGGCTGTGCCCTGGGCCCTGCTCCGAGCCGCCGCTGCCCGGGAGCTGCTTTGGCAGAGATGCAGAAACCTCTCTGAATATTTCTTCTCTCTTTTTTTTTTTTTTCTTTCCAGGCTTTAAGCGTAATAAATCAGCTCACTCTTTAGAAAGAAATATTGCTTTCTTTAAAGACTTTCTTGCTGATGCTCTTCATCAGGACACTCGCTGTCTGTTAAAAACCCAACCGACCTGCGTCTGCACAGCAGCGGCGCAGATGAATCACTCCACTCTGAGCACTTTGGCTGGTACTTGGTGAGCCCAACACAAGAGATTGCTGCTTGATACATTAGTCACAGGTTCGATTTCTTGATTTCTACAAATGTTTTCTTTCTTTTCCCAAAGCCGTGGAGCTGAGGTGCTGAGGGCCAGGGGTCAGTGCTGGGCTGGGCAGCGTGAGGGCAGGGCTGGGACTGCAGCAGCTTCAAGGGCTTTGCCAACCCAAATGTCCAGCCACAGGAGCTCTGGGTGTGCTCCAGCCCACTACACCAGCTCTTCTTTCTCCCTCCAGCCCTTTCATCCACCTCCAGCCTCTCAGCCCTTCCCTGCAGCGTGCTGGGCAAGCTGCTGCTCTCCCCCAGCCCCTCATAGAGCTCGATGCCTCCACCGCTGCCACTTCCAGCAGACCCAACGGGATCCTCGGCTGCAGCTTGACAGTGAGGGAGTGACATTGTCCCTCTCAAAGCTGACAAACAGTCTCTTGTCTCCCAGCACGGAAATGAACAGATCTGAGGTCTCTGGGGAGAAGGCATCGTGGCCACAGAGGGCTGTGCTGTACCACGCTGCCCTTGTCAGCCGACTGCGTGCTCTCGCCACCGTGGCTCTGCCTGGGAGAGATGGGGATTCATGGGATGCTTTGCATCTTTTTCATCCCTGTAAAGGAAGCTCTGATTTTTGGAGCATTGCTTTTTTTCCTTCTCTTCTTCTTTTTTTTTTTCTGGGAAAAGGAGCTTTTTTGCTCGGAGGTTTTGCAGATGCTCCTGGGGAAACGGGAGGTTTGTCGCTTCCAAATAGCTGCGTGTTCACCCGCTCTGTGTGATCCTCCATTTCAACTAGAGGCAGCTTCTAAAAGCACCTCCCAGGCTGGCAGAGAAGAGCTGTGTAAGATGGAAGGATACAGGGAAGTGTCTTTAAGGGATCATAGCTTATCGGTGAGGGTGATAAATTCCCTGGCCAGGGATGTGCTTTGATGTCAGGTTACAGAGCACGACCTTCCTCCAGGCACTCGCCCCTGAGCTGGCAGAGTACAGGAGCATGTGGCAGCCATGACTGGGAAAGGCTGAGACAGGCTGTGTGAGAGCCAGAACCTGCAGTGCTCCCAGTCCTTTCTGAGCCACAGACCTGCCCCTCCTCACCAGGGCTGGGATGTGTGCTCTCCTTGGGCACACGTGTGGGTGCTCTTCTGAGCATGTTTGGCCTCTTGCATGAAACAGGATGAGGTTGTCCCACTGTCAGGCTGAGGTCTTCTCACCTCTTGCAGTGTTTTGGGGCTGAAAAGAGCCTGGGTGTCCACAAAGAGCTCTTGGCCAGTGTTATCTGTTTGGGATGGTCAGTGGGGATGTGCCATCATGGCTAAACCTTGCACCTTGTGATGTTTCCTCCCCAACCAGGTCTGTGGGGGTGAGGAGGAGGAACTGCACCCAGCATCAACCTCCAGCAGGTCAGGCAGTTCCTTACCTCAGTCTCACTGCTCTGTGGCAGGGTGAAGGGGCAGGGTTTGCACATGGACAAGGCAAACTGCTGTTCCAGTCCCACTTCTGGAGTGAAGCTGGTGTGTGTAAGGCTGTTTTGGCTTGCTGAGGTTCTCTCCCTTGCTCCAGGTCCCTGGGAGAGGAAAATAACCTGGAGTGTTCCTGGGAGAGATCTATCTGTACACTGTGCTTGATTGAAGGGGACTCACCACTTTCTGCGTGTTTCTCCTCTTCCCAAACCCCTTGAGATGCCTCATGCACTGGTGAAAACCACCAGCCCTGAAATCCCAGGTAGACCCCAGGCTCCAGGCCAGGGTGGCAGGGAGGGGTTGGCAACAGCAGCTGGCTGGGAAGCCCCTTGCCAAGCCCAGCTCAGCCCAGGGGACCACACACCAGCAACATGGGCTGCTTTATGTCCCTCTGGAAAAACAAAACCAACCCCAAGCTCATGCCTTGTGTTCCTTGCACATTGTCCCATAGCAAAGGACTGCAGATGCAAAAGCCCATCCTGGGAGCCTCCTGTTCCCAACAGCTCTGTGCCTGCTGCTGTCCAGCAGCTGCTCTCCTGGATCTTGGCCTTAAGGAGGCCGAGTGGTTCAAGGCAATTTCGTTATGAGCACTGAGTGAAGGTCTGAGAGCTGTGTCCTGAGCAGCTGCCCTCCCCAGGTGTGTGTTGCTGCTGAGACTGAAGCGTGGTTTTATGCTCCATGGTATTTCTCTCATGACTTCCAGTGAAAAACAAAGACACAGACTGTGCAAGACTTTCCCTGGTCAGGTTTAATTAGCCTCTAGATTTGAAGAACAAAGAGCTCTGAGGTGCTGAGGACCACATCAAATGAAGCCTTTGCTGGGGGTGGCCGTGGCTGTGGGGAGATGGGCTGTGCCGGGGTGCTCCCTGCCCGGTGGGATTCCCACGCTGCCTCTCGCTCAGGGGGGAGCATCTGCCCACCGTCCCCTGATGCTCTGAGGTCCCCTTCAACACCCCATTACTGGTGGTGGCTGAAAAAGAGAACAGGGGGACTCTGTGGCAGTGGGACACTCAGGGCTGGCAGACCCCAGGAGCCCGCTGTGCTGGGGAGCTCTGGGCAGAGGCTGCCTTGGGGACCTCTTGAGAAAGAGGCTGCAACAAAGCAGCTGCTGCAGGGCCTGTGAGGCATTGAGGACATTTGAATGCTGCCGTGAGACTGTGCCCACATGAAGGGAAATTAAACCCTGTCTTCCGTGTGCTTTGGTGCAGAGCAGTGAGCACCCAGCGCAGCCTCTGCTTTGCTGGAGGAGGGTGTCTGCTACGAGGGTGGTTTTGCTTGGGAGACGCACGCACAAGGATGAGGAATATTTCCCATTATTAAACCCGGGTTTTATTTGCTTACAACTTTGTACTTGGCTGCAGGGGGAAAAGCTTTCTGTGGGCAACGTCTGCTTTGGGTTGGAACTTGGTGGTTGGGAAGTTTTGGCGAAAACAGTTTGACCACATCTGAGAGCAAAGGGAGGGAACCAGGCTGCTTTGGCATGTCGGAAAAGCAAAAGGCAGCGCATGCAACGGCCCCGCTGCTGCGTCCAGCCCCGCCAGCTCCGGGCTCGGGGGGAGCCCAGCTCTCTACCACGCTGTGCCAGGGGGTAGGTGGGCTGGCTGGGCTTCTCCTGGGGTGGCCACATGTCACAGGAGCCAAAACCCTCAGCGTCGACCCTCCGTGCTCCTCGCGTGGGCTGCAGGGGAGGGAGGCAGAGCAGAGCGAGTGGAAAGCAGAGGGCTGCAGGAGGAGGGGGGATGCCAGGAGCTGAGCTCCTCCTCCACCCTTACCACAAGGCTCCCAGAGGAAAGTGCAACGCTCTTGTATTGCTCAGGCATGTATCAGGGGGAGAAAGTTGCTCCCAAATCTGCGTTTCCATCAGAGAGAAGCAAGTGCTGCAAATTACCAACCCCGTTTGACTGTTTGGGGTTAGTCTCAGCCTGATGTTTCCTTCAGGCTTTGGGTCAGGGCTGGATGCCTGTGGGAAGCCTCTCTCCCCGTCGGGGCTGGCAGGAGGGAGCGGGTAATGAGGCTGCTGGCAAGCTGCTGGGCTGCACCCCTCCTTGCCCCTCAAGCCGCCCATGGAGGCATGCACGGGGCTGGGTGTGTGGCTACTGCTGAGCTTCAAAGCGCTGGCGCCGGTGTCTTGGCTCCTTGGGTGAGCTCTTGGGAGCCCCAGGTCCCCTCTGCCTTTTATTCTCCCTTTGGAATTTGCTTTGTATGTGAACGTTGAAACAAAAGAAACTGTGCTGCAGGAAGGACTGTAGTGAAGCCCTTGGGGAGGTCTCCAGGTGCCGGGGCTGCCTCTCCTACATGTGTCTCCTGGGATGCTCCAGCCTGTGCCCGCTCGGTGCCATGCTCTGCATGTGCAGTGAGGCTGGTCTGAGGTGTTTCTCTGCATCCCTGGGACCTGTGTGCCACATCCCCATGGGCACAGGGCACCTGGCCTGTGCTGGCCCTGCCCTGGTACCCCGTGTGTGGGGGATAGCAACGTTAGGATGGGTTGTGCCATTGGAGGCTCTGACAGCCTGGAAAGGGGCATAAACCTGCTGGTGCTTGCAAGAGGGTTGTTTGGTGCTGCCTCAATTGTTTTGGCTTGCTTTGCAGTGGTGGAAGTGTGGGGTTTCTTAGGCTGTAAGGTTGGCTCCTGCAGTTGAGCCCCATCTCTTATCCAGAGTACCACGCTCCGTCACCCTCTTAGGAGCTGTCACCTGCAAAACACAGTGACCTTGGGCCTGTAGCATCTTCATTACAGAAGCCAGGAGCCGTTTGGGTTAAAACATGTCCAGGAAAGAGCAGAGCATCCCTAAGGACAGTACAGCCTGGGAATCAGCAAGGTGGCCTGGGGGCTGGTGTGCAGCAGGACGGGCCGTGTGCTCCCAGCATCGCCCTCCTTGCACTGAGAGCTCAGATGGGGTTTGGTGGCTTAATTTCATCCCTTGGTCTTAGGGAAGGGATTTGAAGACTCTGCTACAGCTTCTTGAGAACTGGGAGTATCTGAGGAGCAGCTTCACTGCTCTGCTGCATCTCTCTTGGCCATAACCCTGGGTCCTGAGCCTGGGCATGAAACCTTGCTGGTGCTGCTGGCCATAGGAGCCAGGGAGCAGCTGCAGTAATGGTTATCCTCTGCAAATACCTGATGGGATGGAGATGCTTGGGCTGCATCTAAACAGGAGCACACTGCTGATAATGAATGTATTCCTTCTCTTCCTCCCCTCTGCTGCAGTGTGGTCCTGCAGCAGCAGAAAAGCACTTTCCCATTAAAAGTTGGGCTCGGGTTCTCCTGGGCTGTCTCTGCTGCTGCAGCACTCACACTCAGCTGAAAGGCTCACTGAACTGGGACCTTGCAGATATTTAAATGGGAATCCAGCTGGGTTATTAAGCAGAGAGCAGTGAATTTATTCTGGTCATTTATTATTGATAGGTAACATGACACTATGTTAATAAAGTTCTCTGATCCTGCAGCAGCACAACGGTGTGGGGGTAGAAGCGAGCTCAGGGGGAAACCAAATCTCCTTCCCATGTTGCCAGGTCATTTGAGGGCCTGTCTGGCCCTTGGTGTTGCCCCTGGGTTGGTCATGGAGTGAGTGTAGGGGAGGCTGCAAGCAGAGAGGGTCCTGTCTTGTCCAGGGCACGGGATGTGGCTTCAAAAGTCTTGCACAAAAGGCAGTTGAGAGGCTGCAGGCTCCTGAGCCCAATCCTGACCCCCTGCCCCCTGTGTGAGCTCCCTCCTGCCAGCTCATTGCCCACAACCAGCCTTTGCTCAGCAGCAGCCGTGGTTTGTCCAGAACAGGCAGATAATCCCACTGCTGGGCTGGGGCTGTTTCTGGCACGGCTGAGGGGGTGTGATGGCTCTAAAAGGCACAGGAAAGAGAAGCTGTCTGGGCTATCCAGGGGCAAAGCCTGAGCAGCTGTGGGAGACTCCCCAGCCCTGCTCAGATTGCACTAATGAGCTTGTTAAGCCTCGCTGAAGTAATCAACCCCTCTGTCTCCCAAACAGACCCCTGAGTCTTTGGTGCTGGGCTGGGTTGACCCTGTGGACCCCAGCCCTGGCTCCTGCTCTTCCTACAGGCAGCACAGGCAGGCAGAAGCTGAGACACTAGCAAGGCCTCGTTGGTCCTGAGGATTTGCCTCCCCTCTTGCTCTGTGTCTGGTTTGAAACTGTCCCTGGGAATGAGCCACGGCCCTCGGAGAGCATCCTCTCATTGCTCAGCTGTTTCACCAGGCTCCCTGCTGAAGCGGGGCCCTGCTGCTCTCCAGGTACCCGAGGGCCCATTTTCTCTTTGATCCCGTGGTGGATCTGCCGTGTGGGGTGCAGATGGTGCAGGGGGGCTCAGCACCCACCGTGCATCTCCTGCCCTGGCACAGCCCAGCGCTTGGCTGGCTGCATGCAGAGGGAGCAGCCCCCGTCCTGCTGCCAGCCCCGTGCGTGCTTTGGGGACAAATTCCTTTGGAGAGGAGCAGAGATTCCCTCCAGTTCTCCTCAAAGCTATTTATTCTGAGAGGGAGCGTGGCTGTGCAGCTCTGCGCCGGGTTTGCTCTGGGTTATGATGTCCAGGGCTCTGGAAATGAAAGGGAATATTTTGCCTTTGAAAAGGAGAGAGGGATTGTGTCTGCTGTGTTAAATTCAGAGACCTGCCTATTGAAAAAAACCAAAACCCCCAAGCTCTGTGTGTCTGTGTGTGTGATGAAAAGCTTCCTGCCAGCTCAGGCCGTGTAATTGGGGTGAGAGCTCCGGCCTCGTGGTGCCGGTCACGGAGGGGACGTGCGAGCGGAGCCGCAGCCTAGGACAGTGTCTGAGCATCGTCTGCAAACCCCAGAATGGGCCATTAGAAATGAAAGAGATGCTGTTAATCTGGGTTGGAAATAAAACAGGACACACACACACACACGAGCTCGTCTGGTTGGTCTGGACCCGCTGCTGGTGTCATCTTCAATTGGAATAAACAAGTGTTGCTCAACTGTGCCGAGCTACTGGAAGGCAGAAGCGTTGCTGGGAGCGAGAGGCTGCTCCGCTCCCAGATGAGAACCACTTGCCCAATTTCTGCTCATTTTTAAACACAGGCAGTTGTGAAACCGAGGAGGTACTCAGGGGTACTCATTACTACTTCTTCCTTGCAAGAGTTTTCCTCCAGCGCCCATAAAAACACTTCTCGCTCTCACGAGGGATTCCACATCAAATATTCAAGGCAGATTACACCGGGAACCACACAGGAGAAGGGGGAAGGAGAAGTAAAACCCAAGGTCTAAACTGTTCAGTTGCTTTAATAAAGGAGCCAAAAAGGTTAACACGGAGAAAGGGAGGTGGGAAGGAGGGCAGAGGCTCCTGGGTTCCTGCTCGGGGCAGCGCTGCTGCTGCTGAACGCCAGCGTGGCCTCAGTTTTGAAGCGGCTTCTGCTCCTGCTGAGCCAAGTTGGGGCACAGGTTGTTACTTGCAGCCAGGAGCAGGATCCTCAGCAGGGGTAACGTGCACGTGGCTGTTCCCAGAACCTTTGTGCAGCGCTGCTGGGATTAAAACCAAAAACCCCAGCCCCAGGGTGCTGAGTGTTGCTGCCCCGGAGGTGTCGGTGGCCTGTTTGAAATGGGTTTGGTTTGCTGCTGGTCTGCACAGAGAGATCTGGGGACTCCCAGCCTTGCTGGCAGGTGTGGCTGCTGATGCCTTGGCCTCGCTAATTGGGCTGCTCCTGCTTTTTGCATCTCGTGTTGCTCCTTAGTCCTGGCTGCCCTTGGATCAGGAGCCTGGGCAGTGCCCTCACAGCCCAGCTCTGGGGGGATACCAGGGCCTGGGAGCTGCCTCCCTGCTCAGAGCCGAGTCCTGCTGAGCCTCAGGAGGGATGGTTGGGCACATCTGGCCCTCACAAGTGTTTGTTAATGAAATGGCCCTGATGAGGAGTTACCAGGACTGAGCCAAGTCCTTCCTTTGCCTGTGCTCCAGGGACATTGCTTCAGACCTATGAACTGTAACCATAGCACAGGCAGCTGCTGGGACTTTCCCAGCCATTTGTTCCTGCTGAAATTCCCTAAGTCTCCACCAGGACCCTCCAATTGCTGAGCCCCGTTTTGTCCTGGGAGTTGGATGTGGCAGGGGGTGAGCAGGGGATGGGGCAGGGGGGTGAGCGTGCTCAGCAGCTCTGGTTTTCCAGCAGGAGGTGAGGAGAGGCCGTGTCTTTGGTGGCAGGGATGTGGCTTTGCCCCATCAGTGTGGATTTTCTCCTGGTGATGTGATGCCAAAGGAAAACATTCAAAACCTGTGGAAGCTCCTGAGAACACAGTTTAGCTTCACAGATAACATCTCCCCCTCCCAGAAGCAGGCTTTGCTGTTTCTCTCCCCTGTTTTTGTACCATGTAATTGCTTTTCTCCTGCCAATGGAGAGGAGGGGCTGCGGTGGGGTGTAGACACGGGGCTGGGTTTTGGGGAGGCTGTGTTGTCCCTGTTGATGGTGGGGTGCAGGCATGTGCCCAGGGGTGTGTGAGGCACTCGGCTCCATGGCACTGAGCAGCACCCAGGGGTTATTTTCCTTTCTCCTGCAGTGTGGAGGCACGATGCTCGTGTGGTCTCAGCCTTTCCCACAACTACTTTGTGCTCATTAGGGGATGCTTTGCTGTGCCAGTGCTTGGGCCCCTGGGGTGTCTGTGGTGCCCAAAGCTGCTCAGACCTATGCAAGGCCTTCGTGCTCTATCTGGCTGCAGGGAGATCTCCTAGGAGCGAGAGCTCAAGGCAAAGCCACCGGACCTGTAGGTGGTGGAGAGCTGTTTGCAGCAGGCGTGGTTTGGAGGTGGTGATGAAGCAGTTGTATTCCCCCATCAACAGCCCTGGGGAGGTTATTTTGCAAGGGCCTGGCAGCCTTGTGCACTGCTTGTGCCTGGGAGCTTTACCCTGTGGCTGGAGAGGGGTGGCCCAGGCCCCAGAGCAATGCTGCAGAGGGTTGCAGAAGGGACCCCCAGTCCCATCCCTGGGGGCTCAGCAGCTCCCAGGGGGAGGTCTGGGATGGCTGGTGGTTGCAGCCTCTGCTTGCTCAGCGTTCTGTTTCCCTCCTGCAGCCCTTGATTGCCAGCTCTCTCCACACCAGCATCACCTGTAGCTCTCAGCAGCGAGGCTCTGAGTCACAGGCCACCCACATCGAGTGTTTATTAACCCACAGGGAAAAGCACCGGGCTTCCAAAATGCTGCATGCCAGGAGACTTCTCCAGTCCCAGCCTCCACCTCAGCCAGCCCAGCTCGGGAACGAAGGGTCCAGCTCTGCCTGGCGAGGGTGGCAGCTCGTCCCTGCTGATGGGAACGAGCTGGGGCTGTGGGACACGGGCTGTCCCTGTTCCCACTGCGGTCTGAGCCCTGAGCTGCTGCCAGGTCTGGGGCTGATGGCCGTGGACTGGGGAGCCTGGGCTGCAAAACAGAGCTGCCATGAGGCTAATCACCTGGGGCTGGCAATGCTTTCGCCTCCCAGCTCGCTTGTGGTGTGGCTGTGGCCCCGTCCCGGGATGGGGGAGCGTAGGGGGCAGCTTCAGGGGGTGATGGCAGCATGTGGGGCCAGGCCTGGAGCAGTGGGGGCAGGTGGTGGCACACACACGTAGGGCTGAGAAGCAGCAGAGGGGTTGCTGTGGTTTCTGCTCAGCAGCAAATGGATTTGTGGCCTCAGCCCGTTGACTCACAGCTGAAGTGGAGGACTCACTTGGCAAGTGGAGGAGAGCTGCCGGCGCTGCCGCTCGTCGGCAAATAACACATCACAGCGACAGCTCAGGGCAGGATGTGGCCGTGGTTTCTTTTTCTTTTCTGGGTTTTTGTTTTGGAGGGCTTTTTTTTTTTGTTATCATTTCCACCCCTCCCCCTTCCCCCTTCTAGCTGAGATCCTCTCTAAAGAAAACCAGTCTCAGTGGTGGGGCAGCTGACACCGGCCCCAGCGGGACAACGACACTCTCATTGCCACCCTCTCTCTGCGGCCACAGGTGGGCTGCAAGTGGGACCTGCTGCTGTGGTCCCACTTCTCCCCTCTGCTACCAACCCCCTGACTCCAAGCTTGGGGACATGAGGCCACGGGGACAGGGATGGGGTGCTGCGCTGCCCCAGCGCCGCAGCGTGGGAGGTGACCTGGTCTGTGGCCTTTCGAGGCCTCGCCTGGGGTAAAACTGGTTTCTGTTGAGTAATTTTGAGATGCTCATGTGGGTGCTGAAGCTGCCTCGTGTCCTGGCTGTGTCCTGGGCCCTGCCTCTCATGGCTGACGTGACAGACGAGGCTTCCCCGTGTCCCCGTGTCGCTGGGGTGGCTGCAAGCTGTGGGCTCCTGATGTGCCAGAGCGACGTGTGCTGAAGGGAAAGGTGGTTGTTGAGCAGCATGAAGTGTTCTCCTTTTACTCCCATCCTGCCCAGGCGTTTTGCAGTGTCGTTGCATCAGCCTCAGATGAGCTGGGTCCATGTCTGCCTTCCCTGGTGCTTGTGAAACTGCGAGGAGGGTTTTGCCAGCAGCACGGTGCTGCATCCCTCCTCTGCCTGCTGTGGCAAGGAACAAGCCCTTTGGTGCTAAGGTGAGGGAGCCCTGGCCCAGGCTGCCCAGGGAGGGTGTGGAGGCTCCTTCATGGGAGGTTTCCAACCCCACCTGGACACGTTCCTGTGCCCCCTGAGCCAGGGGAAGCTGCTGGAGCAGGGGCTGGGGCTGCAGCAGCTCTGCAGGGTCCTTCCAGTCCCCACCATTCAGGGATTCTGTGAGGTGGAGGGGAGGGTGACAGGGCTTCTGTCTCACACCAGTGATGTCTCAGCTGTCCCTGAGCCCCTCCAAACTTCCCAGGCAGATCTGCAAGGCCATAAAAGCCCCTTTGTGCCCCCAAAACGATGTTTCCTCATGGTGAGGCTGTGCTGCCATGCAAGCAGGCGTGAGCTGGCTCTGCCCGGGCTGCCCTCAGAGCAGACGTGGACTCTGTGGTTCCCCGACGGCTGGATTGGGGCTGCTGTGACCGAGCTCCTGGTGAACTGAGTCCTGTGGGTTTGGGTTGGGGCTTCTCCATGTCTGCCCACAGTGCCCTGTAGAGTCATAAACCTCACATGTCCCCGTGCTGCCACCTCTCACGCCCTGCTCCGCTCACCNGGAGCCCTGGCCCAGGCTGCCCAGGGAGGGTGTGGAGGCTCCTTCATGGGAGGTTTCCAACCCCACCTGGACACGTTCCTGTGCCCCCTGAGCCAGGGGAAGCTGCTGGAGCAGGGACAGGGGCTGTAGCAGCTCTGCAGGACCCTGCCAGCCCACATCATCTTGGGATTCCGTGAGGTGGAGGGGAGGGTGACAGGGCTTCTGTCTCACACCAGTGATGTCTCAGCTGTCCCTGAGCCCCTCCAAACTTCCCAGGCAGATCTGCAAGGCCATAAAAGCCCCTTTGTGCCCCCAAAACGATGTTTCCTCATGGTGAGGCTGTGCTGCCATGCAAGCAGGCGTGAGCTGGCTCTGCCCGGGCTGCCCTCAGAGCAGACGTGGACTCTGTGGTTCCCCGACGGCTGGATTGGGGCTGCTGTGACCGAGCTCCTGGTGAACTGAGTCCTGTGGGTTTGGGTTGGGGCTTCTCCATGTCTGCCCACAGTGCCCTGTAGAGTCATAAACCTCACATGTCCCCGTGCTGCCACCTCTCACGCCCTGCTCCGCTCACCCTGCCCTGCGCCCACAGCTTGCAAAGCCCCGTTAGCCTGAGCTACCTGCTGGCAGCAGGGCACGAGGCTGGGGCTGCACAGCTCCTCCTGCTCCTGCCCTTTCAGCACATGCTGGGGCTGGCTGCCAGGAACCTGGAAGGGAAGTGGTTTGTGGAAAGGTGGCAGTGATGAGCCGGTTCAGAAGTGTGGCTAGGGCTTGAGGTTTCTGCTCTGGAAAGCTGACTAATTTGCACCAGAAGCAAGGCCACAAGGGAAAACAACCCTCTATCCCAAGAAAAGCCTGTGCCACTAACCTTTTGACACAGACTTTTCAGAGTGATTCAGTGACAAAGGGAGCACCCAGAGCTGAGCCCTGGAGCCTTCAGCACCTCTGGAAGTCTCTTTAGGGATGTCCATGCTGAGGGTCTGAAGTATTTATTCCTCCTTGTTTGTGTTACATCAGGGCAAAACGAGGTACTTGAGTGCTTGAGTGCTCCTTCCCCAGCCAGCACGTACTCTGGGGAAAACACAGAGGCCATACAGATCCGTTTTTGTTGCTTTTTTGGAGGGGAATTCTTGTTTTTTTGTTGGTTTTTGGAGGAGGGGGGGTTGTGGTTCTTTTTACTAGAAGATCCCAACCTGAAATTGCCACGAGAACACGGGAGGTTAAGGATTGGTCCCTTCTACATCATCCCAATGACTGCTGTGCCTTCAGCTCTGCCTCACCTGTGGCTTCTTGATGCTTGCAGAGCAAATGGCCACATCGTGGCTCTCCCAGGCCCTGACTGGAACCTGGAAACCCATCTGCTGCCTTTGTCCAGCTGAATGGGGCCAGTTCCCTCGGCCGCTGCACAGATACCTGCAAACAATCCGGTTTTGCTGCGAAGAGAGGGTTAAAAAAGGGGAGGTGTTTGCTGAGGTGGTGTTTTGCCTGCACTGGGGAGCTCCAAAAGGCCACCAAGTTCTGTCTGGACTCCAGGACCCAAACTACAGGCCCTGACAATGGACGTGGCCCCGCCAGTTTCTTTCTTGGGTGCAGTTTGGTTTCTTGGGTGGCAGGATGCGATTTGTGTTTTGAGTTTGGCTTTCTAGTGAAGCTCTTGGCTCGTCACTCTCAAGGCACAACATGCTCCTTAAATAGCAGGCTAAATTTCCCCACCTAGCCTTAAAAAAAACCCCGAAGGCACTCCTCTGCCAAGTGAAAGGACATATTCCAGTATTCTTTGTTGTTGCAACAAATTGGGTGGATACTGTCAGACTTCTGTATTCTGGGAATACTTCCAGAGCCTCTCTTTGTGTGCAAGTCGGTTACCATGTAATTGTCAACTTCAATTGCAGTGTTGGATAACTTGGCTCCGGCTGACAGATCATCTGCCTCTCCCGTGCCTCAGCCCAGCGCGACGCCGGGGGGCTGTGGGGTTGGGGGCTGGGGGCTGCCCCCAGGACCCTGCCCCCGATGGGCTTGGGGATGGGTTTGCAGTGACTCCTTGGCTAAAGGCATCGCTGCCTGGGCAGGAGGAGCCGCCTGCATGACCCATGGCGTGGGCAGAGGGCCGGGGCTGCGACCACGAAAAGGTTTCTTTTGGGTGCAATGGGAATGGTCTTCGCCCTCTTCCTTCCTCTTTCAGACCGGGCATTGTGTTGACTTTAGCCCCAGTGACAATTAGCGCTGGGAGGCTCGGTTGAGCCGTCTTTTACTTGTTTTTCTTTCTCACTGTGATTTCCACCTCCCCCAAAATTCTTAATCCTGCTGAATATTTCATCTCTCTCCTACATCCACCAGCAGGAAGGGTCCCAGCAGGACACAGGGCACCGGCACTACCAGAGCTGCTTTGCTTTAGCTCGCGCTCCTCCAAGCTCGTTGCGCAATTTATCTCAGCCGAGCAAACCGCAGCGTCCGCCTCAGCGAGCGGTTTGGGAACTGGGGGGAGGGGGGACCCCGTGCAGTAACAGAGAACTGTGGTGGCTGGTGAGAAAGCAGAGCTCCCCTTGTTCCCACCTCGCGCCTGCCCCGGCCGCAGCCGACTGCTGCAGGTGGGAAACCCCTCGTGTGGCCGTGGCTCGGGAGGTGCCACAGTCACGGAGGGAACTTGCTGCTCCGAGGCGGCTCAGTGGGGTGGTGCCGTGGGAAGGGGGTTTTGTTGGGGTGCACAGAGGTGACGGTACAAGATCCTGCCTGTCTGGTTGTGATTCCCACATCAAAACTTGCACTTTTGCCCTCTCCTCTGTGGCAAAGCTCCTGGGGATGCTCTTGGGTTTACTGTTGGGGTTTTTGCCCTCAGCTTACAGCGGTGACAGAAAAGCCTCAGGTACAGAACTTTGTTTTTCCCCTGTCAAAAGGGTGTTTTCCAGCTCGAGCTGCTCGGCCAGCTCTGCCCATTAGGACAGACATATTCCCGCATCTGCTGGGAGTCAGCACCAAACTAGAGGCTCTCTGCAGCTCTCCACCTGCTCCCTTGATGATATCACCCCATCATGGTATCACCCCATCATGGTATCACCCCATCTAAATGCAGGAGGCAGCTGGTGTTGGCAAGGGGGGCCTTTCACCACCCCAATCGCCTCTCCTCCACAGATCCCTAAGGGTTTGCAGGGCTGTTCCTCTGGGAGGATTCTGGCTGCTGACAGGGATGCAACAGGCTCTGCCAGCAGCAGGTCCTCTGAAGCTCGCAAAGCTTCAGTGCTCTTCACCTGGTCTACGTGTTCCTTCTGGAGAGCCCTAAAGTGTCTGCAGCCTGGATGGGAAGAGCTCTTGCTGAAGTGCCAGCAAGCGGCTCCAAGTGCCTTTGCCAAGGGAGCTGCGGTGGCATATGTTTGCTCTCAGAGCAAGGTTACACTCTTGACTCATTAGAAGTTACTTTCCTCATTCTGGGGCATATGCAGAAGCACTGGGTGCCAAGCTGGCAGTGTGCACGGAGAGGGCTCAGAAAGGCTCTGGAGGAAGTTTGCACTTGCACTTCTGTCCTTAATTATTTTGTTTTGAAAGCAGCACAAACGCAGCTCAGAAAGGATTTGGGATTAGCTGAGGCCAGAGCTGTGCACAGTGCTGCTGGGACAGCATCCATCACCCCACGGGGCTTCCCTCTGGGGCAGCTCACCCTTCTCCCCGGGACCTCAAAAATTACAGAATCATGGGGTCCTTGGGGCTAGAAGGGCCCTGCAGAGCTGCTGCAGCCCCAGCCCTTGCTCAAGCAGGTTTCCCTCGCTCAAGGGGCACAGGAATGTGTCCAGGTGTGGTTGGAAACCTCCTTGAGAAGGAGCCTCCACACCCTCCCTGGACAGCCTGGAGCTCAGCACCAAAGGAGTTTCTTCTTGTATTTAAAGTGGAGCTTTTTGTGTTCCAGCTTATGCCCATTATGTCCCTTGTCCTGTCTCTGGATACTGCAGAAAACAGCATCACCCCATCCTGCTGATACCCACCTTTTAGGTACTGATCAGTGTTGCTGAGTTCCCCCTGAGCTCAGGCTTCTCTTCTCCAGGCTGAACAGCCCCAGTGCCCACAGCCTTTCCTCCTCACACATATGTTCCATCCCCTCAGCCTCTTGGTATCCCTGCACTGGCCTCTCTCCAGCAATTCCCTGTCCCCCTTGAGCTGGGGGGCCCAGAACTGGCCACAGGACTGCAGATGAGGCCTCAGCAGGGCACAACAGGGAGGGAGCAGAACCTTCCTTGATAACCTCCCCCAGGTCATTCCTGAAGAGCACAGTGTTTGCCCAGGGAGGGGTGGAAGGGACGAAGAAGCCCTCAGAGCCTGGGACTGGGCTGCAGGTCTTGGCTGTAGCCTGTGCTGTGGAACCCAACAGCCCCGGTCGCCGCTGAAGCGTTTTAGACCCGGGGAGTTCAGCCCGTTCCTAGATAACAGCTCTGGTGCTCTCACAGGATCCGTAGCCCATCCTGATGGCTCCTTGCTGAACCATAAGTGGTTGTGTTATACGTTGGATTTATGGGAGGCCGAGGGATTAATTTCCTGCAATATACGCTCGTGATGTTGAGGTTGAATTAAGATCTCATTCCAAAGGATTCTTTTTTTTTATTATCTTTAATTTGTAACCCCTTTCCTATGGCCATTTTACAGCTATTCCCTCCCCCCCCAACTCCCTCCTTCAATGTTCAGTGTCATGTTTCCAGGAAGAATCTTATTTCATGCAGACTAAGAGCATTTCTCAGTGCAGCCCCTTCACAGCTCCTCGCCGCTCCGAGTTCCTCGAGTCTCGCCTGTTTATACAACGACAGGGTCTTAAATCCTCCCTTAGAACATAAAAGATGCTGATGCAAAAAGCAACAGGAGCTTCTGGCAGAGCTAAAACCCATCCGTTCTCTCCTCCTTCCCCACGTGCCACCCCCTTCGATCTGCTGGAGCTAAAAGCCCTTTTCACTTCAGCACTCGACGAGGCCCTTTGCCGAGGCGCGTGGGGAGAGACTCTGGGTGATGCGCGTGTGGAGCTGAGCTGGCTTTCTTTGATTATGCCGTTGTTAAACTGGTCAATTCAGCGTGGGAACCTCTGGGATGCTGGGGGTGAGCTGGGATAGTGTGAGGCGGTGGGGAAGGACGATGGGCTGGATGCAGCTACAGGCTTCAGAGCTGCTGGAGCATTGTCCAGCGCTCCTTCCCTTTGCTGGGGGAGATGGGAGAGATGAGCCCTTGCTCCAAACCACTGCTGCTGCTGTTCTCAGGCTGTGGCCAGCAGTGTCCCTGTCCCCTGATGCTGTGCTTGTCCCTTGGCACTGCTGCAGTGCCAGGCTCAGACACCCGGCCTGCACCAGTCTCACCCTGAGGAGAGCATGTCCCAGAACAGTTGGAGCTGAGCTGCCTGCAGGAGCTTGTTTCTAGGTCAGAGTGATGAGCTACTTGCTGCTGCACTTTGAGTGCCAGCAAGGTACAGGGAGAAGGTTGGCTCACTCCCAGGGGCTCGTATCACCGGGGATCTGGATGGAGGAGAAGGGCAAACATTGAGTATGCCCAAGAGTCCAGACCAGGCTGGCTCCAGAAAACAAACCTTTTTTAGTCTCCAGATTTAAGTTCCCACTCTGGAGGACAAAGTCCCAAGCTTTCCCTGTTTGAAATGTCCACAAATGATGTAAAAATTACATGTTGGTAGTGTGGTGAGAGGGAAAAGGTGTTGGAGAGCAGGGAGATGTGCTGCTGGCAGGGCCCCTTGCTTGATGAGGCTTGTTGTGTGTTGTTCCTGGGCTGGTTGAGAGCAGCTGAGCATGGGACCCTCTCCCTTGCCCCTGAGCAGCGGCTGGAGCTCAGGCTGAGCACTCTGTGTTGCTTCCCTGGCCCCTTGGCCCAGCTGGTGCTGGCATCGTGCAGGTTAGGAAAAGCCTGTCCTGTTTTCCCAGATGAATTTTCCTCCCCTGGCATCCAGACCATACGTGGGTGCCTCTGCCTGTGAAGCACAGCAAAGGAGGGATCAAGAAGCAGTTTGGGAGGAATAAGGGGAACCTCATTGCCAGTGGAGGAGATAACCCCCAGGCTGGGGACAGTGGGCTGACATCTGGCAAGCATTGACCACCACAGAGCAGACATGCCAGAGGCAGCTTGAACGGAGTGGGGAGCAGCAGGGACCCACAGCCCTAGTAGAGCACCCTCCTGCTGTTCCCAGTTCCCCCCACACTCTGAGCTTTGTCCTTCAGTGCCGTGCTGGGCCGTGCCCTGCTCACGAGAGCAAGGACAGCATCCTCACCTGCAGGAACCCCTGTGACAAGGGGTCCCAGGGCAAGGACAGCATCCCTACCTGCAGGACCCCCTGTGACAAGGCGTCCCAGGGCAAGGACAGCATCCTCACCTGCAAGAACCCCTGTGATGAGGGGCCCCAGCGCAGGGACCGCATCCCCACCTGCAGGAGCCCCTGGGACAAGGGGTCCCAGAGTAGGGACAGCATCCTCACCTGCAAGAACCCCTGTGATGAGGGGCCCCAGCGCAGGGACCGCATCCCCACCTGCAGGAGCCCCTGGGACAAGGGGTCCCAGAGTAGGGACAGCATCCTCACCTGCAAGAACCCCTGTGATGAGGGGCCCCAGCGCAGGGACCGCATCCCCACCTGCAGGAGCCCCTGGGACAAGGGGTCCCAGAGTAGGGACAGCATCCTCACCTGCAAGAACCCCTGTGATGAGGGGCCCCAGCGCAGGGACCGCATCCCCACCTGCAGGAGCCCCTGGGACAAGGGGTCCCAGAGTAGGGACAGCATCCTCACCTGCAAGAACCCCTGTGATGAGGGGCCCCAGCGCAGGGACCGCATCCCCACCTGCAGGAGCCCCTGGGACAAGGGGTCCCAGAGTAGGGACAGCATCCTCACCTGCAAGAACCCCTGTGATGAGGGGCCCCAGCGCAGGGACCGCATCCCCACCTGCAGGAGCCCCTGGGACAAGGGGTCCCAGAGTAGGGACAGCATCCTCACCTGCAGGAACCCCTGTGTCCACCCACATCACCACTGAACCCCACTGGGCACAGCATTCCCGGCGCAGCCTCCCTGAGCAGCCGGCCGCTGGCTGAGCCGCCGTGCTCCCAGCAGCTCGATGCCCTGAGCCCTGAGCTCTGGCAGCTCTGGGGATTTTCTGGGTTGGTTTGTTTTTGCTCTCCTTTCTGTTTTTTTTTTTTTTTTTCTGTCTCCCCTTCCCCTCCAGAAGTGCTGATGGACAAGTTGAGTAACCGTATCTGCTTGTTACAGGACATCTTGAGGCTGATTGCGGAGGTCAGGGCTGTGCTGGAAGGGCCGCAGCGGGTTGCTGACTGGCATCCACGGTCCAGATAAGATAAAAACAACTGATGACAGCAGGGAAGTGAAACAGTCATCTCAGCACTTGGATTAGTGCCCAGCAAAGAGGAAGGGAGAAAAAAAAAAACCCGAGGAGGGCCGGTGGGGAAGGGGAAGGGGGTGGAATTATGTATTAGAATAGAAGCTCTGGAAAAAGCTATCGGGAGGCAGCAGATTTGCCTGTTAAATATTTATGACTTAGCGGCACTTGTGGCGTTCTCTCCGTGCTGGCGGGCTCCAGGATGGGTGGTTGTGTGGCTGCAGAGCAAAGGGCCACGCTGGGTATGGCAAAGGGCCACGCTGGGCACGGCAAAGGCGTGGAGGAGTGGTGGGAATGGGAGGCAAAGGCACCATCCCCGGCAGGGCAGCTGCAGGTGAGGAGAAGGATGAATTGAGGTGCCATAAAAGTGACTGTTATTATTCTGGAAATTCTGCTGAAGAGCACTGGAGTAATTAAATTATAATTGCTTATTACTCAGCTGAAGTGACATTGTAAGTGGCTGAAGGTCTGTGACGAGGAGAGAAAAGGGGAGGGTGGTCTCGGCTTTTCTGCCGTGCTCTGGGTTTGCCCGTGTCCCGCTGCAGCTCTGCATCCCACGGCAGCCAAGCAGAAACCCCAGCCTCTGGTGGAGGTTAAAAGTGCCCCCTGAGCCCCTGCAGCTGATTTTCAGCATGGCAGCGGGACAGAGCTCCCCGTGAGCTGCTGTGGGACCCGGAGTGGGAGCTGCTTCACCTCCCAGGGCTGGGATGTGCCTGAGCTTCAGCGGGCACACGCAGCCCAGGTTTATTCCTAGAGGGGAGGACCTTTGGGTTAGGCTGACCTGCCAAACCCTGAGAGCTTTAAAGAAGTTGTTCCCAACCATGAAACACAGAGCCTGGAGATCCTGTGAGCACTTCATTACCCAGTGATGCTTATGGAAGCTTCTCAAGGGCTGATGTTGTCTGGCAGCACAGAGGAGCCATGAGGGGAGGTTTAGAAGTAGGAGCCTTCCTGTTGTGCCACCCCATGGCAGCTTTCCTTTTGCCAGCCACCTTGGCATGAGAAACTCCATTTTCAGCTTTAGGTAACGTGTTCTGAATCCTGTTGGGAGTTTCCTCACTTTTGTTTCAGAGTCACTCTGTGTTTCCCATTCTGAGCTATCCTCAGGCGAGGTCATCCAGCACTTCAGTGCAGCTGAGCATCTCCTATTTGTTTCTCACCCCTTTTTGCTGCCTCCCTCCTTCCTGCAGCCTGTGTGCTGCCTTATGCCTGTCCCTCCTGTGGCAGAGGGCAGGCCTGGGCTGTGGCTACATCACACCCTGGCTGAACTTTCCTGACAGGGCAGAAGAGGATGAGAAGTGCTCATCACCATCCCTGGGCTCCTTGACTTTGCTCCAGTTCCAGCTGGCAGGTCTGTGTTTCAGGGCCGAGAACCAGATAGGTTTGGTGGGAAAAATGCTGGAAATGATGGAAAAGAGCATCAGTCCTGCCACAGCTCCCTCGAGGCCACTGATGGGAAGCGCCAGCCTGGAGGGGCAGAGACCTGGGCTCTGTTTCCACCATGAGTGTTTGTTTTCTAAATAGCTGTGAAATGAGTCACCTGGCGCCGTGGCAGAACGCAGCCCACCAGCAAGGGCAGTGCCCAGGAGCTGCCAGGGAACCTGCTGCCAACAAACCACTCCTGGCTTCAAACACACTCTTGTTTTGGGGCTTGCAGGAGCCAGTTGGGAGATGAGCCCATGGCCAGTGCCAGCACCGACCCCTCTGCCGGGGACTCATTCCCGCTGCCAGACCCTCCTTTGTCTGATCACACAGGGCTAATGGGGAGCACAAGAGCCCCCCAGCCCTGCTGCTTTTCAGGGAGAGCCTGGCCAGGAGACACCAGGGAGCTTGTGCTCCTGTAAAAAGAGATAGAATATTTTATCTTCTTGCAGCAGAGACTTCCCTAAATGAGCATCATCTGGGGGTTTCTTCCCATCCTGCTGTGGAACCTGAAAGCTTCGTGATGAGGGGATTGGAACATGTGTGTGAGGAGAAAAGGCTGCAGGACCTGGGGCTGTTCAGCCTGGAGAAGAGAAGCCTGAGCTCAGAGGGAACTCAGCAACACTGATCAGCATCTAAAGGATGGGTGTCAGGAGGATGGGGCACACTCCTGTAGTGTTCAGTGACAGCACAAGGGACATAATTGGCATCAGCTGGAACACAAAAAGCTCCACTTTAAACACAAGGAGAAACTCCTTTGGTGCTGAGGTGAGGGAGCCCTGGCCCAGGCTGCCCAGGGAGGGTGTGGAGGCTCCTGCTCAGGAGGTTTCCAACCCCACCTGGACTTGTTCCTATGCCCCTTGAGCCAAGGGAAGCTGCTGGAGCAGGGGCTGAGGCTGCAGCAGCTCTGCAGGGCCCTTCCCCACCACTCTATGCATCTATGATTCATCCTTTGGGGATATGTGGATTCTGGGGGCAACTGGGGCTCAGCATCACCCAGGGGCAGGAGATCCATGCCCAGCTGTGGACACCCCTCCGTCCAGAGCAGCTCCCTCAGCCCCCACAGCCCTGGCAGGGGTTAAACAGCCGAAGGAGAGAGAAAAGGGCTCTGGTGATGCAAACAATAAACGTCTCCACATTCCAGTGAAGTTTCTTGAGCAACTGGCATTTGCCCATAAATGTACTTAAGCAGAAAATCACCAGAAAAGTGCTGTAATCTGACAGATTTTTCACAGGCTTAAATATTCATGAATTAAAGGAATTGGCAGAATTTTCTACATTATTAGCTTTCATCGTGGCTCCAGGAGCAGTTGGTGCACTGGCTGCTCTTCAAAAACTATTAATCTAGTCTGTCATCACAGCAGCCATTTTTTAATTAGCTACTTTACTGAAGGATCTGGTGCAGGCAGCAGTGAGAGGCTGGAACATTTACATGGAATTGAAGTTTTTAAAGGTGCCCCTTTCTGATTCCAAGCCGGAGCCTCTGGAGGCTCCCACGGAGGAGAACGCCAGGCCTTGGAAAACTGAGCTGCTGGGACACCAGGAGGAGAAATGGCAAGAAAGAAGTTGTTCTTTCAACCAAAGTTCACAACATTCTTGCCTGATGAAATCAAACTGAGCTGTTTGTAGCCCTAACGTCGTGTATGTGTGTGTGTGTGTTGTGTTGTGAAGGCAGGAATGGCTCATGGCACTGCAAACCTCCTCAGGCTGCAGTTTGGTTTTGGTGCCAGGGTAGCACAGGACACTCCTGTTAACCCTCCTCAGGCTGCTGTTTTGGTCTTGGTGCCAGGGTACTCTAGAACACTCCTGTTAACCCTTCTCAGGCTGGAGATTGGTTTTGGGGCCAGGGGACCACAGGACACTCCTGTTAACCCTCCTCAGGCTGCTGTTTTGGTCTTGGTGCCAGGGTACTCTAGAACACTCCTGTTAACCCTTCTCAGGCTGGAGATTGGTTTTGGGGCCAGGGGACCACAGGACACTCCTGTTAACCCTCCTCAGGCTGCTGTTTTGGTCTTGGTGCCAGGGTACTCTAGAACACTCCTGTTAACCCTTCTCAGGCTGGAGATTGGTTTTGGGGCCAGGGGACCACAGGACACTCCTGTTAACCCTCCTCCTGCTGCTGCATCCACGCCGGTCAGGAGCAGCTCCTGGGGAGATGGAGCACAGGGGCCACAGTGCCACATCTGCTCTTACCACAACCTTCACTGGAGCTTTTTTTCTTGTGGGGTACCTGACTCAAAGGTCAGGCAGGTCTGAAGTGGCTCCTTCCTAAAAAGCAAAGGCCTTTCTGTGAGCACGTGTGGGCTGCTCCTGCACGTGTGGAGGCTGCTCCTGTGCCTGTGCAGGCTGCTGTGGAGGCACAGCTCTGATGCAGGCTGTGTGTGAGCTGGGGGCTTTGAGGCTGCAGTGATGCTGATGGCATTCAATCTCTATGTACCTCGTGGCCTGCCCTGGCCTTGGCTGGTGGCTGAGCTGGATTTTTAACTGGCCTTTTATTTGGGATTGAGCTCTGGCCTGCTCCAGGGGGAAGCACGTGTCGGAGGCAGGGATGGATGCTGAAATGCCCAATGGGCAACACCTCCTGCCTGGTGAGGTGCCACAGCTCTGGGCTTGGCAGAAGGTGTTCTCCCTGGTTCAGAGGATGGGACAAACCCCTCTGTCCTCAGCCAAGGGTGTTCCTAGGGCAGCCTGTGGAGAGCTGCTCTGTGCCTCAGCCGCCAGGCAGTGAGGGTTCAGCTCCAGACCCAGAGCACGATGGCTTATGTCCTCTGAGCTTTCCTCTGTCTCCATCAGCCAGCACCATTTTGAACCCTGCTTTGCTCATTCTGCCAGAGATGCTGCTCTCCTGGCCTATTATTTGCATGTGAAAACACAGAAAAATTATGTCTTTATGGTGGCTTTCAATGTGCCTTTTTTGGCATCAGTGGCTCGGATCTCCGCTGCTCGCTGCTGCCAGGAGCTTTCATTTGTGCATTACAGTGCCAGTGTCCTGCTGACTGGGGAAAGGAACTGCTCCATGCTTAAGATTTTTTTTCCCCTATTGTCATGTAAAAGCAAGGAGTGTAAGAGGTTGGCAGCTGAAATGCCAATGCTGCAGCAGTAACCTTTCCAGAAGCTGCTCTTTGTAAGGCCTCACAGAGAAGTCATTTTTGAGGGAGGTTTTTCTTTGACTTGGCTTGATATCGCAGTTACTGTTTGAAAGGGCCGAGTCAGATGCTGGCAGGTCACCCAAGTGGGAACATTTCATACCCAGGGCTCCTAAAACCATCCCCAAAGCGCTGCCTGTTCCTGCTCTTTGCACAGCTCCGGGTGCAAAGCGCGTGGTCGTGTTTAGCCTGAGGTTTGGAGGGGCCTGTTGCTGGTGTGCAGTGGGGGAAAGTCTGACAATCAGAGGGTTCAGGCAGCTTTTAATGCTTTCTTGGAAACAGCTGTTGTCTTTTAAAGTGTGAATGTTTGTAGGGGTGTTTTGGTAGTGATCCCCTGGGAAGCTCCAGCTCTGCTCCGAGACTCTTGGGAAGAGGGTGAAGGAGATCCCACTCTGCTTCGTAGCTTCAGGGGAGGAAGGATGGGGGAACATCCCCAGAAAAATCTGTTATTTACTGCAAATGGCTTTTCTTGGCTTGTTTTGGTTTGTGGCTTTGGTTGTTTCTCACTGGAAGTTTTCTGCCTGTGGCCGCCTTATGGGTTGGAAAAGCAGATCCCAGTGGGATCCAGGAGGGATCTCTCTGGCCTCGTGGAGTGGGGGGTTGAGGATCTGGGCACACGTCCTGTGGGTGTATCTGACCTCTCCAGGGAGATGGATCAACACTCGAGATGATGGGAGCTGGAGGGAGACACCTGAACTCAGAGTCACTTCTTTAATGACCTCAGCAGTTACAGAAGCTTCCTCACTCCCCTGCAGCCCCTTGAGAAGGAGGGTCTCATCCTGCACAACAGAATGCAGGGAGGGAGCTGGGGAAGGTCACCCTCACTGGGGTTAATCACTAGGATAGTTTTTCCCTCTGGTTCAGGGTGTTTCAGGTGCAGTCACTGCAATGAGGCACAGGACCTCCTTGGCAATGATTTGTACTGGTTCCCTCTGAGTTCCTGAACAAAAAACACCCTTCAGTAGCGCTCAGAGCTTCCCAAAGCATTGCAGATCTGATGGAGAGCACTGTGCTCAGCAGCCTTGCACCACACTCTAGCCCCTTAATGAAATCTGCTGGACAGGATAATTCATTAGAAGAACATGCTCAACAAGTTCTGGGTTGTCCTTTGCCTTTGGTGCTGTACCACGGGGCTCTGCTGTTTGCTGGGAGTAAAAATGAGCCTTTGGATTTAAAGTTCCAACAGACAACCTGAAGGAAGTGCCTGGGTTTGGGGCAGGTGACCCCACTGAAAACCTCATCCTCCTGCCGTGGGGTTTTTTACACAGTAGGAAGGAGGGAAGACGCTGCTGAAGTGTGTGGAAGCTCTTGGGGAAATGGTGGGAGCTGGGCTGGGCTTTGGAGAAAAAGCCTTTGCCCAGAGAGGAGGGGTGAGGGCAGCTCTGCAGCCGGGCTCTGAGTCACACAGCTCACACCGTGCCCCTGTGTGTGCAGCCCCTGGGAAGGCCTGTAAGGCTTGGAAGAAACTTGCAAAGAGAGGGGGGAAAAAAGTCTTTATTTGTCTGTGTTTGGACAATGCAGCCAGATGTGTTTCTTCTCATTAAGCCCAAGTCTTTTTCTAAGGAGCTCCGTGGCAGAGGGAAGCAGGGAAGCTGACATAATTAAAGGCTTCTCTTTCCCCAGCCGTGGTCCTCTTGGTCTTTGAAGAGCTCGGGGATCCCTGAGGAATGCTCTGAACTCTGCAATATTTTGATAGCTGCAATAACATAATCAGAAGATGCTTTCATGAAGAGAGCACCTTGTGTGAACCGAGGCCGCCCCCTCTCCCCCCGCTGATCGCCGGCTTAATGGGGTCCAGAGCTCGAGCACAGATGGGGAGGTTGATTTTCTGCCTGAGGCTGCCTCGCACCACCCTCAAGTGCTTTTTGGGAAGAGCCAGAGCCTTTTTCCTGCATGGTCTGGCCCCTCTCTAGAGCTGCCCCAGCCCTGGATGCTCAGCTGGCCGGGGAGAGCGGGGACTGTGGGGCTGCAGCTCTCCCTCGCCAGCTTGGACTCTCCTGCCCTTCAAATTATTGCACACGGCAATTCTCTGCTGCTTGAGAGTCCGCCAGGTTGTTATTCATCCTGAAATCCTCATTAAAGCACTTTAATGTCTCCCTTTCGTTAGCTAACCAGCTCATCTGTTTGCATGAATCCTTCTCTCTGTGCCCAGGCCAGTGAAATCCTGATTTTGTCTCTTCCAAGCTGCGGCCCCATCCGTGGCGGCTCCACCTGAGTTTTGGCAGCGAGGGCTGTTTGCAGCGAGGAAACTGGGGCATTTCTTTAATCATTAGGCTGGAATCATTAAGCTTCAATCAGGCCAAATTAGGGTTTTGAATCCTGCCACCTCGCATCAGTCTCTAATTGTATGAACTCAGTCACTCTTGAAGCGAAGCTGTCCCAGGGCTCTGTCCTCGGCGGGTGCAGGGCAGTGAGCAGGGTGCCACCAGCATCCCCCACACCAGCACTCGCTGGCTTTAGATGCTTTGCAGCCTTATCACTGTCAGGAGTGTGTCTCTACTCCCATGGGGCACTTTAGTGTTCTGGGGCTGCTCCATGGGGAGCCAGCCCAGCCTCGTGTCCTGGAGCATCGTGGCAGTGCCAGGCTCACTGGTGGGCTGGCTGGTCCTGTACCTGCATCCCCACCACCTCGTCACCTTTCCTCCTGCCCTGAAGTAGTTGAGAAGTTGGGTCCATCTCCGCAGAAGGGGACAAACTTTCCCTTCCTGCTCTTTCCCTTCCCTCTGCTCCGTCTCTGCCCATCACTCTTGCTCGGGTGCCTCTGCAGCAGCCCCGGCACGAGGGGGAGCTGGGGCCGGTGATGCATGGTGGCATCTGTGCCAGTCGCCTCCGCTCCGACTAGTTCATCACCTCTTGTCTCCCGTAAAGGCAGCTATTCACAACATGATGTGAATGGATTCTCATTAAAGGCTGCTAAATTACTCCGAGACAAAGCCAGGCGCCAGCGCGGGGGCTGCGCTGCCAGTCCTTCACGGCCTGGGTCGTTTACGCAGAGTCTTTGCCTTCCAGACTCAAGAGGGTTGTGCTCAGCCCTTCCTGCCTACAGCACCCTGAGCTGCTGGGACTGGGGACCCAAACCCCTCCCCTGCCTTTGGGAGTGAGCAGCCGTGTCTGCCTCTTGCCCTTGCCTCATGCTTCATTTTAGCCAAGGGCAGGACCCCGGCTGGGTGAGACCCCTGCGAGTCCCAGCGCCGGTGATTCGCCACCCTGAAGGGCAGGTTCTGTGTTGTGCCACACTGCCCTGTGTGACACCAGCCAGGCACAGCTCTGCTGCAATGAAAGAGCAGAATTCCTGTTGCTGGTACAACTTCGTGGAACTTATCCTCTTCTTTGTCAGTGTATTTCCCTGGAGCTCGACTGACGGCGCTGGCTTCGCTCCCTCTCACATGTTTGTACCAAGGCAACACAAGTGAGAGCAGGACGGGTGGGTTCTGCCCCCATTATGGTTCCCCAGTGCAGTTTGTCCAGCTCAGGGAGCAAAACGTGGGGAGTTTATAGTTCATGAGAACTTCACCCAAACCGCCTGACTCTCAGCTTGTCGGCGACGTGCCTTTTCCCTCCCGCTGCTCCCCTAGAGGTGATGCTTTAGAGACAGTTCCTGCATCTCAGGCATGAACCCGTGTTGGCCAAGGGCTTTCTGATGGTGGTGGAGGTTGGTGGAAGTCCTTGTGCAGAGCAAATTCCAGGGGAGGAGCTGGGGCTGGGGCTGGGGCTGGCTGGGGAGGAGACAAGGGCAGCACCTTTCTCCCGTCGCTGCTGTTTCGGTGCGCACTGGAAGTGTTTGGCGTAGCTGTGGCTCTGGAGGGTGACCTGTGGAAGTGAAACCTGTTTGATAATGTTGAGTGAGATTTCTGGGGCCTGTTCAGGCTTTCCAGGGAGAAGCAGCACCAACACTTTTGTCGTGGTCAGTGCTGGTGGTGGCTCTTGGGGCTCTGCCACCTGCTGCCTCGGAGGTGCCGGAGCCATCGATGCCTCCGACAGCTCAAGGTTCTGTCTTGTACTTTAAGCCATGACTTGGTGTGATGGTTTTTTCCCCCCTGGTGAGGGGTGGGAGTGGTACCCAGAGCAACTGCCCTGCCAGCAGCGTTACATCCCCCAGCTCAACCCCCGCATCCTGAAGCCGCGTGGCCAAAGGTACCCGAGCAGAGTCTGCCCAGCGCAGGGGACAACAACCACCCCTTTGTGCCCATCCTCACTCATCCTCCCGGCTCTTACAGCTCCTCACAGCTCTCCTGGCATTGGGCTGTGGCACGATACGGCTGGGTTTGCACTGGAGCCTCTTGTTACAAACCCCTCGGCGCTGCTGCGGATTGTTTCTCCTGTTATCATCTTTCCCACAATGCGCTCGCATGATCCCCTCTCAGACTCAACCACATGGCAGCCACAGCACATAATGCAACTTCTGTTCAGAGATTATGCATTTTTTTCACCCCTCCTCTCTTCTTCCCTATTGTTGCTTTGCCAAGTTTTTCCTTCTGATTCCGAGAAGCTGAATTGAAAAGAGCAGTGTCTGCGGCGCAAGGACGCGCTCAGGAGGCAGGGTGAGCAAATCAGCTCGACAAGTGTGTTCACAGGAGTCAAACCTGGGGTTGAGGTTGGGTGGGAGGAAAGAACTGTGATGTGAGAAAAAAAAAAAAAAAGCAAAGCCCCTCCAAATGTCTATTTCCATTTTATTTGGTTTTCTGGAACGTCTCATCAGATGCAATAACAATGCAGGAGGCTGCAGGCGGGCTCCAGCCAAAGGGCAGCTGAGGGAAAGATTGCTTTACAAGTAGGTTTTTCATATGCAATCTATCACAAATGCCAGTTC
This sequence comes from Urocolius indicus, assembly GCA_013401255.1. Taxonomy (NCBI): domain Eukaryota; kingdom Metazoa; phylum Chordata; class Aves; order Coliiformes; family Coliidae; genus Urocolius; species Urocolius indicus. Next base: position 89,470 of record WBNH01000909.1, read on the forward strand.
CCAGCAGAACAGGACCAACAGCAGCAAAAGGGCCGCGCTGTCTGGGGTGTGTGTTTGCAGCCGTGCTGCTGGAAGGGAGCAGAGCCTGTGGCCACAGGCACTCTGCCCGTGTCCCCATGTCCCTGAGTCCCTGTGTCCTCGTGTCACTGGGTCCCTGTGTCCCCACATCTCTGAGTCCCCGTGTCCCTGAGTCCCTGTGTCCTCGTGTCACTGAGTCCCTGTGTCCCCACATGCCCTGCTGGCATGGGCACCACTGGGGTACCACACCAGCTCCAGGTCCTGTTTCCCAGGGAGGATGCAACTGGTTCAGAGCTGGTCATGTGGGGAGGGAGAGCGAGTGGCATCTGGGGGATGTGACTGATAAGGGGAGATGGGAAGAAATGAGACTGTGTGTAGTCTGGAAGAGAGCAGAGGGCAGGAGTGGGGAATGTTTGCAGCCCTTTGGCTGCACGGGAGCTGCAGTGCAGGGGCTGATGTGGTTCCCATGCCCTGGGACACCAGGAGCTGTCACGGCTGAGCCCTGGCCTTGGCACCGTGAAACCATCACTGCCTGAGCCTCATTGGCCTCACCAGCACTGGGACGATGGGGAATGTGTCAAACCCCTGGTGTTGCTGCCCAAAGTTCCCCACCTGTGGCAGCCACTAAGGCACCACCTGCTTCTTGGCATCGTTTGTGGCACAAGTACTCACGAAGGGTGAAAAGCAGTGAGGATTCCTGCCCTGCTTCTGCTGCACTGCAACATTTTACCTAAAACCAGCACTTTCTAATTGATTTCCCTGGGGAGCAGGTGAAGGCACAGGAGTGCCTTCAGTGGGCAGGCAGCCGGGGGCCCTTCAGCACCAAGCAGCAGCCCCACGGTGAGGGGCAGAGGGGCCAGATGCTGTTTGCTGAGGAGGTTTCAGGCTGAGGTTTTGCTTAGGTTTGGGGTTTAATAACAGCAAGCATGCCTTAGCTGTGCTTACCCATCCTGGCCAAGGCATCCTCTGTGGAGCTGCTGCCAGATGGGCCAGGTGGGCACTGGCAGCGGAGGTGAAGAGGGACTGTGGTTCTGCAAACACCTTCAGACTCAAAGACCCTTTTTATTCCCGTGGCTTTTACTGCTTTTACAGCTGCTGGATCTGGCTTTGTGTAGGACCCAGCATTTCTACTCTGCCTCTTTTTTTTTCCTCCCCAAACCACCCCACCTTCCTTTTCCCTTCGTTTCTGCATCTTTTGAGTTCTGGAGCCGTCAGCCACGCTGGCCACTTTAGCATAAGGAATGAAATTAATTCCCTTGCTTAGGCTCCAAATGTAAATTCCTTTATTAATAATTTAAATGGGTTTATTTATGCAGTTTGATATTTTTCAGGTTCAGGGAAGCAATTCATTTTCCTCGCGTTGCTGATCAACAGACGCCGTCATTAAGATCTTCCACACCTCCCCCCCCAAAACTCCCCCATCCTCTCCTTCCATCCCAGCTTGCTAAACAGATAAAAGATCAGAGCCTGCTGCTCTGGGCGGGCTCCCAGGGAAGCTTCCCCTCAGCTAATGGAGGTAAATAATTCATTTGCCTCGCTCTTCTCTCTACCCCGGCCCTTTCCTCCCCAGAAAAGGGCTGGATTTCCCTTCCCAGTGTTCCCAGCCCATGCCATAGGACGAGCTCCTGCCAGATGTGCTGAGCCTGGGGGGGAGATCTCTGGGGCAGAGCATCCAGTGAGGGTCTGTGTGTGTGTGTGTNTCCCTTTTATCTCTCTCTCTCATGAGCTTCAAAGGCTCCTTGGAGCCGAGTTCCATCTTCTTGCAGACGGGGATTAACCAGCTCGCGCTTCCCCGCGCCGCTCCTGCGGAACTGGGATCGATTGATGTTGGTTGCAGCAGCAGCAGCAGCAGNCCACAGCCTGCTGCTCCTCTCCAGCTTCCTGGGATGCGCTGGGATGCTTTAAGCGAGGCTCACGTGTGTTTACTTAGAACTAGATGTCTCCTCAAGGACACCCACAAACACAAGCCCACCTCCTGGCAGCTCTTTGCACCCAGTTTTCATCCGTGTCACGGGTCTGCCCCAGCCCTGGGGGAGGGATGGCACAGAAACCCCAACAGCGCTTGGAGCTGAGATCTCTTCCCTTGTGCTTTGGGACCCCTCTGAGATGAGCTGAACTTTCTGTCCTCCTGGATGTGCTTCTCTCCTTCTGTGGGATGGAGTGTCTCTGCTGAACCCCCCCTCGGGTGCTGTGCCACAGACCTCAAACATTCTTCCCAAGGCTTGCTGGGGGTGGGGTTTTACTCCCCAAAAAAACTCTCGAGCAAACCCAATAGAGTCGATGTGTGTCCTTGGAGTCAGGAGCAGCTCCTGGTAAGGACGTGAGCCGTGCTGGAGGCGAGGTTCCCCTTCCTTCCATCCCAGGGGTGTTGGAGCCACGCTGCAGTGTGGCACTGGCGAGGCGCAGGCTGGGCACCGTGACCCGCTCCCCCCCGCCACCCCCCNAGCGGTTCCTGCAGAGATGCAAAACCAGGCTGCTGGGGGCCCTGCAGCACCTTGGCGCCGCTGGCTTTGGCTTTAGATTGCCGAGGTTGATGCAAAGCAAAGGCCCGTTGCCGTGTGCCCGGGCTGGGCTGTTCCTGCAGGGCAGTGGCGGGGAGGCTGCGGAGCCTTTCTATCCAAAAGCTCCTGAAAAGCTGGTGGGAGCTCTGGGTGCAGGGCTGGGAGGAGGTGAAGCTTGTCTGTCTGACACAAGCAGCCTCACCAGCCTCTTCCTCAGGGAGCTGCTCCCTCCCCGGGGATGGTCCTGCCTGGGATGGGAGTGAGGAGCCTCCAGCATCCATCACGGGGAGCTGGAGCGGGGCCAGAGGGTGGCACAGAGGGGATTGTCCCATTGTGTGATGGGGAGTGTTCAGCCTGGAGAAGAGGAGGCTGAGGGGAGACAGGAGCACTCTCTGACACTCCCTGAGCAAGGGGTGGTAGTGAACTGGGGGTTGGTCTCTGCTCCCAAGTGATGGGACAAGAGTTTCCCCAGGGAAGGTTGAGGATGGAGCTGAGGCAGAACTGTTTCCCTGAGAGGGGTGTCAGCCCCTGTGCCAGGCTGCCCAGGGAGCTGGGGCAGTGCCCAGCCCTGGAGGGATCCCAAAGCCGTGGGGCTGAGGTGCTGAGGGCTGTGGGTCAGTGCTGGGCTGGGCAGGGTGAGGGGAGGGCTGGGACTGCAGCAGCTTCAAGGGCTTTTCCAGCCCAAATGGTTCTGTGATTCCCATAACTCTGTGATCACAGATAAGCAAAGAGAGAGCTGCAGCTTCAGGAGATGACAACATTATTGTCTCTTGGATCACTAACCTGATCTGTCAACGAGCAGAGCGTCATCGAGTCCAAACACCATTCCCAGAACAGCAGCAGCAAAGTGGTGAGGGATCCATTACATTTACTTCACTCCACAGAGAGGGAGCCCCGGGGCTGCTCCTGCCACTGAGCACTGCAGGACACGCTTTGCTTTCCCCTCCATCATCTCTGTCCCCGTGTGCAGTTCTGAGCAGGGTGCCCAGCTGTGTGGCTCAGGCCAACAGGGTGTTTAACCACAGGGCTTCCTCTGAGAGTGAGAATGAGTGATGGACACAAGCTGGAACATAAAGTCCTTTGGTGCTGAGGTGAGGGAGCCCTGGACCAGGCTGCCCAGGGAGGATGTGGAGGCTCCTGCTCAGGAGGTTTCCAACCCCACCTGGACACGTTCCTGTGCCCCCTGAGCCAGGGGAAGCTGCTGGAGCAGGGGCTGGGGCTGGGTGAACTCTGGAGGACCCTTCAGCCCCCATCACCCTGGGATTCTGTGGCTCCTTGTTCATGTCTCAGCTCTGTGGTGTCTGCTGCTGGGCCACTGACCTGGAACAGCCTCTGACACACACACATGCCCTGGGAGGCAGGATGGAGCTGACAGGGGACCTATGTTGTGCATCACCTGCCTTTCCCCTGGGCAGGGATTTCCTTTACTTGTTCTTTAAGCACATGGGGTGAGTTTATTTTTGCCAAGACACCATTTGCTGGGGAGAGTCAGGAGCAGCAGCTCTGCAAGCCAGCAAAGCCAGCTCACCTGGAGCTGGAGCCTCGCTCCCTTCCCGGTGTTTTAAAGGCTCAGAAGGAGATTTGCAGAGTTTCTGGTCGCTGGAAAGGTGGGAGCTCGCTGTGGTGCCCAGGAGGGGGTGCTCAGCAGATGGAGCTGTGCCTCTGCTGGGTGGGTGCAGGGTCCCTCCTGTACAGCCCAGTCACTGTCCCCCCTCTCCCTGTTCCTCCTCAGCAAACCTCCCTGAGCATCTCCACGGGACCAGTTTGTTCTTTGCATAATTTCAATTATGCTTGATGATTAATTGCCCAACTGCAGGGTCTCAAACAATGGACTGGATTGATTGAAAGCATGGTAATTCAGGAAAGAGGAGGGGGGAATGCTTTTAAATGTGATTGTGCAGCAGATAATGCTCCTAGCAGAGGATTACATGTGATAGTGGGGATGTAAAACACGGTGGTTATGCAGATGGCTTTCCCAGACAGGCTCTGGGCTGTGCCTCACACACCTCCCTGGTTACCTGCTGCATTTGCCTCTGGTTTGGAGCCTTTCCTGGGGTGTGGAGCCATGGGGGGGGGGAGCGTGGGGCTGAGACGTGGGGCTGGACAGGGCTTGCTCCATGCACAGAGGGGATGGTGCAGTGACCCAGCCAGGGCCTCTGTGGGTTGGTTTGCCTCTTTTTTTTTCAAGGAAAAATGGGGTTTTGGCTTGTTTTTAAGGGAAATGATGCTCATGAGAGGCCGATGTTCACTGTGTGCTCCCATGGTTGATGCTGCTTGAGTGGAAAAGGATGGACACAGAGTCACAGAGTCATAGAACCATTGCAGTTGGGAAAGACTGTGAGGACCATGGGGTCCAATCCCTCCCTTAACTCTCCTGCTGGTCTGAGCCACCTTGAGTTGTTGTTATAAAGGATCTGGGGGGGTTTCTGGAGATGGCACCAACCAAGGCTGACGGTGTTCTCAGCCACATCTCTCTTGGAAAGGTGTGTTTGGAGGGAAAGCAAAGCAGGCTGCGGGTCCCTGCAGCAAGGGGATGAGGAGAGCTGTCAGCAGCTGGGCTGTGGGGTCTCCCAGGACCCCCCTCCCCAGCCCCCAGGTTCTCCTTCTCCCTTTGCTAAGGTGTTGGTTGTTGTTGCTCGGTGCAGAGCTGCCAGGCAGCACCCAGCTGCCCGGGATGGCGGCGGCAGGACATTGATTTATGATCAAAAGGAAAAAGGGGAGAGAAAAAAACCAACCCAGCAAAGCAGAATAAAAAGAATACTTAAGGCTTAAAAACAGGGAAATCTCGTTTCTTCCTGTGTAGGTGTTACCTGGGAATCTTTCATGTTAAACTTAAATGGAATGAAGAATGAGAGGAAAATCACCCTGGGACTCGTGTGATCCTTGTAGCCCTCGATTAAAATTAATCCTGGCATTGATCTGTACAATTTATTAATCAGGGGGAGAGAGGAGCCCCTAGATCAACAGCCCCAGCCCAGGCTCCAGCAGCACCAGCAGCAGCATCTTCTTCTGCTGCTGCCACCTCCACGCCACGGTGGGTTTATAATTGGTGTGTGTGAGTCTTTGCCATCCAAACCCCACGGAACCAATTAGCCACCGTCTTCCCTGACCTGGGCTTTGTGTGGCTGGGGGCATTGGGACACACACACACACACACACACACTCACACACACTCACACACTAATGCTAAAGGCTTGAACAAAAAAATAAAAACCCAAGAGCAAAGACCTAAATCTTTTTGGCTGCCTGATTAATAATCCTGTCAGGCCTATCACAGGCACTAAACAGTAATGCTGGTTGCAGCTGAATTTTTTATACTTTCTATTAATCTTTAATGATAGCTTGGTCACCTAGTCTCTTTTATCTTGTCAGATAAATGTATGGTTAACAGGATAATGAGATTTCTGAGGCTGTGTTGTAGCTTACAGCCATGCAGTGCATGGGGTGACCCCTGCCCTGCCGGGGAGAGGAGCGGAGGTGATGGTAATTGCTGGATGTGCTGTGAATGTATTGGAAGCTGATGGATGGTTTAAACTTTGATTTGAGGTCAGGAGGTCCCTTGGCTCTGGAAGGCAACTGTGGTTTTATTACTTGCAGGATCTGATGGGGATGTAATTAGATTTAGCTATTGCTTTATTAATAAGTAATTGTTCCTTGCTATTGCTTTGGGTTGGCAAATATATTCTGCTGATAATTTAGGGCATTGATATGGCTTTATTTATTAATAAATGGGAATGTGTATTTTCGCCTGTAGCAAAGACCAGCTCAGAACTCTGCCTGGCCACTGCTCCCACAGTTGAAGGGTTTGTTCTTTATTCATTCCATAATTAACCTAATTCTGGGAGCTGGAAGGTGTGCGAGTGTGGGGCTGCCACGTCAGCAACTGTGCTCCCCCCAGCTTGATACCCTCCCTGGCCTCCTGGCCACCAGCCTCCATGCCATCCCAGTCCCTGGGAAGTGGGAGAGACCCCAGGGCCAAGAGCAGAGAGGTTTACCAGGGAGGGCAAACATGGCAGCATCACTGAGAGCATCCGTGTTCACTCACAGTCAGCTCTGGGCTGTGGGAGCTCCCCAGACCCCTCACCTCCCTCTTTGCATGCTGAGGGTACCTGACCCCCTCCCCAGCACCCCGAGGTGTGGGCAAAGCCACCCAGGCAAGGAGGGTCCCCCAGGCCCCCTCCACCTCCCCAGGCACCCACAGTGCGTGTGAGCGGCTGCTCAGAGCCCCTGTGCTGCAGGAGATGCGTTGGGCTGCTTCCTAGGAGCTCCTCACATGCAGGAGATGCATTGGGCTGCTTCCTAGGAGCTCCTCACATGCAGGAGATGCATTGGGCTGCTTCCTGGGAGCTCTTCAGCTGCAGGAGATGCATTGGGCTGCTTCCTAGGAGCTCCTCACATGCAGGAGATGCATTGGGCTGCTTCCTAGGAGCTCTTCAGCTGCAGGAGATGCATTGGGCTGCTTCCTAGGAGCTCCTCAGCTGCAGGAGACGCATTGGGCTGGTTCATGGGAGCTCCTCAGCTGCAGGAGACGCATTGGGCTGCTTCCTGGGAGCTCTTCAGCTGCAGGAGATACATTGGGCTGCTTCCTGAGAGCTCCTCAGCTGCAGGAGATGCATTGGGCTGCTTCCTGGGAGATCTTCAGCTGCAGGAGATGCGTTGGGCTGCTTCCTGAGAGCTCCTCAGCTGCAGGAGATGCATTGGGCTGCTTCCTGGGAGCTCTTCAGCTGCAGGAGATGCGTTGGGCTGCTTCCTGGGAGCTCCTCAGCTGCAGGAGATGCGTTGGGCTGCTTCCTGGGAGCTCTTCAGCTGCAGGAGATGCGTTGGGCTGCTTCCTAGGAGCTCCTCAGCTGCAGGAGATGCGTTGGGCTGCTTCCTGGGAGCTCCTCAGCTGCAGGAGATGCGTTGGGCTGCTTCCTGGGAGCTCCTCGGCTGCAGGAGATGCGTTGGGCTGCTTCCTGGGAGCTCTTCAGCTGCAGGAGATGCGTTGGGCTGCTTCCTAGGAGCTCCTCACATGCAGGAGATGCGTTGGGCTGCTTCCTGGGAGCTCCTCGGCTGCAGGAGATGCATTGGGCTGCTTCCTGCCCCGTGCTTCGCTTTCCCCTTTTCCTTATCCTTTGCCTTTCCAGGAAGGGCTGGCACAAGGAGCTGTTTGTGGTGTTACCAGCAAGGTGCTGAGCACTTCTCCCAGCCCACAGCTGGGGCAGGGTGCCCGTATTTTGGTAGCAGCATGGCTTTTTGTTGCTCTGCTGTTGCAAGGAAGCTCCTTGCATTCATTCTGTTCCCATGCACAGAGCTCTGGCCTGTCAGAGACTCTTTTCCACCCCCCCCTCTTTTTTTTTTTTTCCTGTGAGCTCTGTTTTTCATAAAGTGGTCCTAAAATGACACGGAAAGCAGCTGCTTAAGCAATTGTGCCAATTAATGGGGCTCTGAAATTAAAACGCCTACACAGTCTAGATGAGATTTCTCCAGGAGGGAATTCAAGCAATTGTCTTCATGATAATCAGGCTTGACTTGTCTTAGCACACATTAATAAAAAAGCAAATGCATTCAAAGAGATGCCCTTTAGTGGAGAATATCCACAATATAGTAATGAGTCTCCAGAAGGGGGGAAAAAAAAACCTCACAGCAGAGGGGGTGTGTGCAGAGAGGAGGGATGAGGAGGGATGAGGAGGGATGAGGAGGGATGCTGAGCTGGCTCCAGCCTCTCCTGGAGCCAGGGAGACTTGCAAGTCACGTCATGGACTCAGCTGGATTCTCTTGCTGCAGCTGCTGAGTGTAAATCCACACATGCTGCTGCAGCAGAGCAGGGATGTGGGCTGAATGGATGGGTTGCCGTGGGGGCTTGAGCTGATGCTGAGCACACCAGAGACCCCCAGGCATGGGGCTGGGGGCTCTGAGCAGCACACTCAGACTCCTTGTTGCCCACACTGCAGCCAATATTGCCCTCACCCTGTGGCAGAGACAGGAATATCCCATGGGAGCTGCTGCTTGTGCCTGGGAGTTCTCCATCCCTGCTGGAGACACAGAGGGACCTCACAGTGGGGCAGGAGGTGATGGACAAGGTGTCTGTGGAGCAGGAGCTCTCCGCTCCCTTGGGCTCCTCTTGACTTTGTTTCTGGCTGAAGATGGGAGAAAAGAGAAGCCTGTAGTTGAGCCAGGTTTGCTCCTGCTTTGAAGAGAAGAGCAGGACAGCCAGGAGGAGCTCACAGTCCTCTGGGGCTCTTGGGCAGCCATTCCTGCAGAGCACAGTGATGATGCTGCCTGTGCTTTGGGAAGGAAGCTGGTGAGGGTGGTAGGCAGGGGCAAATGATGGCACTGGCTGGCATAGAGCATGGCTTGCACCCATGGGCTTGTTTGGGAGCTGCCTGGGCAGCCAGAAGTCCTTGAGAGCCATTGAGTCTCTTCTTGGCTCTGCTCAGCTGCATCCCTTTGGATGCCAAAAGAGAGGAAGGCTCCCATTGCTGTGCCCTGCACACTGCTACCAGCTGGGACTCCAGCTGCTCAGAGAATGGCCATCAACTGGGTCACACTGGAGCCAGGGCAGTGGGGGCTGAGCCCATGAGCACTGCTACAGCTCAGGGTCCCCACAGAAGACTGGAGTGGGTGGCTTTGGGGAGAGGTTTCTTCCACTTCAGCCCCTTGCCATTGTGCTTAGGGCAGGGCAGTGAGGAGGGTGGGCTGGGGAGGACCCCAGAGATGAGGATGCACACCCCCATCTCACAATGCCCAGAGGGATGGGGCATGAAGATGCTTCTGCACTGACCTGCAGGTCTGGACCAGGGGCAGGGATCTGATGTGGCACCAGGACATGATGAATTCCCCAGCCCATGGTTATACTGTTTTTGGAAGCTGGGACTTGTGTTGGTGTGAAGTGGCCACTCTGCTGTTCTCCAAGGCAGACAAGCTTCAGCAGAGTCAGTGAAACCACCCAACTCTTCCCCAGGCTGCTGAATCAGGTTGTTGATGCCCAAGAGCATCATGAGAATGAGAAGGCAAACGCTGAGCATCCACTCAGGGGTGGCCTATGGCCACATCCCAGCTGCATCCCTGCATCTCCCCAGGGTCTGCAGGCCTGTGTGAGTGGTGCTCACTGTGCACACCTGGGCACGAGTGTGTGCTGCAGCCCGAGGAAGGTTCACAATCAGCCCCACGGTAGGCACGTTGTTTGCTTCCTTCTTCATTACCAGCTCTGGTGGCAGAGCTCTGTTTTCTGCTTGTTGGGCTGCTGCAGCCTTCTGACAGCTTGTCTGGAAAAGTCTTTCCCCCCCCTCCCCTTGCTATTTTCATTTCAAAAATTTAAGAGGCTTTAAAAACAAAAGTATGTAGAGCAAACACCATCTTTCCATGTGCAACACTGATGGAAAGAAAAAGACTTACAGCTCTCAAACCCACCACTGCTGCTTATACATCACAGAATCCCAGGATCTCAGTGTGGTGGGGGCTGGAATGGTCCTGCGGAGCTGCTGCAGCCCCAGCCCCTGCTCCAGCAGCTTCCCCTGGCTCAGGGGGCACAGGAACGTGTCCAGCTGGGGTTGGAAACCTCCTGAGCAGGAGCCTCCACACCCTCCCTGGGCAGCCTGGGCCAGGGCTCCCTCCCCTCAGCACAAAAGGAGCTTCTCCTTGTGTTTAACTGGAGCTGTTTGTGTTCCAGCTGATGTCCATCACCCCTTGTCCTGTCACTGGACCCCACAGACTAAAGTGTCCCCCCATCCTGCTGACACACACCCTTTAGGTGCTGATCAGTGTTGACGAGAACCCCCTGAGCTCAGCCTCCTCTTCCCCAGACGGAACAGCCCCAGGTTCTGCAGCCTTTCCTCCTCACAGGGATATTCCATCCCCTCAGCATCTTGAAAGCAAAGCCTCGAGTTCTCATACAACTAACGGGAGGGGAACTGGCACAGGGGGTTGTGCCTGGTCCTGTGCCTGGTCCCCTTGGCTGTGCCTCCCCTGTCCTGTCCCTAGCTGGCCCTGGATCCCAATCCCAAGCCCTTGGGGCACTCCTGGGCTGGGCAGGGGCTGGTGGCTCAGCTTCAAAACAGCCACAAGTTTTCTTTTTAATCCTCAGTGGTGTTTTTAGCTTTTCAGATCCATCCTGGTTTGAGCAAATATTTTGATTGCAGCTAAGTGAGAACATAACAAATGCTGTTTAGACAAAAGCAACACGTTCACTATTAGTTTTAGACAATTTGTCCTAATATTGTTTTGAATCAAGCATTTATTCCCCTCTAAAGATTTGATTACTTTGCTTGTTTCATTAATCTTTATTTGTTTAATCATCTGCTAAATCTGTTTAATCATTGGTTTAAGTGGAAAGATTACATGAAGATATTTAATGCTCAGTGCCAGAGCTGCCCTGACATCTAATCCAGCACTCGCTGCCGTGGCTTTTTATTGCTCCAAGGTCCTTCTTTCAGGCACCAAACACCCAAACTCCCACCCACTGGGATTTTCCTGGCTTGTCCATCATTTCCCAGCCCTCAGCCACGCTGCAGAGGCCAAGGCTGCCAGGCTCTGCTGGAGTGCAGACACTGACAGGTACCAGGGATGGTGTGTGGGGTGCAATGTGTCAGGGCTGGGGCAGGAGCTGGGAAGGAGGGTTGGTTCCCATCCTGGGAACCCACCTGTGTTCCCATCTGTGTTTCTGCCACTGTGGGTTTTGTGACGTGCAGATGGGGAGGCTGTGGTGCAGCACCAGCAACTTTGGTGGGGTTTTCTTTTGCCAGGACACGTCAGGAGAATTCACAGACCTTAAGCTCGAGGGACATACAGGGGTAATTGTGGCTGCAGCAGCACCTGCAGCTTAAAGCCACCTTTGAGCCTGGGAAGAGCAATATGTCTTCAGGCAATTCAGCAAGGACACTCGAGGTGGTACTTTGATAATGATTTCCTTTTTTCTCTGGCTTCCCTCTTCCTCCTCAGAGGCTGCCCAACCTCTCTCTGCCCCACTGCCCACCCTCCCACCCCTCTCTGCTCCAGGCTGAGGGAAGGGATCAATATTTCATGTGCTGGCCATGTTTTCCCTTGCAGAGGCTGCTTTGGAAACATGCAATATTCCAGCAGCCCTCGTGTGTGACCTGCTGGAGAGCAGCTCTGCAGAGCGAGACCTGGCAGTGCTGGGTGATAATAAACTGACCATGAGCAGCAATGTGCCCTCAACAGCAAGATGCCAATGGCAGCCTGGGGGCAGCAAGAGTGTGGGCAGCAGGTCAAGGGAGGTTCTGCTGCCCCTCTGCTCTGCCCTGCTGAGGCCTCATCTGGAGTCCTGTGACCAGTTCTGGGCTCCCCAGCTCCAGTGCAAGGACACCAAGATGATCAGGGACTGGAGCATCTTCCTGCTGAGGCTGTGGGACCTGAGGCTTTCCAGGCTGCAGGAAAGAAGGCTGAAGGGGGATCTCATTAATACTTACAGATATCTGAATGGTGGGTGTCAGGAGGTTGGGGCAGCACTTTTTTGGATGGTGTCTAGCAACAGGACAAGGACTGATGGGATGAAGCTGGAACACAAAGTTCCACTGGCACAGGAGCAGAAACTCCTTTGGTGCTGAGGTGAGGGAGCCCTGGCCCAGGCTGCCCAGGGAGGGTGTGGAGGCTCCTTCCTTGGAGCTCTTCAAGACCCCCCTGGACACGTTCCTGTGTGACCCGATCTAGGTGAGAGCTGCTCCTGCAGGGTGGTTGGGCTGGATGAGCTCTGCAGGTCCCTTCCCACCCCACCATTCTGTGATTCCATGTCGTGGTGGGACCTGGGAGAAACGGCCACGGCGGCATCTCACCAGGCACAGGGGGGAATTTCATCCCCTGCTCCCAGGGACTGGGGGATTGAGGTGAGTTTTCTTCCTTTCCCCCCTCAGCTTTTTCCCCTCCTGCATCCCTGTGGGGCTGCATGGTCCAGCCCCAGAGCCGGGGTGCAGAGCTTCACCCACTGACTGCAGCACCCACCCAGCGAAGTGCGGCACAGCCAGCGCTGGCCAATGCTCCCCATCAGCTCCTGTGCTCATTACTGAATAATTCATGGCTGCATTAACGTCTCCAGGTCCCCCTCCTCATGCTCCCCTCTCCTCTCTCTCCTCCCCTCCCTTGCTCCGCTCTGCCCACTTGGGAAAACTTTATTATGCCTGAGCTCTGACGACAGAGTGTACAGATAAAAGATAATTGCTTGGCTTGACTCCCCCATTGATATGAAAATAAGGTTTAAATTATTCACTTCAGTTTAAAGGTTGGTTGAAGGTTATTACAGGGGATAAGGAGGGGGGAGAAAAAAAAAAAAGGAGAAGCCAAGATCACTCCTCATAACGTTTGTGTGGGAGATGAGACGGGGCTGAACGGGGCTCGTTTGCACGGCAGGGCCCAGGCGTCTCGTTGTGAATAAACCCAGAGGCCCCTCAAGAGATTTTAATCGCCGGGAAGTCAATTATTTATAAGCAAATTACGCTGAGCTGCTGGGGTAGAGGCAACCACAGCCAGTGCTCGATGGGGACAAGATGGAACCTCTATCACTTCACACACCTCCCCATTGCACAGCAGCCAGATCTGCACCTGCAGCTTCCCCCGTCTCTGATCCCGGCTGGGATTGAATGAGAGGCTGAACTTCAGGGCTGGGAGAAGAGGCTGGTCCTGGCTCCCTTGGACTCCTTCTGTTTATGTTATTCTTCCCCTTCGGTCTCTCAGCTCCCAGCCTCTGCCTCCAGCTCCCTTTTGTGTCGCCGCCTTGGAAATGGAATGAAAGGGTTGTGAATGTCTCTGGAAGCTGGACGTGGCTCTGCCCAGCGCTGGGGCTTTAGCCCACCTGGCATCTCATGTTCTTCTAGCTCCTGGTGCTGGGAGAGTGGCCAATCTCCTGCACAGAGTTAATAATGATGTGGTGGTGGTGGTGATGGGCTGTGGGAGCGGGGCTGTGCTTCAGCAGCTGCTGAAATAGCTGTGGAACCCCCCCCGCTATCCCGCCAGACTGCTGCCCACTGGGGATCCCGGGGCACCCACTGGGGCTGTGTGACTGTGTGTGTGTTTAAAGCACACAACTCAGAGGGAGGTTCTGTATTCAGCCTTCAAACCAAAAAGACATCTACAGCCCCCAGCTGGGTGCCTGTGTTAATCCAGGGAAAGGGGTGAGCATCACAGCACGGGGCTGTTAGCTCTATGCTCCCCTCCTTGCCATCCTGCCCCGTCACCTGCCTTGCTTCAGCTCACCATGCAGACACCATGCGCTGCTGCTCAGACCCTCCTGTGGCAAAACCCACCCCCAGTGCCTGTTACCCCACAGACTGGGCTCCCACAGTCAGCATGATCCGTGCTGGGGCTGATGCCACCATTCGCCACCCCACTCTGCCTTCAGCTTACTATTGCTGTGCCAAAGTTGGGTGGTGCAGGCTGAGCACAGGCTGAGGTTCTTTGAGTTTTGGGGGATCTCCAGCTGAAATAATACAGCTGTTTCCTGGAGTGTGTTTAGAGGTAAAACAAAAAGCCTCGTCTTGGCTTCTGCCCAGCGCCGGCAGCGGCTCATGGTTACTCCAGAGAGCCCCTCTAGAGCCCAGGGTCGTCAGGACAGGCTGCTCTAAGGCATGTGCTGTGCTGGCTTTGCTACATCTGGCTGGATTAGGAGCTTTTGGGTAAATTCTGTATGTGAAACCCTCCCTATAGGGCAGCAGCCCCTGTCACAGGGGGGTCCTGGGTGTCTCTCTCCAGTGCACTGGTGGTTCCTGTGCCCCTGTAGCTGGGCAGCACCTCAAGGTGCTCCTCAGAACTGGGGTTAAAAAATAAACCCAAATCATTCTAGCTGAGAAGAGATAAATGCTAAAACTAATTGAAGCAATGAGCACATGGCTGTTATGTTCCTTGTGTCCCTGCTGGAGACCCCAGCCTTTGATGGAGGTGGGGGTGGAGGGGTTACAACAGCTTTTAGGAGAGGCTACAACAGCTTTTAGGAGAGGCTGACTTTATGCCCAAATACACCTTCACCTAAAGGCAGGGCTGGCTGTGGGCTGCGTGGCAGCTTTGCCACCCCTGCTCACCTCACCTGTGCAGTGCACACACCTCACTGGGTGGGTTCCAGGAGCCTTTATCACAGCTTTGTAATGCAACGACACCGTAAGGTACTGAGCAGTCTGCCCCAGCTGTGGCACTGCTTGAGCAGCAGATTCTGCTTGGTGTTGGAGTTTGGGGTTCTTTTTGGAAAGGGCCACTGGTTTGCAGTAAAGTTGCAGAGTTTTGGCGATGGAAAAAGGTGTAGGCAATGTAGGATGGGGTCCTGGTTAACCCTAGAAGGTGTCTTGGTATCTAAACTGGCTGTTTTTCATACACACATCCTCGGGTACAGATTGATTTCTGTGTGTTAAAAACACAGAGCCAGCGTTTTCCAACGGGATCTCAGATGGAAGAAGCATCAAAAGCTTCCCAAAGCTGAACCAGCCGAGCACCAGCACCGCTGCTCTGGCAAAGGCACAGCGGGCAGGGGCTGCTGTGGGGCTGGGGGTGATGGCAGCAGAGCCCTGGGGTTGTTGAGGGTCCTGGGGAGCACAGTCCCCCTACACAAGCCATCCCCCCACTCTCCCAGCACTGCTGGGGCTGCAGAGTGCTGCTAATCAGGTGTGTTCCTCGGCAGCGCCGTCAGAGAGGCTGCGAGCTGTCAGCCCCTGTTAGTTATGCCTGTAGGTTTTGTTTGAAATGAGATGTAAGGAAAGCCCATGTGTGCCTCCGGTCTCCTTTGTAGCAGAAGAAAGGAAAGAGCGAGGAGGAATACGTTTGCAATCACGTCTGGCCCTTGATTTGTAGCTTTGCTCGGTGTGGATGCCGGGGTCTGGAGTGGAGCTGCCTGTGCAAGGGAGCAGGAGCTGAGCTGTTGGTGTGTGCACAGAGCTGCTGTGTTCCACTTAAACCCTTTTACCTCTCATTTAAAATTCACAGAGGCCTGACAGGTAATCTCAGGAGCTGGAGCAGCTGGAGCAACCAGAGCTAACCTGTAGCAAATGATGGTCTGGTGAATCCCCTGGCTAAAGGAAAGGGGCTTCAACCCTGCCTGCTTTTGCTTTGCATGGTCAGTGCCCCAGAGTCCAGGTGAGCACCCTGGCTCTGCAACGGGAGGAGGATGAAACCCTGGCAGGAAAGTGCTGGGTGATGCACTGGCAGCCTCGTTGGGCCATCAGGCAAGTGCCAGGGGCTTTGGGGCTCCTTGTTCCCCAGGCTCTGCCCTGCATTTGGGGTTCATCCCCCTCATCTCATGTGAAGACCATGGAAAACTGGGAATGGCTGCCCAGGACATCCTCCAGATGGGCTCTGTGCTGGGCTGGAGCAGTGCTGGTACTGCCTGGGTTCAGCCCCTGCCATGGGCAGCATCAGCAAGTGTTGTTGATGCAAAAACCCTGGGCAGGGCCTGAATTAACACGAAAATCCCCAAAGTCAGAGCCCCAGTGAGCAGCCAGAACTGTCACAGGGGTGATCCTCAAACAGAACCCTATGAGGTGAAGAAACAGGCTGCATGTTGTCTTTACAGATACCCAAAGTGCTGACAGCACTGCTACCAACAACGGCAACAACAACAATAACAACAGCAGCAGTAATTATAACAGCACCAATAACAACAGGCAGGTGCCTGGGCTCCCTGCAGCCCCAGCCCTGGGGAGGCAGAGGAGGGGAGACTGAGCAGGGGAGGCTGCAGCCCACGCTCCTGCCTGGGCGGGGAGAGATTAGGGAACTAATTGGGTGGAATTGGTGGAGCTGGGATACATATTGATGGGGCTGTCAGGATGCTGCTATTGCTGAGGGCACGTACAGCTGGGGAGGGAGAGCTTTGATCTCGCAGAAGCCACGTTGCTGGCTCCTGTTCTCATTATCAGAGGTGCCTCCGGAGCTGCTTTTAAAGCACCCGGAGACCTCTGCCCCTTGGGACCTGGGAGGTGAAGGCTGCTGGGGCTGGGAAGTGGCTCAGGGAGGAAGAGTGGTGCGAGGCTGGGCAGAAGCAGCCTGTGCCCAGCCATGGCTGCCAGGGACACGGCTCTGGGGAGGCTCTGTGAGGAACTGGCCTCGCTCCCCTGCTCCTGCTCACCGGCTGTCGGCTTTCCTGGGCTTAAGTGCCCGTGAAATGAAACACTCATCAAGGGAAAGATTGCTGGAGAGAGTCAAATCAGAGTGCCCCATATGAGGCAGCTCCTCTGGGTGTCTCAGAGGGGAGGAGGAGGAGGAGGAGGGGGAGCCTTCAGCAATGCTTTCCCCTCCTCCCAGAACCCCGCTGCCTAAGGGGAGCCTGGAGCAGAAAATCCTGCCCAGCTATTTAGCAGCCAGGGATGGGGCTGGGCCCCTGGTGCACTCCCACGTTGGCCTTCCCTCCGTGTTCAGAGGTATAAATATTCCTCTTAAATCATTCAGCGGTTCTCTAATGTATTCACAACGTGGACTATAGAACAAGATCTGAAACACTCTCTTTTTTTTCCCTCCCCCCCCCTTTTCCCCAGCCAGGCTGTTAAATGGTGACACTTTGACACCAGCAAGAAGCAGATGAGATTAAAAAGTAAAAGCTGCATAGAAATCTAAGTGCCTTCACATCCTGTTAGAATAAAACCTGCTGTTAGGAGCATTAGAATAGAGCACTTGTCAGCAAGGACGGGCTCCAGAGCTGCGCCTGCTGGTTCCTCTCTGGTGAGTCGCAGGAGGATGAGGATGCACTCGCAGGCTTTCAGGTAGAGGCTGAAGGAGCTGGGTGGCACAGTCCCAGGCTGCTCCAGGTCAAGGGGTCCCAGGGAGGCCGTTTCATCTGCCTGTGAGGTTTGCAGCCCCTCGGAGGCGGCTGCTGGGTGGAAGCAGGAGCTGAAGGAAACGGCTCTTCTTGGCACGATTAATCATTCATCAGCTAATCAGGAACGCTCACAGGAGATGGGGAGAGAGAGAGAGAAGCTCGTTTCTAATAGGAATTAGTTAGCTTATGGTTCTTTTTCCCCCTTTACTCTGATTTCCCAAGGAAATGATGCCTGTGGAGATCTGCTTTTCCAGCAGCCATCCCTCCTTGAACCCCAGCACCCCGGGAACACTTTGCAGCCTGGCTGGGATGACCCAGAAACACCAGTGGTGGCTGACATGGGCAGCACAGAGCAGCAAGGGAGCAAACCAAGGGCTGCTGACCTACTTTGGACAAAATCTCTGCTGTTGCTAGCACAGGGATCTGCCCCACGTGCTGCTCTGGGTGGCACCAAGGCATTGCCAAGGCATTGTGGGGATCCTGGGCTCTCCCCAAAAATGCAGAGCAGTGCTCAGGTGCTGTGACCACATCATTCAACAGGCTGAGGGAGCTTAGGTTGTTCAGCCTGGAGAAGAGGAGGATGAGGGCAGAGAGGAGCACTCTCTGACACTCCCTGACAGGAGGCTGCAGGGAGCTGGGGGTCAGTCTCTGCTCCCCAGGAATGAATGACAGGACAAGAGGAAAGGGGCTCAAGTTGCCCCAGGGGAGGTTGAGGCTGGAGCTGAGGCAGAACTGTTTCCCTGAGAGGGGTGTCAGCCCCTGTGCCAGGCTGCCCAGGGAGCTGGGGCAGTGCCCAGCCCTGGAGGGATCCCAGAGCCGTGGGGCTGAGGTGCTGAGGGCTGTGGGTCAGTGCTGGGCTGGGCAGGGTGAGGGCAGGGCTGGGACTGCAGCAGCTCCAGGGGCTTTTCCACTCAAAGCAATTCTATGATTCCCTTCACACAAGGGGCAATCAAGGTTTGGGGTGTCCAGCACTGCAGGTGTATGGGGAAGCTCCATCAGCTGGCAAAGAGCAGGGACAGGAGCCAGAGGGGAGCTTGAGGCTGGGTTTGGACCCAGGGAAGGGCTCCCTGGGTTGAGAAGCCAAAGCAGCAGGGGCAGGATCTATCCCCTCTCCAGAGCAGTGGGGATGCCCCGAGCTCTGCACCAGCCCTTGATGCTGTGGCAAGATTTAGAGCTGTGGGCAAACACTCTCCTCAGCTGGATCTCTGCAAAAAAAGATCCCTGGAAGCACCTAGAAAGGCATCAAACCCAGAGCCACGACAAAGCTGTGCAGCATTGCAAGGCACCCAGCCCCTGCTTAGCTTTCCCCACCAAGGGCTGGCTGCTCTGGCCCCTTCTGCCTCGGCCCCTCTCACAGGGGAGCAGCAAAAAATCATTAGTGGCTGTTGTTAAACCTCCAGCTCCTGGAACTGTGCTGGGTGCAAATCTCTGCTTCCTTAGAAGAGAGTCATGTTTCAACCTTCATGGCTTGAAAATATGAGTGCTGGCCTCTCCCACTAAATAAAAACAAGACAAAATATATTGCATTTTAAAATCTTCTGACATTTTGAGGACTGACTCATGATTTTTGGGTGTTTGGAAGCAGGAACGCTGCAATCAATTTCGCTGCTGCCTTGGGTGATTGCTTTTCAGAGAGGTTTTAATTCTACTATAAATACTTCAGCTTTACACCAGTCAGATATGCAGTAATACCCAGTTCTGCATTTCAGGTAGGGCTTTAAACTAAATTAAATCTCCTCAGTATAGCTAATCAGAGATTAGCTTTGATCACAGTTTGTTAGCCCAGGCCAATCCTATTCAAATCCTCTGGCAGACCTAATATCCAAGAGTGCTTTGTCCTGTGCTTATAACACCAAGCCTCGTCCCCAGGGAAAGGCAGAGGAGGGCTTTTTTCTCTCCTGCTTTTGGGGATTTCTCTGCACAGGGGGGAAATGTGTCTCTGGTGCAGCCCCTGCCTCCTGCTGCCCTGAGATGGTTGGTGGGTGGCTGCCCTGTGTGTGCAGCTGGCCAAGTGAGCATTTGCTTTGGGTCTGACCTTACCCAGCTCTCTGGTTTTCCTCTGGGCTTTCTCCCTTCCCCCAGCATCCAAAGAGAAGGTGAAAACCCCTACTGGGAATGGGAAGGGGGAATGGAAACCAGAATTTGGTGGGTTAGAGCTTGGCTATAGCGTGCTAAGAATGACATCACATCAAGATCCTGGAGCAGGGTAACAAGCAGTAACGGCTATTTGCTCCTTTCTACCTTAGAATCATCAAGCATTTGCTCCTTTGTACACTTAGAATTGCTTTGGTTGGAAAGGGCCTTGCTCCAAGCCCTCCCTCCCCTGCACCCAGCCCTTGCTGCCCTTCTGCAATGAGCTGAAGCAGCCTTTTTCTCCTGGTTAGGAATGTCCTCTGCTGTTGTTGTGCCTCTTGTATTATTTATAGCCCAGTAAGTGTCTGAGATCAGCAACGCTGATACCGAGCTCGCTCAGCTACCCAGCAGTGCTCTTGTTTGAAACAACACCCCCTCTGACTGTTGCCATCGATTCCAAGGGGTTGTGGGATGGGGAAAGAGCTCCTTTGAGCCAACTGGTATATTAAGCAATCATTTCTATAGCAGATGACACAACTCCCCCGGCATCAGTTTGCCCTAATGGGCCTGGTATTACTCATGTGCTAATTGATTGGGCATGGAGAGGAGAAGAGCTCAATTCACTGGCGAGGTGATTTTTATGGCCAGGCTCATCACGGAGGTAATTTGCTGCAAACGTTCAGTCCCTCTCTGCTTCTGTAGCTGCATCAGCTGTGCTCCTGCTCTCCATCTCCCTGCTGTGCCTCCATCAGCAAACACAGCTCCACCTGGGCTATCTGAGGTAAAGTCCCCGAGGAACCAACCCCACAGGGTGTTTCTTCCTTCTCTGCTTTAGCTCCAGGCCCCTGCAGAGATCAGGGGTGGTAGGGAGGGATGTACTGTTGGCTCTGCCTTACTCCCCAGCCTTAGGAGGAGGCTTTGCAACAGCTTCCCCTTGTCCTGTCGAGCTCTGTTTTGGGGTACAAATGTTTATTTCTACAGCAGAGAGAGTTTCGTCCGTGGAATGTTCGTGTCTGCATCTCCTGTGCACAGATCCACAGGGCAGTGAAAGCAAGTCCTTCTCTGCTGGTAAGGGACGTGGAGGTGGGTTAAAGGTGGTTAAAGCCTTGACTTGACCTCTCATCCCAAAGGCAGCCCCTTGGAAGCCCCAGATCTGTCTCAGGGACAACTTGCCAAGCACAGGTGAGTGGGCAGCACCTCTGCTCGAGGGCAGGTGCTGTCAGGCGGTTGGGGATACTCTCTAACAGAGGAGGGCTGGTGCCTTTGTTGTCTGCCTGCCTGAAAAATCAACACTGGAGCTTAGAGCAACTTGGAATGTCTATCACTGCATCTCGGAAGAGGTGTCAGAGACTGGTCCTTGATATCTCACCAAAGACCGATGGCTTTCTAATGCTGCCAAGGTGAGCTCCTGTCTGTGCCATGTCTGTGCTCCTGTCTAACTGCTGAAACTTTCCCAGAGCTGGAAGAAAACCACTCAGTCCTGCAGGGAAAAGAATAACCAGTGTTCTAGAGCTCACTGGCTGCTGCTGAGCCAGCTCAGAGGCACTGGGGAGCTTTGGGCAGTTCTGTGGCTGAGGAGGGTGAAATGTTGAGGTATGCCTGTCCACCCCTGCAGAATGCAAACTGGAGTAGCCCTGCAGGGCTCATCAGCAGAAGGGATGCTGCTGCTCATTCCCCTTGCCCCACTCACCACAGTTTGGGAGGGAGGGAGGGAGCAGGAGCTGCTGCTGCAGGATGCGACAACAACCGACACTCCATCTAGCATCCTTCCCCCCACCTTGTCCCTGCATTCCTCCTTGGGTTAAGGCTGCCAAACATCCCTTCCTCCTCCTCTCCTTGCCTTCACCCCTCCCAGTTTTGGGTTTGGAGCAAGGTGGGAGAGGGATGGAGGGCTGGGCTGCCTCGGGGACACCCCCACACCTGCCGCGTCACCCAGCATCGATCGGTGGTGAGGGTGTGAGGGCACCGGGGAGCTGTCGGCTGTGGCGTCACCTTGGTGTGTGTGGAAGAGGCTGTGGCTGAGGCCAGGCTGGGGCCAAGGTCAGGCTGAGGCCAGGGCCAGGCTGGGCAGGGGTGCAGCCATCCCGCCACGATCGATGGGGCTCCGGCAGCCGGTGTCCCAGGCAGTGGTGACGTTGGAGCCACGCACACTGCTGAGGGACTGTGAGTTTTATTGCTGCCAGCTCAGGAGCTTCCCTCCCCTCTTCATTTGCTCCAAATTAATCCCTTCCCCAAGCTGGGCAAACAGTTTGGCTTGGCTGCCCTCCCCTGACTAATCAGCAAAGCGTTGGCTGGATCGATAGCCCCGTGGCCGAGCCCCCACTGCTGCCTGTGGGACTCTGTGCTGACAGGGCCATCCAGGGCAGAGCTGTTGAATTTGGGGTGAGTTGTGTAATTCTGATGCCCTCTTGCACAGGTCCTGCTTGGCAGTTCAGAGGCTGCAGAGTGGATGAGGTCGTTGTCCCTGCAGAGTGCTCTGGAGGGGGTGTTAAGGAGCTGGGGTCTCCATCAGAGGAGGATGGAGGGGCATAAACCAAAACTCTGCCTTTTCTGCAAAGGAAAACACCCTCCAATTCATTTCAGGTTGATCAAAACGTTCCCCTGTGAATCTGGCTTCCCATTTAGTTACGGAATAGCAATGACAGGTCATGACAACAGCTCTGTGGGATAGAGCCCAGCTCTTTATCTGATGTCTTGGTTGGTAAACTTCTGCTGGGTGGGTTGGCCCTTCTCAGCCCTGCACAGAGAGCACAGATGTGCAGAAAGGATGCTGGAGGAATCCATCCAGCGTGGGCTGGCATACCCAAGCACTGACTCCCACGCTCATCCTCCTCCTCCCTGTGCTCTCAGTGAAACACGATGGCAGAGGCTTTCCTGCTTTTCCTCCCAAAAGCTGGAGCGCAGGAGCTGGTCAGAGGAGCAGGAGCAGCCACAGCTGTGGGGATGAGCAGGGCTGAGCATTCAGACACCTGGTTTGGAGCCTGATGTTTAGCATTTAACCTCTGGCATCTCCTGGCCAGGACCCCCCAGCCCATCCTAGAAATACATCTCCCAGCCCAGGTTTGGAGCAGCAGCCTGACAGACGGGGAGCTCATGGTTCTGCTGGGGCTGCTCCATCCTCAGCTGGGCTGATTCAGGTGCTCTCTGCTTTTTCCAGGTGCCTTTGGCCAAGGTGTTAAAGTGTTTGCAGGGCAAACAGGGAGTGTGCATGTGACAGGGAGAGCTGGGCTTTGCTTTTGATGACAACTGTGGACTGCTTTGGATCACGAGCACCACAGCTCTTCGCTGCTGTTGGCCTGGATGAGCATGTCAGGAGCAGTGTTTGTAACACACAATGCCAGGGCTATGAGGGCCCTTTTAAAAACCCTTTTGATGTGTTGTTTCAAAGCAAACAGCACTGGCTGCAACTTGCTGTATCTCTTGGATGCAGGTGATGTCTGGGGATGCTGGGGTGCCTTTATCTGTGTTTGAACAGAAGGGAAACATCCAGCAAAACCAACGAGCAACTGTGGAGGAGCTGTCTGGGATCAAATCAAGCCAAGGAAAGCTAGGGCTTATGGAAGGCAATGGTCTCAGTGGAGGCTGAAGGCACCTCTGTCCCTTCCACAAGCAGCTGCTGTGGAATGTGGCAGCAGGATTCAGCTAAACTGCTGTTGGGAGACTGAGGCCTTGATGTGACTCAGGCTGAGTGAGCATAAGTGGTCTGTGCTCACAGCAGGTCGGGCTCAGTGGCCACAGCAGCTGCTGGTCCCTGTGGGGTGGAGATGGAAGCTCAGGAACCTGGGCAGAAGCAGCTCCGGAGCAGCTCTGCTCCATCCCCAGGACATGGTGCAGGGACCTGGGTATGACACAACTCACCTCCCAGGAGGCTCTGCCCTGCTGTTCCCCTCACCTACTTTGGTGGGTTTCACAGGTGAGCACTCCCATCTGCAGGAGATTGCTTCTTGACATGAAAAATTTACTTCTTAAGGGGCCAAAGTGCTGCAGCCCCTGAGCTGGATCCATCCACCTCTTAGCACATCCCTCTGAAGGGATTTGCAGCCATCACCTGTAAAACTGAAGCACAGTTTGTACCCGAGAGCCATTTACAAGCCATTCCCTCCTTGTCATCTTGGGTTTGTGCAGTTGTTGTAGGGCTCCAGCTCTTGCTCTGGAGATGGGAAATGTTATTTGGGAACAACACTGCTTATGGCTTTTGATTTCAAGTTAAAGCAAGCTCAGAAATCAATACACGGGGATGTGTTCTCTCCTCTAGGAGAGTTGCCAAGGGGAGACTCGTGGCCAGACAGGAGAAAATGCCCTGGGACATTTACAGGAGCAAACCTGACAGGGGAAGGTGGGTGCTGCCATGGGTGGGGGCAAGACCCATAGCCAGGAATGGAGTGGTGGGGGGGTAAAGCCTGTCAGAGCCCCACAGCCCTGCTGCAGCAGCACTTGGGCACTGCAGGCTCTGAGGAGGTGAGGGGATGGGGAGCTGTGACCATGTACCAGCCCAGCCTTGCAGCATAAATGGCCCCAGGAGACTGGCACAGCAGCAGTGCCCATGCCTTCACCAGCTTCTTGCATGTGTCTGGACTCAGATCAGACACACATCCACACTTAAAATGCATCAGGTCCTGATGCTCTTTTGGAACAGACCATCCCAGGCAAGCTCATTTCTACCACAGAAAGGCAGAAGAGCTGTTCCCTATATATATACATGCTGTGTGCTTGCTGGGTGTCCTGCCTGCCTTCCAAACATCTGGAGACAAAAAATAACCATGGAAGGAGGTAAGAAAGAGTTTTCTTTGCTAAAAATTAGTAGGCAGAGCAGCTTGAGAGCTGAGAGACTCTCCCTGAGCAGGTGCCTGCCTCTGAGATCTGCCACCAGAGCCGTGTCTGGGGCTCCCAGTTCCTCCTCCTCCTCAAAAGGAGGCATTTCAGCTTGGAGCAGCCACGTGTGTCACCTCTTTGGCAAGTGCTGATGCTGGGGCAGTGGCTCAGCAACGCCACCACTGAGGCTCAGTGGCCCTGACAGGGTCTGGCACAGGGGTACCCAGGAACAGGCTGCCTGGGGAGGTGGAGGAGTCCCCATCCTTGGAGGGATCCCAAAGCTGAGGTGCTGAGGGCTGTGGGTCAGTGCTGGGCAAGGTGAGGGGAGGGCTGGGACTGCAGCAGCTTCAATGGCTTTAACAACCCAAATGAGTCTGTGATTCTCCGATTCCCATGTTATCCAGCAAAGCTCAGCAGAGGTAGGAGCATGTTTTGGTGGCCGTGCACTGCTCACAGGTAGCCAGTGGCACCTGGAGAGCCCAGCTGTGTGTACCCACAGGCCACAACCCTCCTCTGCCCAGAGCTGCTGGAGCTGTGTGGAAGTGCCTCGTCTCTCCCTCCGTCTTCATCTTCTGCTTCAAGCTTGAAAGGGTGAAATATTCAGTGTGCCTTTTGCACACATAATTGTGGGGCAAAAGATGGTGATAAAATGGTTTAAATTAATGAGATGATGAAGTAACCTGTGCTGCTGGTGATTCCTCACTCCAACAGCCCTGCTGCTCACTCTAATTAGTTTTCTGCTTCGCTGGAGCATGCTTAAAGGAGCTGGGAGGGGTTTCTGGGGAGAGAAAGCTGTACAGCCCAGCTCCCAGCAGAACAAGGGTCTGTCAGTGGAAGGTGACAATTGGGGACATGTCCCTCCTGGCCCCCCAGGACATGGCAGGGCTGTGGGGGGAGTGGTTGGGTCAGTGTTGGTGGGATGGCTCTGAGGCATCGCTGGCTCCCCTGGGCTCTCTGCCTGAGGCTGCTCAGTGCCTCTGCTCACGCTTTGCAGGGTCCATCAGTGCTTCACTAATTGCCCCATTTTGCCAGGCCCCTGCCACAGGGTTATTTGTCTCTCTGTGGGTGACAGGCAGTGGAGTGCTCTGTGAAGAGTGGTGCCATGTGAAAGGGGAAGCCTTGCCACGTGTTTCCCAAGGAAATAAGGAGTAACAGGCCAGTGCCCCCAGCCTGGGTTTGCAGAGATGATCAACAGCTTCACGGGCAAATCATCTTGTCTGAGCCATCCAGCAATGGAAAGAAGGTGATGGAGAGCTTGTTCTCTTGCCTGCAGTGGTGGCCTGTGCTGCCTGAGCAGGGCACTCTTCGGGTCTTCACGTTAACTTGATTCATTTTGATGTGCATGGAGTGTGGGATGCCCAGCCCAGGGCACAATGTGAGCAGTGCCACGAGTAGCCCTGTGCCAACAGCCACCTCTGCCATCCAGTCAGCCCCAGCAGCAAAGGGCTGCTCCACATGCAGCCTGGTGATTTTTTGGGGGGATGGGGGGGTGCTCTGTGGGCTCTCAGGCAGAGGGCTCAAGCCCTCCCATAGCACTGGGGAGCTTGGAGCCAGGGCTATGCACAGGGCTGCGGAGAAACCCAGTTGCTAATTGTGCAGCATCAGTCATTCAGCGGTGGGGTTTGGTGAGCTAAAGGCAAACATCTGTGCCTCCCATGCAGAAAGCCTCCCCATTACCTATGTCAACAGTTTTGCTTTTAAAACAGGAGGCAAAGTGAGAGGTGCATCCCTTATCTGGTGCATGTGGAACGCCATCATATAATTAACAGTCAAGATCATTTACATTGTCGCTCAGCTAATTTTCATAATGTTTTCTTTATTATCAGAGGAAGAAATTAACCCAAGAATTTATTTACATACTAGTCTCAAACAGTAACAGCTTGCTAATTGCCTGTTAGGTGATTAATAAGCTTACAGCAGATGCTAATGAATCGAGAGCTCACTGTTTCAAAGGTGCTCTTGCAGCATGCTTGTGTTTTGGCAGCTTAATTAGTGCAATAATTATGTACTTGTTGCTCCTTCTTTCAAGCAAATACTGTCAAATGCTCAAAAGATTAAAGAGAATTATATTGCTGAGAACTAGCTGTGCTTAAGTATTCTGCTTTTGCTAACTTCCCTGTGTTCCCAGAGTGGCAGTGGAGGAAGGCAATTACGGTGCAGGCAAGAGCAGCTCGTTTTTTAAGGGGTTGAATGGGGTTTGCTGGTGGTGGAAGGAGCCAACAGAGCCCAGACCCTGCTCCTCACCCCCCAAGCCCCTGCTCCTCATTCCTTCTCAGGCCCTGCTTGCCATCGTTGGAGCACAGAGAGTTTGTTCAAGAGGGGGACTGAACCCCTGTGGAAGTCTCCTGAGGAAGGGCTGTGGAGGCTCCCTGAGCCTTTCATCTCCACAGCTCTTTTGCAGCAGAGGAATGGGAGAGTTTCCACACCATGAAGGTGAGTCTTGGGTAAGGGTTTTAGTCCTGTGCAATGTGGGAGCTGGTCAAGGGGGTCCTGTTGGTCCTCAGTGACGCTGAAGCCACGGCAGGACCCATAAGAGCCTGAATTTGTGATCTCCCTCTGGGAAGAGCAGGTGAAGTGCCATGGAGGAGAACCATGTCCATGCAACACCAGCCATGATGAGTTTCCACCTTGAGGGTGAAGAATTAAGAGTTAAATCTTGCAGGATGGGCTGGAGAGGTGTCCCTGTTTCCCCTCTGTGTGCATCCAGAGCTTGCAGACCTCTCTCATAACCCTTATCTTGTCTCTTTTCCAAGCTGGGAAGTCCTGCCCCATCCCATGGGCTCTCTCAGACACTTCCATGGGTTTGCCCTTCCTGACTGCACCTTTTCCAGTTCCCTTTGGGGCTGGAGCAGACACGGGGATGAGCAACCTCAGGTCCACCCCCTCAGCACCGAAGTGTTCATCTGTCCCTCTCCAGAACCACATGTGCAGTGCTGGGCAGGAGCATCCGTGCAGGAGTCCCCACGATGGCCCTTGGAGCTCCTTCCTGAGTGGCAACAGCTCCTTCAGAGCCATTGCTGCGGATGCAAAGTCAGAAGGTGAAGTGTAGGGGCGAAGCCTCAACGGGTTGGCGGTGAGAAGGTGAGAAGTGGCTGTGTCGGAGCCTCTCTCAGGAGCATCCTGCGGCTTGCTGGGGGTGGAGTGGAGTCCCTGTCTCAAGGAGCAGACGTGGGAGGCTGGTGGAGAGGCACTCGACTGCTGAAACCCCATCCCTGGAGGCAGCAGCAGGCAGCTGGGGCTGGGGATGGCTCCAGCAGTCTCCGGTTTCCTTGGCGACAGCCAGGATCTCTCTGCCGTGCAAGAGCTTGGGCTTGATGTGTGGAGAGGAGCCTTTTCTCCCTGGATATTACACGGTAGGGTCTGGAGCAGGGTTTCAAAGCTCCTCATTGTTTGGAGGAGTCTGAGCAGAGCCCCCACCAGCCCCATCCTCTTTCCCCTTAGGCGAAGGCATCGCTCCCAGCAGCGGGTCCTTGCTCCAGCTCCTTCCCCGGTAGCTGTTGCCATCGCGTTTCATTCCCACGTTACCCGATTGTCACGGCGTGTTTCTCTGGATTGGGCAGCGAGCCAGGTTGTTACTTAACCTGTAATTGCACTTTCACCCAGGCTATCTCCAAAATGTCACTTGGGAGAGAGTCTCACAAACAGCTGATCAGCTCCTCGCCTCCAAGCGCCGGGTGCCCCGCCAGCAGCCGCTGGGGAAGCTTCGGCACCAGCTCGCTTGGCTTCAGCGGCTGGTGCTTTATCAGGGGCTGACACGCTGCGTGTCATGAAAGGGCACAGCCCAGAGGAGTTCACTGCCTTTAACAAATGACTTCTTCTCCTTCCCAGGAATTCACCACGAGTGTGACTTGCTGCCCTGATCCGTTGACTCCAACCCTGGGAGCATCTCGCTTCAGCTGAGATGGCGTTGCCGTGGGAAACGTGCTTGCTGCTGCTTCCTCCGCGCTTTGCGAAGGGCAAACGGGGAAGAGATCATCTGGAGTAACAGCAGGGGGAAGGTTCAGCAGCTGCCAGTGGCTGCTGGCACCTTGGCTTGGTAATACCTCCAGTTTCACAGGTTAAATGCTGATAAACTGTTTTCCTCCCGTCCCACGCTCTCTCCCCACCGCGGTGCCAGGGAGGGAAGGTGCTCGGTCTCCATCTCGGCTCATTAATTTGAAGCAGTTGGCCAGTATTTGCAAAGTGGGAAGCACATAAAAATTAATGTTGACAAATCTTTGAGGAATAGGAGGAAACAAAAGAAATCAATTAAGGAAACAGCCCGCGGTTATGGTTTATAATCTAAGCTGTGCTCGGCCCCAGTTACCAGCAAAGCCTGGTGCCGGATGGCAAGCTGAGGAGGGGAAGCTGAAGCTGAGCTCAGGATAAGGCTCTGCTCTCCAGACTCCAGGCCATGCTCCAGAGAGCTGCAAAGCCAACCAAGTCACTCTCCTCTGCATTCCCAGGGCCGCTCTCGCCCTCCCTCCAGAGCTCTGCCTCACAACACCCTTTTTCCTTGGGTCTGCCTTCAACAGAAGTAAAAGAGGTTTGGGAATGCCAGCAGATCACCATCCCCTTGGAGGTCTCTGGGGGTTTTAAGCAGCCCCCCTTTGTGTTTGCACATCTGGGCTGGTTTTGACCCAGAGGCAGCAGAGACCACAGAGCTGGCTGAGTGATGCACGTTGCAAAGTGAGTGTGTGGACGGAGGGCTCAGCGCCGAGGACCACGACCGCTCACATCTCCATCCTTGATTCATCCTGAGCTCAGCACAGGCAGGGCAGGACCTCCTGCCTCCTTTGTTTTCATTCACCATCCCTGTCCTGAGGTACTTGCCTGGGGTCCTGGGAGCAAGGGGCACAGAAGACATGGTGAGCTCCAAGTCAGCCGCTGTCGTGCCCCATCCCTGCTGAGGTCCCTCTGTAAGGCAAGGACGGGGCTGCTCTGCTCAGCGAGTCACTTCTGCTTAGGACAGCACTGTAAATTAATTTGGATGTCTGTGTGATCCTATCAGTGTTATCTCTGGCTTTGTATTTTAAGGCTTCTGTGGCCTTCAGAGTAAATAAGTGTTTTCTCCAGATGACATACGAACCTAGAGGAGAAGGGTAAGTTGTCTTGGCCGGCTCTGGCACAGCAGGAGAAGCCCCGTAGGGTTTTCACCACCAGTTGTCTAACTGCACTAATGCTTTGTTACACTCAGGAAGGCAACCCAGGGAGCACCCCAAAGCAGCACCCTGCAGGGAATCCCTCTTTCCCCTTCCCAGACACGCTCCTCCTGCCCCAGGCAGAGCTCCCAGCTGCCTGAGCTGCTCTCAACCTTGTGCAGGCATGAGGTGATGTGTTCAGCTCACAGCATCTTCCCCTCCTTGCCATTTGCTCCTTCTTTTCCAAAGGGGAAAAAAAAATATCATTGTCTTGACCTTTTCTTCCCACCCCTGTCCCTCTGTATTTTGTTTCTGTGAAGAGTTAGAAAGAACCATGAGACTCTCAGAAACCTTAGAACTGAGGGAGGACGATCCCCATCCTGGGTAAGGGGAAAGCAAAGCTCCATCAAAGGATTATCTCTAGCATTCACTTAATTTTATTGCTTTAAGTGACTTTATTACCTTCATTTTGCTTTCTGTTGCATTCCAGCACTTATTTAATAAACCCCTCTCTGGTTTTAAGTAGCAGTTTAGTTTTTATGGTAATGCTAAACTTAATCAGATGCTCAAATTAGCTTGAAATTAATTATATTGACGGCAATAACCCTTAGTTCCCTCTCCACATCCTGTCTACAGATCTCCTTCAAGACTGCATTAAATGCCATTTAGACATGGAAATCAGTTGCAGCCCAGTTCCCCACTGATGAGAGCCCGTCCCACAGGCACTTGGGTGCTGCCCTGAGTGGAGAGGAGACAGACCAGAAGCTTCCAGGATGAACAACATCAATTTGCAGGTTGGTGCTGGTTTGGTTTGGGGTGGTTTTTTTTTTTTTATCTCTTAAACTGACCAAATGGGATGAGCTTCCCTTAGCATCCCCTCCTGAGGTTTTGAGACAGCCCAGAGGCACCACCTTGCTATGGAGGAAAAACAAAGAGTGGAGGAGCAGCTGAGGGCCCTTGGACTTGCCTTTGTGTGTGAGAAGTGGACACCCTGCAACACTGTGATCTACAGCTCTGTCTCAGGTAAGACTGACCAGTGAGGTCTGGCAGGGCAGGGAGTGAGTGGGAGACAGGCGTGTTGTGACCATCCAGCATCACTCTAGTCTCCTCTTGGCCAGCCCCATTGAGGCCCTACCTGGGTTCTGGCACTGGAACTGCTCTGGGTTTGGGGTTCCTGTTAATGCCTCACACAGCAGCATCCCACAGCTGCTTGCAGGTGCTTCCCATGTGGAAGGACACTGGGAGAGATGGCACTTCTCCTCCCAGGAGCACTTCCACCCAGCCAGGGGCTGGTTGCCATTGCCATTCCAAACTCTGGAAATACTTTTATAGGGTGAAAAATCCTCTGAGAAGATTTTTTTCCTGCTTGTCTGGTGGAGTCTGCTCCGAGCCCAGAGCTGATGTGCTCTAGCTGCACTGTGTTTAAGGCACTGTTCTAAGCTCCACTGGCTTGGCAGGGTGCCCTGGACCTCTTGTTTGGCCCCAGCTCCCTCAGCTGCTTCCCATCCCTGGGGCAGCTCCGTTGCAGAGGAGCCCCTGACTTACCAAGCCATGGGTGGGCAAGCTGCAAGACCATCCCTGGTGGCCATCACCACTGGGAGGGCTGGGCCTGCTGGGTGTGGGAAGATGCTCCCTGGGCTGTCTCTGGGAGCTGCCAGGAACTATCACTGTGTGCTGAGCGTGAGCCTGGCCGGTCCCAGCCCCTCCAGCAGTGGCTGCTATTGCTGTGTGTTGGTGGAAAGCCATTTGTTATTGATGCCAGTTTAGAGGTCTTATTAGCTCAACATGCCTCATTGTTCTAAATAAAATGAGAGAACTTGCCTCCTTTAACCCTCTCAGGGCTGCCAGCCCCACACAGCATCCCCATCCCATGGGAGAATGGCCACGCTGTGAGCTCTCCCTCAGCAGCCCCACGTGTCCCTGAGCACACAAGGTGTTAAACTGCAGTAATGAGGCTGATGTGACAAACCCTGCCCGGTGCAGAGCAAAGCTGCTCCACTCCACTGGCCTGCCCTCCAGTCTGATGTGACTTCTTTTGATTGCATTGAAATAGCCAGGAGAGTTTGTAATACTCAGGCACGCTTCATTGCCAGGGAAATTCGGGCTAGGTATCCACTCCACTGGAGAGTGAAGACAGGCTGATTCATGGAGGATTCCTCTGAAGGCTGCTGGAGGGTTCCCAGGGACCTGGAAAACGCATTATGGTAAAAATCAACATAACCTTCCGAAAGCACGGCCGGGAGCTGCTGGCAGCCCTGCAGCGGTGCTTGGTGTGGCAGGAGCCTTCCCCCATTGTTTGCTGCATTGATAGAAAAGTCACCAAATTAGGATGAACCCACTCCCATCCCCCTCCCCAAATGCAGGGATACCTGAGGCTGAGATCCAATGTGGCATCTCACACACACACACACACACACACACACACACACACGTGTGCCCCTGGGCCATCCCTCCCGTTCAGGCTAGTGATTGGCTGCAAGGCAGAATAGTTGTGGGGGCTTGCAGCGTGGGTTGTTTTCCCTGTTGCAGTGAAATAACTCTTGTGGCGAAGCTGACACCGAGCATAAATCTGTTAAATTACATAAACATGATTGCGACCCATAAAAGCCAAATGAATCCTCGTGGCCCGTTGCGCCGGGGCTGCCTCCTGCCTGTTTGCACAATGTAATTGAACGTGTCAATTTGCTCTCAAATAAAAAACAGCTGGCCTTTTGACATGCCAAAAACAACCCCAGCAGAGCCGAGCTGAGCTGAGGGAAGGGAGCTCAAAGCTTTGCACAGCCCCCTTAGCGAGGGCGGGGGGGTGCTCTCCAAAAGAAGCCAATATCGGGAGGATCAATGGATGGGCTCTTGGCAAAAGCTGCTCCCTGTGAACCCTGTTAAGATTAGTAAATTGTATCCTAATTAAAATGAAGGAGAGGCCGTGCAGGCTGGCAGGGGCCCCGCACCGCAGCTCCTGCCAATATTGACAGCCGCTCGATTGGGGCTTTTAAACAATCTGATTCTTCTCCTGAAATCGCCAATAACGGGAAGGAAATTACACTTTTATGAGATCTCTTTCTGGGTTTTTTGTTTTTTTTTTTTTTCATTCTGGGTGAGCTGGGGGAGCCTCAGCAAATTAACTCACCTCCCTCAGCCCCCCTTAGCTGGAGCTTCTCCTCCAAAAACCCCTCCAGCCTCTCCGCTGCTTGGGCTCGCACCGAGCTCCGCGGCCGCCCTACGAAAGGGCCCCTTTTTAAACCTCAGCTTAATCCCTAATGAGTGGTAATACCTAGGGCTCCCCCAGCCAGCCCAGGGGAAGATGCTGACCTAAATAACACGAGCCGAGAAGCCACAGTGGCAGAAGCAGCGGCTGGAGCTGCGCAGCCCTGAGGCTCCCGCTGATGGATTGAGACGTCTCCGCTTTGCTTAGGAGATGGTCGGTGTAATTAGGGATTACCAAAGAAAGCCAATCGGTTGCAAAAAGATTAGAGAGAGGCCACGTCTTGTCATTTCCCCCACCCTCCTCCCCAAGGAAACTGTTGGACAACACTCCCTTAGCCCCAGTTGCATCTTCTTCATGGCGGGAAGCAGGAGGAGTCCCTCCCGCCGGCGGTCGAGGCAGCGGAGGATCATAAGCATGAGCAAACCCAATTCTGAGCCAGGCAGTGGCTTGTTGGGCTAATTACAAACCCTCTGCAAAAAATACCCCCCCCCCCCAACTCCCGCTACGAAATCTGGAGGTTACTGGGAGTTCAGGCATTGTTTTAATTAAGGGAGAGCCATCTCCTTGCTCAAGGGAACGCTGAGATCATGTTAGAAGCCGATAGGAAAGATTTCCCGGCTTGTCGGCGAGGGTTAGACACGGCTGGGAGTAAATAGATGGTGATTTCTCTTTCGCCCACCAGGATAACACACACACACACACAAGGATTTTTTTTTTCCACTTTTAAAGGCTGTGTGAGGCCGGCGGTGGTTTGACTCTCATCAAGCTCTCGTTGGGGTTTCTGATGGGACTCAAGCAGCTGCGCGTCTCCTGTAATTGGGCTGCGGCGACTGCACGTTGCTCTGGGTGATTGATGAACAGAGTTAAAGAGCTGGAGGAGGGGGGAAAAAAAAAAAAAACCTCCAAATCTCCTGCTCCACAGGAGGAAACATCCCATCAGTGGAGCCGTGGAGGTGGGAGGAGGCTCCTTCCTGCACAAATGTTTGTGAACTGGTGGCTAAAGTTGGGGGGGGGGGGGGGTCTATGAGAGAGGAGGAATCCTGCAGCCCACGTGGAGAGATGCAGGGAAGGCTCTGGGCAGCTCCCAGGGGTGTAAAGCACAAAGCTTAGGCAGGGATTAGCGGCTCCAGATATGAGAGAGATAACACGTGTCAAAGGTGACTCCTGCCAAGTCCTTGGTTTATCATCCCCTCAACGGTGCATCAAAAGCAATAAGTAACCTCCAGCACAGGGGTTTCTGAGGATGGGGGGTTGCAGAGGGGCTTTGCCCAGGCCACTCCTTGCTCTATGACCCTCACGTGAGGCAGCGAGCGGCCAGCTCCTCTCCCTCTGCACTTACTGCCACTGGAGGCCCGTGTTTGATAGCAGGCTGGAAACATATGGTGCACATCACACTCTGTGCAAGTCGTCTTAGGAGGATGGAGGGGAAATAAAAGGAGCTGTGGATACCCATCTGTAAAACCTGCCTGCAAACACACCCCCGGGGGAAGGCTGAGTCCAAGTCTGCAGCTTCCAGGCTGGAAGCTCTTACGCCTCCCGTGACGTTTGCTGGGCTCAGTGGGGAAAGATCCACCACAGCTGGGGGCCAGATGTGGGGAGTGAGGGGCAGGGCTGGGCATGGGGCAACCTGCGAGGGGACAAGTGCACCCATCTGCACCCACACTCAGCTCCTGCACCCATCTTGGCTCCTGCACCTGTCTTGGCTTCATCATCCACTTGCATCCAGCACTTGCCTCCTGCACCCACCTGCACCCACACTCAGCTCCTGCACCCATCTTGGCTCCTGCACCTGTCTTGGCTTCATCATCCACTTGCATCCAGCACTTGCCTCCTGCACCCACCTGCACCCACACTCAGCTCCTGCACCCATCTTGGCTCCTGCACCTGTCTTGGCTTCATCATCCACTTGCATCCAGCACTTGCCTCCTGCACCCACCTGCACCCACACTCAGCTCCTGCACCCATCTTGGCTCCTGCACCTGTCTTGGCTTCATCATCCACTTGCATCCAGCACTTGCCTCCTGCACCCACCTGCACCCACACTCAGCTCCTGCACCCATCTTAGCTCTTGCACCCGTTTTGTCTCCTGCACCCAGTGCTTGGCTCCAGCTCCATCTGCATCCACACAACTCCTGCACCCATCTGGGCTCCTGCACTCACCTCCTGTCATTGCTTTGTCTCCCACCACTGCTGCTGTCTCACCTGCTCGTGCTCAGCTGGTGCTGAGCTGCTGGTGGTCTCTGCTGTCCAGGGGCTGCAGCGTAGGGCATGGCACAACCCACCCAGGGAGAAAAGGGGCATTGCTGCTGTTACAGAAACAGCCAATGTGTGGCTTTGGGCTGCAGGATGGAAGCGTTTGGTACAGGGGTTGGGCAGCACAGGCAGCAAAAGCAGCTCGGTGGGGTGTGTGGCTCCAGCCCAGCCTCAGGCTGGGGCGCGGGAAGGGGCTCTGGGGTGCCAGCTCTGCCCCTCTCCCGCCCAGTCTGCAGCCTCCCTCCCCTGCACTGGCTGGAAATGAGCATTGTTGTCTTGTTTTGCTGTATTTTTTGGCTGCTGCTGGGTCCTGCTGGTTTCTGAGCAGCACTCAGAGGCGTTGGCATTTCTGTCTGTCTGTCAGAGCGGGAGCTGCAGCCTGGGAGCAGCGTCCTGGGGTGTTTTTTCCAGATGTGCCAAGAATTCCTCTCAATCAGGAGACCTTTCTGCTCCCAGGATTCAGGAACCGGGGGGGGAAAAAAAAACCCCACATTGATAAAGAATATTCTGAGGTGAAAGATGCTGGTTTAAATTAGGGAAGAAGTGTTTTGGGGAACAGAACCATCCCACCACAACGTGCTAAAGGCTTTTCTCAATGCCTGCCATGCCCAGGCCAGGGCTCCAGGATGGAAACTCTTTTGGTGTGCAGCAGGGAAAAGCATCAGGCAAGTGGGAGCTTTTGCAGCTGAGACAAAGGGACATGAGCTTGAGGTCTGTAGCCCTGTCCTTGGCTCTCCCACCTGGGGCAGACAGAGCCGGGGTGGGTGGATGCCGCGAGGGTGGGAGGTGTGGGAGCCATGAGAGCTGCTGTAGGGGGTGAGGGGTGGGTGTCCTGGTTTAAAATGAAGCTGAGCTGTTTTAGAAAGGGGGTTGGTGACTTCCCTGAAGCAACACCAGGCAATAAACCCTCCAGCACGGGGAATTTTTGAAATGCCAATGCACACCAAGCTGATAACAGCAGGCTATTGCTCCTCTGTGCGTGCAGAGAGTAGGAGCTGCCCATCTCCAGCAAAAGGCTTCAGGCTCCTAATTAAACCCAGGGCCCCCCAGATCCCCTCTCACTCTAAACACTGGCCCTTGATGGATGGCCTGTTGCTTCATCCCAGGGATGCCAAAGGAGAGGAGATGAGAGGAGGTGCGTGGGGAGCGGCGCGAGAGCCGCCAGGGACGGAGCTGAGCTGAAGATAAGCCCTGTGCCCAGACTAAACACTGTGGGGGGTTGTGGGCCCCTTCCTGGCAGAGCTCATACAGGCTGTGCTGCTAGGACCACAGGGACCACAGCTCTGCCCAGGCCTGTGGGCACACAGGGAGGTGATGGGCATGGCCAGCACAGAGAGCCCTGAGCAGCATCCCTGGGCATCCCAGGATCTTCTTGCCAGGTGATGGTCCCAGCTCAGCTCTGCTTCTAGCTGAAATCCTGGGCTCCTCTTGCTGGGTGATGCTCCTAGCTCAGCTCTGACTGGAGCTGAAATCCTGGGCTCCTCTTGCCAGGTGATGCTCAGAGCTCAGCTCTGCCTGGAGCTGCCATCCCCTCGGGAGTGATGTCATTCCCACTCTGCCTTTGGCACTGGCCGCTTGGCCACGTCTGCTGGCCCCAGGGACAGAGAGAAGACAGCCTGGGCATGCAGGGATGGCCAGATGGGATCACAGGGTGAGATGAGAGGTGCAGCTTTACAAGTCTCTCTCATTCCCTCTTTGTGCTCCAACTCAGCATCTCGCTGCATCCTCCTGTGCTGGGGCCGCATGGGGACAGCAGCGATCGCTCAGCTCTGCAGCAAGCCCTGGCAGGTGATGCAAGTCCCTCTTCATCACTCTGTGGGAAGGGCAGGAGAAGCCACCCTGTGCCAGCCAGCCCAGCAGCCCCCCTGTACCCAGAAGATGGGTGTTTCCCAGCTCTCCAAGCCAAGGGAAGACGTTTCAAGGGCAAGGGCAGTGCTCTCTGCTACCACCATGCCCCAGGGTTGCTGCTACCAACTCTCAGCAGCAAGAAGCACCAGCACAGAGAGGAGTTTTGGGGAGGGAAAACCGTGCTGAAATGTCTGTCCTGGTGTGAGCTGGCAACACCAAATAACAGCAAAGCAGCAGCAAAATAGGATTTATAATACCCTGAGCTTTACTCTCCAATTTCAGCTTTGAAGATGAATGTTTGCTGCACTGTTATTCATTTACACATTATTTCTCCCTCTCTCCTGAGAGACACTGTGCTTCCCAACACACACACACCCCCCCCCTAAATGCATTTACTTCTGTTTCTAAAAAAGAAATATCATATCATATCATCAGTCCTGCCTTAAAAAGTACAGGCTGGGAACATTTCTGTGCAGCCTCACTAAAGACCCATCCGTGGAGATGCAATCCCAGGTGAGTAATTGCTCCCCAGCCCACCAAGCCACAGAGTCACTGTGAAGATTTGCAAGATGCCTGTGCTCAGGCTGGTTGTGTCTCGCTGGGTAAGCAGCTGCCAGCCCCCTGTGCTGTGGGGATGGGGTTGTACTCTCCTTGCTGGGGTGCCAACCCCACCGTGGCACAGGGGGGTGGATCGTGGCCGTGTGAAAGTGGCCCTGAGAGGTGATGCTCTGAGACGGCTGCAGGAGATCCCTGGGTGATAAAAAACGTGTGTAATGTTGTGTTGCAAAAGGAACAATGAATGTAAATGAGTTTGGAGAGGGTTTTATTATTAAAGGGAAGATTGATGGTTCAGCTATCTGGTGTGGGAAAAGCTAGTGTCCTTATTAAATGTAATTATCTGCAGCGCTAATAAAAGCTTCCCCGGGTCAGGCTGCCCTCTGCTTTAGCTGCGCTCACACGCTAATAAGCAGCAGCTGCAAGAGCCTGGAGAGGAGCTGAGAGGAGATGCCCATCACACCAAGCAGTTGCTAATTGCTGGTCAAGGACTAACACGGAGTCTCTCAGGGTGGTTGTTAAACTGGCCGTGCAGGAAGAAGGGTTTGGTTGCTCTCGGAGCTGTGGAGAGGGGCTGTGGCAAGAGATGGCTCAGCCTGGGCCCCTCTTGGGAAACAAAACCCAGCAGCTCAGAGGAAGGAAATGCTTTTCCCAGAACACATGAGCCTCGTGCCCTTGTGTCGAGCTCCTGCAACTGCAAAAAGATGCTTTGGCCACTCCTCATGCCCGTCTTGCCCCGGGATGGTGCTGGTGCAATAATGACGCTGATGACCTCAAAGGGAAAAGCTGGGATGTGGAGAGGAGGAGGAGGAGGAGGAGGCCTCATCCAAAATGAGATGCTTCAAAGCCCTTTGATCTGCTATTGTTTTAATTAACGCCTCTAATAAGAATGTGAGATTCTGGATAAAGGATCCCGGGATCAACAATTTAATGAGCTTTTCCCTTCGGAGGAAGGTGTGAGCCGGTCGCTGGCTGCGCTCACAAACTTCCCAGCAGCGTCAGCGCAGGCTTGGCTGCCCTGGGAAAGCTCCAGGAGCAAGAGAGCAAGCAGAGACAAAGGTTTCTCCTTGGCTGATGGGAAAACAAATACCCTTTTCCAGCACAAAGCAAATGCAGCCTCCGTGGCTTTTCCAACCTGATCTCAACCAGCTGCCAGGAAACCTCCAGGAAAACCCAAACGGACCCATGTGTGCTGTCACACAGAGGTGATTGCACACTCAACCCCCTTGGGTGGTGTTTTATCAAGCAAGGGGAGGTCAGAGGGGAGAGGCTGAGTGGAGTCCCCTGCCCTCAGCTGGAGCCTGGGGCTTTGCTGGGAGCTGCTGACACTCTGGCAGTGGGAGCAGTGTGAGGACACACAGACACATCCCACTATGTGGGTGCATCTTCAGTGTTGACCAAAGGCTAGTTGAGCCAGGGGATCTGCAGCACCTCAAAGGGTCTGAGCCAGTGTGAAGAGCTGAGCTGAGCAGCAGATCTGCACAGCCACGACAGCACAGTGAGGATAAACATCACATTCCCTCCCTGCCCCTAAGAACCATCCTCGGAAGTAAATCACCAGTGCAGGCAGCAAGTGGTGGAGTGAGCAGCAAGGAACCCAGGTGAGTCCCAGCCTGGCTTCCCAGGGCTGCTGGAGCAGTGAGTGATGGCTCACGGTCTCTGCTCTGGTTAAACAGGCAGGAAAAAAAACCCCACACCCAGAGGTTCAAGCCAGGAGTCATTCTAGAACACATCAATCCAGGGAGCAGCTTGGACCCCAAATCACAGAGCTGCCAATGGGGATTTCAGCTGCAGAAGGGGGGTTTTGCCTGACCAAGGAATAAACAGAGGGGGTTTTGCCCTCGGTGCATCTGTAAATCATTTCACCTGGTGTCACTCACACGAGAAAGACCTGTGATGGTTGTAGCCAGTACCTCGTGGTTGGATACACCTTCTTTCCCCCAGTGACGAGGGTCCCCATTTTACACCCAGCTGGCTTTTTTTCCTGTGACAGCAGGAGCCACAGAGACAAAACATGGGAGGCCCTGCCTTGACTTTGTCCTCTCCTGTGGTGCTTTGGTGCTTGGAAGAGCTGCAGGTGATGGGAACAGAGGATGCTGAGCTGCCCTCACCCTGGCGTGGCAGCCCTTGGCTTGAGCTAGTGCTTATAAAAAAGCCCAAACCCATCCCTTCTGGCACCTTTCCCCCCTCCTCACTGCAGATCAGAAAGGAAAGCTGGTTTCTTTGCAATTTCATTTACTACAGGCTGCAAGATTACCAAGCAGGGCTGGCTCCCCTGTCCTCCAGCTAGTTAGAGAGCAATCCCGTTCAAATTGTCTTTTTGATAACTGTTCTGGCTGCAAGAACAGAGGTTTCTGCAGGGAATTCACACAGAGCTGCCTCCGACTTCCCCCGGCCTTCATCTTGCAATATTACTCTTTACCTAGGAGAAGATCTTCCTAATCGGCTTCGCAAAAAGCAATAAAAGCCTTCGCAACACTTCATTGGCTCTGACATTTCGGGCAGGCAGCCGGCAGCAGCGTGGGGAGGGGGGTTCACCGGCCGGGCTGGGATGCAGGAAGGGAGATGGAGAGAGAGAGGGAGGGATGGAGGGAGGGAGAGGGATGGAAGGAGGGAGGAGGATGGAGGTGGGATGGATGGAGTGGGGGGCAATGGAGGGAGGCAGGATGGATGGATGGAGGGAGAGGGAGGGAAGGAGGGAGGAGGAAGGAGGTGGGATGGATGGAGGGGGGGAGAGGGAAAGGGTGGGAGGGGGGGAGGGGGAGGGGGGGAAGGGAGGGGGGGGGGGGGAGGGAGGGAGGCAGGATGGAGGGAAAGGGATGGAGGGAGAGAGATGGGGAGAGGTGGGATGGATGGAGAGGGATGGAAGGAGGGGGATGGAGGGAGGGGGATGGA
>WBNH01000909.1:129487-168726 GCA_013401255.1 Urocolius indicus
GGGGGGGGGGGTGGGAGGGGGGGAAGGGGGTGAGGGGGGGTGGGATGGAGGGAAAGGGATGGAGGGAGGGAGAGGGATGGAGGGAGAGAGATGGAGGGATGTGAGATGGATGGAGAGGGATGGAAGAAGGGGGATGGAGAGGGATGGAGGGAAGGGGAGGGGAAAAAAGAAGCCAGAGCTGCTGTCATACAGAACGTCGCTCCCAGAGGCTGTGCAGGACCCTGGCCAGCCCCAGCCCACATCGCTCTGGATGTGACCCCAGCCTGGACTGTCCCTGTGCATTCCCCACGTGGCTGTGTGTGTGTGTGCTTTGGTTCCTCCCTCCACTCCGTAACCTGTAAACAGCTTTTCCCCACCTCGGGAGCTCTCAGCTTTGTGGGCTGCAGCTCTCCTGCCCCAGCTGTAATGGCTTAGTTTTATTAGCCTGTGAGTGCAGACGCTAACCGTTGCCTACAAGCCCTGGGAGGGTTTCAGCTGGAGTAGGAGCAGCGTGCTGAGCATCCTGGCACCATGCCTTTGCTCCTATAAAGCCTCGTGTTTCCAAATGGGTAATTACTGCACTGGGATTTATGCAGTACTTCCTTTAAGTGGTTGTGTGGGCTGCCATTCCTCCATGAATTAAAAAGAAAGAAAGAAAAAAAGGGGAGGGGAAAAAAAAAACCACCACAGAAAAGGGGGAGGAGGGAGGGGGAAAAAAAAAAGGAGCTGAACGCAGCGGTGGCAGCGAGGCAAGGGCAGAAATGAGATCAGCCTGCTCTGCCCTTACCTGGCAGTAATGGGAAAGTGCTCTTTCAATTGAGCTGTTCCATTCTGGTTTTGGTTTTTGTTTTTTTTTTTTTTGCCCTGAGCTATGAGAAGTAGATTGGATGAAAATTATCAAGCTGCCTGTCTAGAATAAATATTCTTGCAATGGAGCAAGTCATAAATAAGCGAGCAGCAATATCCTGCCTTATGAAGAGATAATTTCTATCTTTAATAGCTGAGTAGGCCTGGGGGACTGGCTGGAAGTGGCCTGCCTGGCCCCAGGATTGATGAGGGGAAAAACACAAACAAGCAAAGGAAAAAAAAAAAGGGAGAGAGGGAGGGGAGAGGGGGAAGAGCTGCTTTTGTTTCTTTAACCCTGAGATTATTGATACAGCGAGGGGAAGAAGGACACGCTGCAGCTCAGACCTGCGCCGCAGACAGAGGCTGATGGCAGGGCTGGGATTAGCCAGGGCTCAGCCCTCGTGCTTGATCAGCTCAGGAGAGCTGCATCCATCCCACCAGCTCGCCGTGGCTGCATCCCCAGCAGCAGCCCTGAGCAGGAGGGGACCCCACCTTCAGGCCAGGGCTCTCCCTCAGCACACAGCCTGCCATCAAACGCAAGTGATGGTTTGCAGAGCTGCCAAGGAGCCAGCCATCGGGAACTGCAAGGTGGGATGGTAATTAACAAGAGTTGCCTGGATGAAGCTCCAATTTTGATGGGATTAGTCTTAATGGTTTTATTTTTAAAAGCCATTTAATTACTAATCAGCTCTCCCTCACGTGCTGAGACGTGCTAGTGCTGTTTAAAGCAGTCTGTGAGGGGGCTTTGCTGGGCAGGGCAGCTGGGGTAGCTCTTCAGAGCTTCTTAAGAACACCCTCCCCTGTCCCCATCCTGAGCTGAGTTGGCTGCATCCACGGGCATTGCTCCATGGGCAGAGCTGACCCCTACCCCATAGAACATCCCACTGTGGGATGGGATGAGATGGGATGATGGGATGGGACGAGGGGGGGCAAAATGCTGCTGGAGCTCAGCTTTTGCAGCTGTGCTTTTACAGCAACCCAAGCCCCAGAGCTATGCCTTGTTTGTGAGTTACTCAGGGTCACTGTGTGCCATGGTCTTGGGGGCAGGTCCTGAGCAATGTCTGGGGATGCTGATGGGTGTCATTTGGTGCCCTCAAGCCCCAACCAGCCTGACCCACTTCATTCAGACCCACAGCACAAACTATTCCTGAATCTTTTAATGACACAGGGTGAAACAAACTCCTTTCATTCCTGGGCCAGTGCTGTGATGAAGAGCCTGAAGGCAACTGTTTTGGAAAGAAAACAGTGTCAATTGCCCCTCGTGTGAGATCTGTATCACCTTCCCCCCCCACACAACTCCAGGCTGCTGTGCATCCATCACCCAGCCTTGCCAGGGGAAGACTGCACCGTTATTAAATGATATGTTTTTAAAACAACTCCGACACGCTGATCTGCTTCCTACCAGTAAATATGTGATTTACATTTAATTCTGAGTAACCTTTCCCTGATCAGTGAGGTGTGAAGGAATTTAATGACACAAAGCTACAGTTGTGGAGAGACCATTCATATTCATTAGGCTCACCCATTAACAATCCTGCCCCTGACATCTCTCCAGCACACGCTTTATTTGCCACAGTTTACAGGGGCTAAGAGCTGAGGGAGCTGCAGCATCCACACCCCACACAGACAGACCAGAAACAGAGAGAGAGAGAGAGATGAAAACACCGCTTGGAACTGGATGTTCCCAGGTTTGGCAGGGGAAAGGCAGGGAGTGCCTTTCTGGTTTAGAGGGGAGATTTTGGGTGAGAAAGGGAAGCCTGGAGAGGAATCCCTTTGTTGCCTTTGAGATGTTTAGGAAGGAGGGTGTACTGAGATCACCAATCACCTTCTCTACAGCATCCAAAAGTGAAGGGCCAAAGGAAAACACAGCCCAGGGTGATGCTGCCGCTGTGGAGAACACAACCTCAGCCTCTGGTGTGAGCAGCCGTCATGAGGCTGACTTGGCAGCCCAAATCACAGGGGCTAGAGCTGAAAAACAGCCAAAGTCAAGACTTGGGGTTTGGCCATTCTGGTTCTCACCTGTGTCCTTCATCTCTGGGCCTGCTGCTGGATTTGTGGATGCAGGACAAGGAGAGGCCAAAGAGGTTTGTGAGGGTTCCCTGGGAGTTCCTAGTGCTGGGCAGGGACAATGCAGCATAATAGCAGGATCTCTGCTCCTCTGCTCAGTGCCAGAAGCTCTACAGGCACTAGGGTTTCCCCTGCTGAAGGCTTCCTCATGTTAAACCTGCCCCAGCTCAAGTCCACAGCTCCCTGCCATGACATGGAATGCCATGGGTAAGGCATGGCAAAAACAAGGATACTCCTTGGATAAACAAAATCAAGCCAGCCCACATCAACATGTTGCAGCTCCATCTCCAGCAGCACGTTGAACCTGAGCTCCCCTTTCCAGGGATCCATAAGCTGAGGGCTGCTGCCACGGATGGTTCGGTTGGGCAGCCCAGCTTTGGGGCTCCTCCTCTCACGGGATGGTGGGGATCTGCTGGGATCCTGCAGCTGGGTCCAAGCTCATCTGCACTTTGCACACGTGGAACACGCTGCCTGAGGAAATGAAAACGTGGCCGGCATGAGAATATCTCGTAGGAGCCCCCTCCTGATGGCGAAGCAAATGAACCGCAACTGTCTGCATTGAGAAATAATTGGGCCTATTAGGATGCCATAAGCAAATAATGAAAGCAGAAGCAGCCCTGCAGCCCTGCCTGCTCCCTCACTGCCTGTGGGCACGGGGACAGGCAGCTGGGAGGGACCTGGGATGTGATGCT
The DNA here is from genome assembly GCA_013401255.1 of Urocolius indicus. Classification (NCBI taxonomy): domain Eukaryota; kingdom Metazoa; phylum Chordata; class Aves; order Coliiformes; family Coliidae; genus Urocolius; species Urocolius indicus. The sequence goes on from WBNH01000909.1 coordinate 133,072, forward strand.
TTGGAGTGAGCAGGGCTGGGAGGAAGCCAACGCTCACCCTCCATCAAGTTTTACTTTAAAGTGACCAGGACAATTGAACTGGGAGAGTGAGGGGAGCAGCCAGGTGCCAGGGGAAGCCCCCAGTGCCTCTCCAACCTTGGGAGTGGGGTTTATTTGTCCAGCTTCTTACCTTGATGCCAAGGGAGCCATGTGCTGCATGTCGCTGTGGCTGCTGAGAGCGGGCGTGTGAAACGCCGGAGCCAGCCCTGGGGTGAGATACTGAGGGAGTAGGGGCACCTGCTCACACCTCCAGCCCAGCCCCAGCTGCTCTAAGGGGCTTCTTTCTCTTGGAAGCATCTACACCTTGAAGTCCCCTGGCCCCCTGGGCACTCCTGGCCCTGCAGAGTTGCCTGCTGGCTGCGTTCTCATCATCCTCTCCCTGGACGCACAGACCAGAAACCTGCCTCAGCCACAGGATCCTGATTTTCCCCCTGAATGTGGCTTCAAATCCAGTATCATAGAACCATAGAATCCTACAATCATTTGGGTTGTGAAAGCCCTTGAAGCTGCTGCAGTCCCATCCTTTCCCTCACCCTGCCCAGCCCAGCACTGACCCACAGCCCTCAGCACCTCAGCCCCACGGCTTTGGGATCCCTCCAGGGCTGGGCACTGCCCCAGCTCCCTGGGCAGCCTGGCACAGGGGCTGACACCCCTCTCAGGGAAACAGTTCTGCCTCAGCTTCAATCTCAACCTCCCCTGGGGTGACTTGAGCCCCTTTCCCCTTGTCCTATCATTCATCACTGGGGAGCAGAGCCCGACTCCCAGCTCCCTGCAGCCTCCTATCAGGGAGTTGCAGAAAGTGCTCCTGTCTCCTCTCATCTTCCTGTTCTCCAGGCTGAACACCCCCAGTAGACAGAATAAAACTGACCCTTTGCACTGTTCCAGCACCCCACAGACACAGTCTGTGTGTGGCACCCTGCTCCACTGCTGCTGCACTACAGGGCGCAGCAGGATGTGACCCAGCACCGCTGATGGGTGAGTGGTCCATACTTACCAACCATCTCCTGCCTTTTGAAGCAGCTGACATTGTAACGTGCCCACTTTCAAAGCAGGAAAAAGCAGTCTCACAGGCTGTCTGTGCTGCAAATGAAACATTAATTAATTTACCAGCAGGAAGGATATAAATAACTAAATCAGATGGTGAGACTTATTCATGAGGTCCTGATGGAAGGCAATTGTTACTCCTGGCTGTGCAGGTTAATGAACATGCTCTCCTTTTCCCAGCATCACATGCTAAAAATACCAGCAGGCCAAGTGGTGCTTGGCCCATGGCCCCAGGGTGACCCCAGCACACAGATCCCTCTGAGGGGACACAGGCTTGGGGCTGGAGGTGCAGGGCAGAGCATGGAAGGAGAAGCCAAGCACGTGAGAGAGAAAAGGGAGTCAGAGATTCGTTTTGATTGGCAAAAGCCCTTGAAGCTGCTGCAGTCCCAGCCCTCCCCTCACCCTGCCCAACCCAGCACTGACCCACAGCCCTCAGCACCTCAGCCCCACGGCTTTGGGATCCCTCCAAGACTGGGACTCCACCAGCTCCCTGGGCAGCCTGGGACTAATGTTATGTTACAGTAGAGAACACCACAGAGAAGGGACGAGGATGAGCCTCGTGCACTTGAGCCCAGCCGACCTCAGCAGTCCATGGATGCCCCTGTGGGGACCTGAGCACACAGTTTTCCACCTTCACGTCCAGCCACAAACCAGGATCGAGTCTCATTTTCAGTGTAACAACCCAGGAAGCCACCATCAGCCCTGCTGCAGCCCAGGGGGTCCCCCCCAGCACCCCCTACCCCAGCCACGGCGGGCAGCCTGGCTGCCAGCAGCACCGAACATGCCAGAGCTGCACCCTGCCCTCAGCGAGGTCCTGCTGATGGGGACTCAATGCAGCTCAGCTGAATCCTTCATCTGACTCTGCAGGGATGTTCCCTGTGCTAAGTGAGGGCGCTTCAGGAGGAGCAAACCCCTCTCCTGCCTCTCTGCGCAGCGGGAGAGAGCAGAGGCAGCGGCTTTCCTCTGACCCACAGCAGCTCGTGCTCTCTGGCAGATCTTGCCTGGCTTCCTCTTGAGCAGAGATTTTTTTTTCCCACAATGTGCTGCCTTTTTCATTTGCCACACTGCTTAAAAGGATTGGAAAGATTAGGAGATTTCAATTTAGCAGCAGGCAGGCAGTGTGTCAGGCAGCTCCCTGCTCCAGCATAACATGCCCCAATCAATACCACCAGCCCACAGCCCACAGGACTGCTCTGAAGTGAAAACAAGGCTTTATTTAAAAGAAAGTGGGATCTAAAAATAAAGAAGAAAACACAAGCAAGGCCCCCTCCAGCTCTGCCTGCAGCTTCTGTGTGTGCACACACACTCCTTCACGAGAGGTTGTAACCCACGGGCCAGTGTAAGGCTAAAATGGCTAAACTTGGGGCAGATGCTCAGCCTGTCCTCTCTGAGCTTGCTAAAAGCCTGCTTTCATCTGCCCAGCTCAAGGTGCTGCTCACAGAGGAAAGAGGGAAGCTGGAAACTCGAGGCAGTGGGTGTCCATCTGAGAGCAGCTGGTAGCTGGAGCCAGTACAGTGGAGAGACTGGGGCTGAGCCACACTGATCAGCATCCATGGGGCTGGGAGCAGTACCCCAGCATCCCCCAGCATCCCACAGCCTGGAGAGGTACCTCAATGTCCTGCAGCGTCCCCAGGCCTGGAGTGGTACCCCAGCAGCTTCCAGCATCCCCCAGCATCCCCCAGCCTGGAGTGGTACCCCAGTATCTTCCAGTATCCCACAGCATCCCTCACCATCCCCCAGCCTGGAGTGGTACCCCAACATCCCCCAGCATGTCCCAGCCTCCTGCAGCATCCTCCAGCCTGGAGTGGTACCCCAGCATCCCCCAGCATCCTGCAGCATTCCCCAGCCTGGAGTGGTACCCCAGCATCCCCCAGCATCTCTCAGCATCCTGCAGCATCCCCCAGCCTGGAGCAGAGCCTCAGCCTGTGGCTGCACATGGACTGGCTGTTATTAAAACGTGTAGTGCCCGTCAGCACCCAGTGATGGGCACTGAGATATCATTGTCAGCCAGCCCAGCGTGCCTTTGCTTTTTTGTCTCTCGTGTCTTTTCACTTTGATTGGAATGGAGCCTCCTGGGAGATGTGAACTCATGGCAAATGGCTTCCCAGGGATGGGAGCAAATGAAATGTAACAAATCTCCATTTGCAATTTTGGGAGCACGTGACTGGAATGGGAAATGGGGTGGCAGAGCTGAGCTCTGCCTTGGTGCATTACGGAGCAGTTAGTGGCTGCCGCCTGCTAAAATAAACCCTTTATCACCTTCATCCTTCATTTCCAGTGCAGATAAACAACGTGGCAGAGCAGTCCAGCCTGTCCTGCTTAGCCCTGGGTGCTGCTTTCCCAACACCTCCAAGAAGGAGAAGATTCTGTTTCGGCTCTCTTCCAAGCTCTATAACCTCCTGCTCAAAATGAGCCTTTCAAGAGGCTCTCAGGGTGCACAGAAGCCTCAGAAATGCTCCTGTGCATGCACCATGCCAGGCTGTGACATGCCATGCCATGCCAACCTCTCCCGCAGCCCCTGCAGCTTCACCCACACTCACTCATCTCTGCTGGTGGCAGCAACATCCCAGTCTCCCCCTGCCCAGACTTTAGCTTGTCTGTCCAAATGAGTCTGAGCTGTTCCACCCCATTGCAGAGGCTCAGCCATCCCTAACCAGACCCTGCAGCGTGGGCAGATCAGCCCCTCACTTGCTGCTGATGGGCACCAGGCTGCTCCAGCTGAAACATGTTGCTCCAGGATGATGATTTGATTTGATTTCCTTAAGCTCCCAGCAGGATCAATTGTGATTGTGGCTGGACTGGGAGGATGAAGAGTGCTGAGCTCACTGGCCTGGGGTCGATGTGCTCAGCAGCCTCGTTGTGTTAAAGAGCAGCAAAGCAGCACGGTTGCTGCCCAGCTGCTGCCCAGTCTGCTCCAGCCTCTGCCTCACACAGCACCGGTCATCACAGAATCATTTGGGCTGGAAAAGAGCTGGAAGATCAGTGAGTCGAGACATTGAGCTCACCCTGCCCAGCCCAGCACTGACCTACAGCCCTCAGCACCTCAGCCCCCCAGCTTTGGGATCCCTCCAGGGCTGGGCTCTGCCCCAGCTCCCTGGGCAGCCTGGCACAGGGGCTGACACCCCTCTCAGGGAAACAGTTCTGCCTCAGCTCCAACCTCAACCTCTCTTGGGGCAACTGGAGCCCGTTCCTTCTTGTCCTGTCATTTATTACTGTAAAGAAGAGACCAATCCCCACCTTGCTACAACTCCCTTTGGCTGTGGTGCTGGTAGCCAAGGGTGCCTCCAAGGTACAGATGTGAGCCAGGACAGAAGTTGGACACACTTGGGGTTGAGGAGCCATCCCCATGCTGCAGTGGGTGCAGGCAGGGTGCTGCAGGTCCTGGTGCCACATGGGGATGCTCAGGCATCTTGGCCCAGGCATGGGGTGCTATGGGATGCAAGAGGCAGAGCACAGAAATGCACAGAGAGGGAATGTCTGTGTCAGGAGGGGGACTAGGGCTGGGAGATGAGATGCAGAGACCTTTTGAGGGAGCTTGTGCAGGAGGTGATGGAAGTGAAGGGCATAAGAGAGTGGCTGCAGCCCCCTGGCCCCCTACTCCTGGGCATTTCTGCCTCTCTGGCTGCAGCTCTGCTCACTGAGCTCCTTGCAGTGATGGGATGTGCATTTTGCTGGACAACAGAGCAGTTTGTGGGAGCTGGGGCCTTAGCCAGCAGCAGCAGCAGTGGTTTGGGGTCATTCCCTGACACCCCCCACCCCAGGAGCCCTGGGGCTGGGGCCAGCTGGGCTGTACCAGGCAGGGAGACTGGTTCTTCCCTCCTTTGGTTTTTTATTTTTCCAGGAGGAGAGTTAATTTTAACCAAAGAGGGAAGGCTCTGCTAATGAGACACAGATGAATCTGGGCTGGCTGGGAGGGTGTTAGGGGAGCTGTTTTTCCAGCACTAACAACCCAGCCTACAACAGTGAACGAAGCTGATATTGTTTGTTATTGCTAATAGATGCTAATGATAACTTTATCTGCAGCTCTGAGAGGCTCCTGGCTGGCACTGAGCCTGGAGAAGACCTAGGGCTGTCTCAGATGGACTGTCTCTGCTCTCACCCACCGAGCAGACAGGAAGGTGCTGTGGAGGACAGGGATGGAGAAACACTTTCTACAGGTGAGGATGGTTGAGTGCTGGAAGAGGCTCCCCTGGGGAGGTCCTGGAGCCCCATCTGTCCCTTAGAGGCACTCAAGGCCCAGCTGTACAGGGTCCTGGGTGGGCTGCTCTCATCAGGAGTGCTGGCCCAAGGCAGGAATCAGCATCAGGTGCAGGATGGGTGGTGTCACTGATACAGTCTGCTGCCAGCAAGAAGGTGGGAAGAATATAAATTCAGATGGTGTAGGGAGCTGCATGGGTTTGGCATTTAGTGTTTTTTTGCTGTTCTTATGTCTGGGGCTGCCCTGGAGCCTTCAATGGGGACCAGCCCCTCTGGTGAGATGCATCCCACTCTGAAGCTGTGTGTTGGAGCCATGCATGCCACAGTGTGTGATCTGCAGCAGAAAGCTGGCTGAAGAACCTCAAGGAATTCCAAAGGCTGAATAAAGCATCAGGATCACAGGTAGGTCTCTGGGCCCTGCCTGCCCAAGCTAGAAATCAAATGGCTCTGCTGGGTTCTCTGGGTGCAGGAATGAAGTTTCCCTGAGGAGTTTCAGCAGCAAAAGCCCCCAGACCTCATGCTTTGACATCTCTTGAAAACACTTGCTCTGATTAGTTAAAGAAATGATGCTAAAAGCAGAAGCCAGGCTGGGGCCAGCTCATCCCAAGCAGCCCCTCTCACCCCTTCCCAGCTGCACATGGTGCTGTTTGAGCTGCTGGTGGGTTTGACCTGTCCCTCCTTGCCCTGGGCAGCAGAGGGGGGTTGTGTCTGTGGGACTGGTCCTGGGGGCAGCCCCAGTGGCACGTCTGGCCAGGAGCCAAGGGCAGGCAGCCCCAGCCCTGCTTCACACGCTGCTGTGGAACAGAAACTTGCTGCGGAGGAAAAAGGCAACGAGAGGCCAGCAGAGAGATGCAAATGCAGTGGAAAAACTGAGTGTGTGCACAGAGGCCAGGGCAGCTTCCCCAGCTTGCAGCAGGGTAGTTTCTACCCAGGCTTTTTCTGTTCCCCCCACTTCCTTCCCCCCCCCAAAGTGTCTGGTTCTGTCAGAGAAGCCATTTCACAGTGTCTCTGCAGAGCCAGTTCCTGAGCAGCCTGGAAGCTGCTGGGGAAGTGCCATCAGGATAAAAACACAAAGCTGTAAGAACCAAAAGGATATTTGTGTCTGTATCTACCAAGCAGAGGGAAGTGCACACAGGTTTGATTTCTAGTTCTGGTAGCTGAGCTGAGCTCTGAAATCGCTTCCAGCATGGTTTTTGGGTTGTTGGGAGATGGAAGGGGGTGAAGTAGGCGTTTGGCTGAATCACAGTTAAGTACAGGAGATACCAAACAGAGCCTTAAATCCCTGCTTATTCAGGAAGGATCTTTAAGCATGTAATTAACTTTAAGCACATGCTTAGGTGTCTTATAAGTGGCGATGCTTTGCTGAATTAGGGCTGTAATTGTTGGGCTGCTACCATCTGCATGTTTACCCTTGGCAAGGGCTGCTTGCCCTGCTGTGGCTGCTCCATGGCATGCTGCTGGGGCCAGCGTGGGAGCATCAGCAGGGTGAGCTGGGCACACCAGCCCCAGGGAGGGCTTTGGCTGCTGTCTGCAGTCAGCAGGGCCTGGTGTGTTTGGGAACTCCAGCGCTGAGCCGTGCCAAAGCTCTTTGAGGTGCACTATGGCTGTGGCTTGAGCCAGGGGTCCAGCACCACCCGTGACCCTGAAAGCTGCTCCTTGGCATTGTGAGCAGCTCACTGTGTGACCTGCTCTAGGTGGCCCTGCTCTGGCAGGGGGAGATGGACTGGATGAGCTTCCCAGGTCCCTTCCAACCCTTAAGATTCTATGTGTGAAACTCCCTCCCGTGCAAAGAGCCAGCACAGCCGTATCAGCCATGATAAACATCTGTAAGTCGAGCAGGACTCCAGAGGGGACTGGTGGCCTTGTGCTGTAAGCTGTGCACTGAGGGCTGTCCTGAGCAGCCAGCTGCTCTACCAGCATCCCCAGAGCCAGCTCCTCACCTTCCCACAGGGACGGAAAGCTCAGGCAGGAAAACGCCACAAAGCCCCCGGAGCCATGGGGGTGATGTATTTATAGCTGAGGCTTTCATGTTGCACAACACAGGAGGCCAAACTAAACATGCCGAGGCTGCAAGACAGCAGGAAACGAAACCAGAGCCCTGGGACAAGCGGGGAGGGGAAACCTGAGCGGTGCAGCCATGGCTTGGGCAGCCACACAGGGCCCTGCAGCCTCTTCCCACCCCTGGCACCCAAGGGGTTAATGGGTGGTGATTTTTCCCACCCTCCCTGGTGTCTGTCTCACAAGCCTCTCCGGAGGGGTGGTTTGAGGTTTTGCAAAGCAAATACAGCCTCTGTTTGAAAACCACAGAGGCTTTCGAGGGTCTCAGCACAGAGCAGGCTCCCTCCTGCCAGCTCCTGGCTCTTCCTTGCAGGGAGCTTCTCCTGCCCTCTGCTCCCCTGCTGTCACACACCTCCTTGCTTGGGGAAGATAGCTGTGCCACGCTCCCCTACCCAGGAGCTCTATCCTTGCCTCACACTGAGCGTTCCTCCTTCTCTCAGTGCATCCTTATCCTCTCCCAGCAGTGAGGTGTGAGCTGGATGGGTCTCATTTGGGGCCAGCAGCTGCCAGGATGGAGCATTCCCTCCTTGAGCAGTGAAAGGTTTTTACAGGGCAGGAGCTGGCTTTAAGGATATGCACCCTACGAGTCCGAGTCTGACCCAAGAAGTGGCCTGTTCGGTCTTGTTCCACAAATACAAGGTGAAGACCTCAAGTGAATGTTGCCAGGTGGAGAGGCAGAGTCTGCCTGCAGCTGTGTGTCTGCTGTGCAGGGAGGTTGCTTCGTGCTGTGGGTACTTGTGCAATGCACCCATCCAGCATCACGAGCAGCCAGGGTGCTGCTGCAACCCACCTGGGAAGCTGGAGTCTCCTGGCCAGGATGTGATTCCCCTCATCTCTGACCCTGAAGAAACTCTGTTAAGCCGTGCTGGCTTCCTCCAGAATCATCAGCCTGGGTTAAGAGGGTATTTTCCACCTCTGACAGATTGCAACACCAAGCCTGGAAGCAGAGAAGCGCTGATTAAAGAACAAGCCCCACGTTCAGAGCAGTGTAATGATTTCCACCCAGCTTTAATGGCTGCGAAACAGAAACGAGTTATCGCTGGCACATCAAAGGGCTGGAGGAAAAAAAAAACAACCCCGTAGTCAACGGTACCTCTGAGCCATTCTGCAGAGCAAGTGCAGAGATACCATCGTGAATAATAAGGGATGTGCAGCAGAGGTTGCACAAGCAGCAGCCCAAGCCAGCGCCACACACTCTGCTCCTGGGAAGGGGGAAACGACATCAAAAGCCCAGAGAGACAGAGCAGCTAATTTCTCAAGAGCTGCAGGAGGTGGGAGGAAGGGGTGAGAGACCCTGAAGAGGAAGATGGGATGGGATGTGATAGGGCTCAGTGGCCACAGCCTTGGGCTGGCACGGAAGAGCGAGCGCTGGAGGGAAAAGCTTTGTGTGTCACCAGGTCTGACATAACCCCAGATGAACTCCTCGTGCTCCTGGGTTGGGGAGGCCAAAGCCTCTCTCACCTGGGAGTTGCTACATCATCTTTCTAAGCTTCCTTTTTCGCCAGGGAGTCTTTCTTTTTTCCCCCCCAAGAAACACCAGGGAGCTCACCAAGGGCAGCTGCATGTCTGTCCCCCTATCCTTTTCCTTTCAGGAAGGCTTTTCTGATCCCCTTGGCAGCGCAGGGGAGAGGCCAGTTGTCTCCTTGCTTTCTGACTCACACAGAAGCATTGCCCACCTTAGTGTCCCTCAAGTAAACCTTAGGTGGGGGGTGTTAAACTTCTCTCTGCCAGCTCTCCTTGGCCACTCCGCTCCTGCCAGTCCCTCTGGAGCAGGGGTGAGCACAGGCTGGCTCAAGCTTTCTGTCCTGTTAGCCCTGGTGACATTACAGTGACATGGGGTTAGTGGTATTGCTGGGGTGCCCCTCCTGAGGGTATCAGGTGCATGTGGGGTTCATCTTCCTCCAGGCCATTGCCATGGAGGGGACCTGTGAGCCAGAGAAAAAGGCATCCCCCAAAGTTTGCTGGAGCCTGGCCCCAGCCCTGGTGCATCTCCCTTCCCTCATGTGTCTGGTGAGAGGAGACAGGGCAGCAGGAGGGATGGGTGGGAGCTGGGCACACACCTCAGCAGCACCAGACAGCCCCGCTGCTGCTCGCTGCTTACTCAGGCATTCCCAGTCCTCAGCAATTACCACACCAAGAAAGAAATGTACTTGACTTGCAAATAGTGTTGGGCAAGGAGTGAGTCTCTGCACCCACAGAACCAGCCCTGGGGCTTTACCACGCACGCCTGAGTCTCACACAGTTCCATTTTTCGCAGCGAGTGCTGATGACAGAGGATTACAAGAAGGAACAGTCCATCCCCAGTAAATGGTTTCACTTGAGAGCTCCAACCCCAATTTGCTAATTCCTCTGGTATTTCTGGCAGCGGAGCCGCTTGCCACACGCCTCCTGTGCTAACGTCTCCTTCCAGCCCAGCATCCTCCGGGCTCATCCTGATGCTGGAAGGGATTCAACAGGCCCATTACTCAGGGGTTGCCAAATGTCCTTCTGTGGCCGTGGAGCTGAGTGTGTTCCTGGAGAAGCTGAGTAGGACAGCGTGGGCTGAGGAGCCTGGGCAGGGGCTGGGAGGGTTGTGCTGTGTGGGGTGGCTGATCCCTGCTCTGCAGGGGAGGGCAGAAGCACAAAGTGCTGCCCATTTGCATCACGAGGGAGTTGGTAATCCTTTTTTTTTTGCCCCTTGTCCTGAGGTGGGTTGTGAGTTCTGAACAAGGAGGGTTTGAGCCAGGCGAAGTCACACGTGGGCAGGAGGTTGGTTGTGGATGTTGGGTTTGATCTGGCTTTGCCATGGCCAAAAGTGTCACCAGGCAGCAGCAGGAGCCCAGGGCTGTGTGGAGATGGGGAGAGGGAGATTTGTGGCATCTCTGTAACTGTTGGCTGCTTTGCCTCTCAGAGGTGAATCCATGCAACTGCCCTCCCCAGTCTGCTCCCTCCCTGCTGCCCCACAGCCCTCGTGCTGGATTCACCCACCCCTACCTTTGACAGCCCACCCACACCACAGTTATTCCATTAGCCCCGAGATGCCCTTGTAGCCAGGCACAGGACATCCTGAATTGTTGGTGCCTGGCTATCAGCTCCATTTCTAACCATTCAGCTGGTTGGATTTGCCATCATTTCCACGTGGCAGTAGCTTTTCAACTGTGCTTGCAGTAGCTGTGGCCTGACACCACGTGTGCCCAGGATGGCTAATCCTCTGCCCGGAACGAAAACAAGACAAACATTCAGATTAAATGGAGCATTAAAGGAAGATCAAGGTGGTATTAATATTCAATTAGAAATGATCAGGGTTGAGTCTAAGGCTGACTCTTCTATTATTGCTTTGTTGGCTTTTTTTCTTGACATTGGAAGGCAAAGAGGGAGCTGGGGCTTGTCCCCTGTGTACAGCTGCTCCGGGATCAGGAGCCACGACAGAGGGACCAAGTGCTGTCCTGAGCAGGGCTCATGGCTCTGGCCAAGCAGCTGGGTGGGTGAGTGCAATAAACTGGAGAGATTGGAAAAGCAACTGCAAGTCCTGGAGCTGAACCTTCCTGAATGAAGCCTGTGGAAAAGGAGCAGCTCCACATGGAGGGAGGGCTCCAGCCCCTCTTTGCAATTCCCACTCCAGCCCCACTTTGCAATTCCTGCCTCTACAAGCACAAAGGCAGGGGGGGCTGTCTCCAGACAGGGCAGCAGAATAGCTGGGCTTGTTTGTGCTTCAAGGCTGTGCATGAATAAAACATCTCAGGAGCACAGGCTCCCTTTGTCTGGCCCTTAGCTGGGCAGCTCTGGTTTTTGCCATGTGCCCACTACTTGCTGGGTGATGTTTTAATGGGATGCCGCCTCTGACCAAAGTAAACAACTAATGTTCCATCTGTCCTTCCCCAGCTGACTTCCTCTGGGCAGCAGCCCCTTAACTCCTCACACCACTGACCTCTGTAGGGTTGGAACATCCTTTCTCCCAAACAGGACTAAAGTCACTGCCTGGGAGATGGCTCCAATGGCTCTGCTGATGCTGCACTGCTTCATCTCCAGAGGTACAAACAGCAGCTCTGGGTCTCTGCCTGCCCCACCTACGGTCTTCTGGAGACAAGTCTCCATCCAAAATGAGTCATGGGCAGAATAATGAAAACTTGTGACGTTTGGGAGGATCAAGGGGTCAGAGCAGCTCACTCAGAGCTCTGCTTGACTCCCAGAGAGGCCTCCTGCCACCTCTGGGGAAGGGGGGGTTAAAGAGGGTTAACACAGCATCTAACCCAGCAGCTCAGCTCTGCCACTGCCTGTGACAGCAAGACCAGCCTCAGGGATGGTGTAACTGCTGTGGTGCTGGTGAGTGCTGTGGTGTTGCCTGGTGCCCAGTGCTATGGCAGTTGTGCTGCTTTGTAAGCTGCTGCTGGTTGGGATGAACCCATGCTCCAGGGCTGCCCTGTGGGATTGCAGCAGCTCAGGACATGCCCATGTCACTCTGGCACTGCTGTCCCCAAGCCACGGGGCTGGAGGGGGTCTTTCCTACCTCTGTGGTGGCCTGGGACTGGGCTCCCCTCTGGAATCTGAGCTCAGGCACCTGTTTTCCTTCACAGTTCCATGTCAGAGTGTTCAGGAATGTGGTTAATGGTTCATCTGCCTCCCACTGCCCTCAACCACCACACAGATGGGAACAGCTCAGCCTCCTGTGCAGCCTGGGCTGATGCTCGCTGTGTCCGACACCTCTGCTGCTGCCAGGGTCAAAATGGGGAAAGCTCTTAAAGAAACAGGGTTTTCCTGGAAATCCACAAGTTGTCCCAGGGGAGCAGCAGCAGGCACAGCAGTGGAAGAGCCACTGTGGCCTCAGCAGGTTCCCCCAACCCAAAAATAACTGGGCAAAAACCATTCTCCCCCTGAGCCGCGCTGCAGGCGATGGAGAAGCAGCACCACGGTAACAACAACAATAATCACAATGATGACAATATAAACAGTTCACCAGGAGCAGAGTCTGCAGAGATGGGGCTGTCTGCACCCAATCATAGAGTCATTTGGATTGGAAAAGCCCTTGAAGCTGCTGCAGTCCCAGCCCTCCCCTCACCCTGCCCAGCCCAGCACTGACCCACAGCCCTCAGCACCTCAGCCCCACAGCTTTGGGATCCCTCCAGGGCTGGGCACTGCCCCAGCTCCCTGGGCAGCCTGGCACAGGGGCTGACACCCCTCTCAGGGAAACAGTTCTGCCTCAACTCCAATCTCCTGCTGCAGTCTCTGTGCTGGGTGCAGCGCTGAGGCCATGCAGGAGTGTTTCCCCTGGCCCCTTGCAGCACCAGGTACCCCCTGTGACCGTGTCCCCGTGGCTCAAGCACAGAACCAGCCCTGCAGCCACTGCCTGGGGGCCAAAGCTGAGCTGCCTGCTCCTTTGGGGTGCTCTGGAGGTGCTTTGCAATGGTTTATTCTCAAAAAAACAAGTCTCTAAACCACCACCACCGAGGTGCCTGGGCCTCGTTGTAACCTTTTCTTGCAGAGAGGAACCCTTTCCTTTCCCTGCTCGTGGCAAAGCTGGTGAGGTGGGGAAAGAGCTAAAAAAAAAGATGATTAAAAGGTCTGATTTGTTGGTATTGGTTGGGTGGTTTTTTTTCCCCCCCCCAACAATTCTGATGGCACCAAATTAGCGACAAGATGTTCCTTCCAAACAGGCGCTTGCTAATTGGAGATTTGAGCGGTCTCATTGGAATCTCCAGCCAAGTGTGATTTCAGCAGCGCTGCTGAGGATGGGGAGCACATGCTCCTCCCCAATACCCCCTACTAGAGCCCACTGGGGGCTGAGCACCCATCCTGCACCTCTCCCAGCTCCCACCACCGGCAGGGACTGCACGGTGATGGTATCTGTGGCTGCCTCCCTCCCTTTCCCCCCCTACCCAGGGTGAAAAAGTGATGCCAATCCCAGCTGGGATGTGCTTATATCGGGCTGTGCTTTGGGGGAGGAGTGGGCTGGTGGAGGAGGAGGAGGAGGAGAGCTCCCAGGCACGGCAGCGATGAGCTGTGCAAAAAACTGGGTGCTGTTGAAAATCGAGCCGGAGAGCCACGGGAGAGGAGAAAGGCAGGAGGAGTGGCATGTGATACTTTGATTGCTCGCTACAGGCGTGTTGGCTCCGCGTGTGTAAAAACAATAATTAAACGTAAGATGTGGGAGGATTATTAAAGGTTTTATGGCATCTAATCCCTTTTTGAAACCTTTCTGTAGGCTGGAATCTGAGGCTAGAGCAATAAAAATGCAAACTACACCCAGATTAATTCCCTGCACCAGTATTTCTCCCCCCCACCTCCCTGGCCCAGCATCTCCGAATTTATGGGGCTGTGGGAGCCAGACAGCAGCAGGAGCACGGGTGGGCATGGCCTGGTGCTGGTAGGGAGGGTGGGAGCTTGGGGGGGATGCTACACCTTGAGCCCCTTCCACCAGCCCCAGGGCTGGGAAGAGCATCCAAGGCCCCACGTCACTGCAAGGGGTCACGTGTGCCTGGGAACATACAGATGTGCACATCTCAACTCCAGCTTCTGTCGACGATTCTTGGGTGCTGCTCCCTTCCCTTTCCCTCCCTCTGTTTGGGGACTGAACTGAGCAATCCCCACACCCCCACGAGCTGTCACGGGAGGAGATAAAGAAACAACTACCTAAGGAGCCTGAATTAAGGCTCCTTTTGCGTTTCGAAGCTGGGAGATTTTGTTGTTGTTGTTAAGATATGTGGGGTTGGAATGTGTTTCTCTTTCTGCCCCCCCCCCCCCCCCCCTTTCAGAATGGCTTATCTCCATGAAATTAGTAACTGGCATTTCTTTGTGAAGCCGGGAAAGTGCCGGCAGCCGCTCACACCCACGCGACACTCGGCTGGGAGCGAGAGGCCCCGTAGCCAAAGCAGACAGGCTAAGAAAAATAATAACAAGGGGAGGGGAGGAATGAAGAGGAAAAAAAGCAGAAAGTGATGAAATCTCATTTTACTTTCCCTTTTGCTCCCACCTCGGTGTTTTTCAGGCGCTCAAAGAGGCGTCGGGCCCGGTACAGAAAGGGCAGGTGGATGGAGGGTTTCGAGCATCCTTTTTGGCACGGGGAAAGGGCTGGTGTGAGTCAGGGAGAGCCAGGTTTGGGCTCAATGCTTCCCTCCCCGGGCAGCAGCGGCTGCTTCAGCCCGGCCCCAACCAGCCCTGGGTACAGACGCCTATTTACAAAACCCCGTTTCATCTTCAAAGCACCCTGAGGGCATCTTCCTCCTCCTCCTCCTCCTCCTCTTCTCTCGGAGCTCCTGGCCTCGCAGCTCGTCTGGCACGTCGGGGCGGCAACCTCCAGCCAAAACAGGTTTTTTGTCTTATTATTGCAGCCTGCTCATTAACTGCGGTTTCTTCTGGTTGGCTTCATTCGGGTTTTTTTTGTTGTTGCTCTCTCTCTGGTGCTTGGGTACCATCCCCTGGGCTCGGGGCTGACCCCAGACCCACACACACACACACCAGCATCCTCTGCCGTTATCCTCCCATCCTCCCCGGGCTGGTCCAGCGGTACCCGGGCTGGGGGAAGCTGAGAATGGAGGTGCGGGGCCTTTCCCGGGGAGGGTGTGCCGGCTGCATCACCGACGGCTGCGGCAGATCTTAATCGCCCAGGAGAACATCCAAAGCTCCCGAAAACAAACCCGACGTGCCAGCGACGGGGCGGGCTGTGCGCTCAGCCCAGGATCCAGAGCCACATCCCTCCCTCATCCTCCTTTGAGCTCTCTCTCTGGTTTTTTTTCCCCTGTCCTACACGCCCTGACAGCCGATGGTTATCAGTGTGGGAGATGCTGGGTGCAGCTCGACGTCCCGGCCATGCCGGAGCTTCCCAATCTGTCTTGGCATCTCTATTGCTCTGGCTAAGGCTGCTGCAATCGCCGAAGGAGAGGAGGTGGGTGGCAGCCCTCTCCTTCTCCTTCTCGGCTCTCGCCCCGGGTGGGTGCCCCCAGCCAGGCTGCAGATCCATGGGGCAGGTTGAGGGGTTGCAAATGGGGGTTGGAGCCTCGGGAGGTTCCCTGGCTGCACCCCTCCTGACCCCAGCCCACAGCCCCTGGTCCGGTGACTCACGCTGCTCCCCGGCACAGCTACAGGAGTGGGTTAATTACCTTAATCAACAGAAATTACACCGTGAATTAGAGCACGCTGTGGTTTCCAGCCCGCGCTTTAAACCACTGCCCCATTTACTCTGAGTAACCTGCTGCAGACGCCTTGGAGGATGGCTGAGGTTGCCACAGCTTGACCCTGAGCACTGGAGGGGGGGAAAGGACCCTCACACCCTGTCCTCATCCCCCCCAGTCCCTCCCCTCTCTCCCTGCTGCTCCGGGGAGACGCAGACACCAACCTCCTGCCATCCAGAGAGAAGCCAATAGGTGTTTTGCTTTAACCAAGAGGAGCCCTGGGCCCTGTGCACATACCATTCCTGGGGTTGTTTAAACCAAGGAGTGGCTGAATAGGTCGGGGCAGAAATTGGGCCGAGCTCCTCTTTGCTGACTGGCAGAAGATTGGCCCCCGCTGCACCCCAGCACCTTCCAGCACCCCTCCCAGTGCATCCCTGTCAGTTTGGTTGGGTTGAGATTGGGGTTTTGGGTTTGTGAGGTTTTTTTTTTTTTAATCTTCAATTTTTCTTTTCTCAGGCAAGCCAAAAAGCACCAAAAAAAAACCCCACACCACCCCAGCATTGCTCAGAATCGATTTTTGAGCATCAAGTTGAGATGGGTCATATTTGCCCAGCTTCTAATGCCCAGTGTCTGTGGCTGGCGCTTCCATCATCCCATTACACGGATGACAAGCAGCCCAGCACCACAGAGGAGAAGCAAATTACCTAATAAATCACGCACCCAGGATGGAAAGAGGACGTGTTACCGGGCTGCTAACACAGAGGGATGGCAGGACATAGGGATGGAACTCAGCTGAAGTGGTGGGGAGGGCAGGGGGCCATGGGGCTGGCTGTTTTCCCCACGGATGGTTGCAGGAGGCTGCTCCCCGGAGGCTCTGTGAGCCGTACATCAGCTCTGCGATACTTATTTCACAGCAGGCTGTGGAAGTGAGTTCCTGGGCATGCTGGCTGGGAGGAGGTTTGTGGGGTTGGAGGTGTTTCTTCCTCGCCTCTCCCTTTCTCTGAACTCTCCGAGTTCTCATCGCTGGAACGCAGAACTCCGAGGGCTCAGAAATGAGCTTGCTCCAAACCATCAGGTCTTTGTGGCCTTCACTGCAAAGCACTGATTTCATTGTGGGATTATAATTAGCAACTACAATGCCATAATTATGCACCACTTAAGTTCTTGGCTTTAATATCTGTGTGAGCCAGCATTAAAGCCAGCGAGCAGGATCCCGGTGCTTGGTGGCAGGGGAAACAGAGAGGGAAGAAGGCATTTCCAAAGGGAGGGAGGGAAGGGGGGGGGGGTTTGTTCCTGGTGTGTAGCTAAACCTGCCCTCTCCCAAGAGCAATTGTTTTCTGTGAGAACCAAGCGTGGCTCTGGGACAGAGTGAGCCCCTCGGCCCCTTGGCCCCGCTGGGGCAATAGGCAGAGGAACAAAAGAGGTCTGCAGGAAGGAAATGCTTCGTGAGCTTCTAAAGGCTCCCTCTCGAGCAGAAGAAATGCTTTTGATTTTTATCACTTTTTGTTCTTTCAAATAACCTACCCTTAACCTTTTTGGGTTTTTTTTTTGTGTTTCCTTTTCTGGGACAGCAAGATAGTGCTGGGGGTGCTGGTAACTCTTGGCTCCAGGGTGCTGAGGGGGGAAGCCTTGGATTTTCAGTCCACTGTTCCTTACCTCGTGTCCCACTTCACCTACAGCAGAGCCACGTCTGCTTCAGCCCTTGCACCTTCTGAGGCCCTGCTTGGCACCGTGCTTGTGGCTGTGGCTGTGTCCCCAAGGGGATGCCATGCCCGGGGAGCCCCTTGCCCCCCTCCCACCCCAGGGATTAACTGGATTTGCACGAGTCAGTGAATGTTCCTTGAAGCCCACCGTGGCCATGAAGCCCCCCCCCCCCGCCCCGTGTCATTTCACTCATCAGAAGCTGCCCTGCAACTCATTATTCTGGATGAATTAAATTGTTTGTAATTGATAAATTATGCAAAAGTGCCTGCCAATTCCGAAATGTAGAGCTGATACCAACCCACCCAGGGGAACTCAGTCTAATTTTATCTCAGCCTTGCATTGTGCCTTGCCTGCTTGATGTATGTTGTATTGATTTAACAAGGCTCCTGGGAATTAGGTTGATTTTCTAATTTTATCCTGGAGATGAAATGAATCAGATTTGAATACAATGAGGCCATTGTCTGCCTTGGGCAGCGCAGCGGCGTGAGCACAGTGTCCTCTGGCCCCACTCACGCCTGTGCTTGCTCAGGGGGGTTCCTGGGGCACATCCCCAAACCTGCTGTCACCCCCATGCATCTCCCAAGGACCAAAGCCACCCTGGCTTCTCCCTCTCTCCCTGCTGCTGCCCTCCTGGACGTGTGGCACCTGATGGTGGGTGCCCCACACGCTTTTCCTGCCCACACACCCTCCCTGGAGCACTGGAAACGTGAGGCTGCTCCTCAAAATAACCCTGTGGGGTTGTTGTTTTCTGCTGGGGAGGGTTGCCGGAGCTGCTGTGATGGTCTGAGAATGACACCGGCGTGAGCAGTAACGTCGGTACTAAAAGAGGAGCTTAGGAAAAGATTAAGGCTGTATTTTTTCCATGCCTGTTCAATTCTACATGGTGATAGTCTATAAGAGGGGATCATGGAAGAACTTGATTCATGTGTCAGGTGCATCTTCACAATCTCTGTCTGAGGAAACGTTCGTTGCAGGGAGTTCAGGGATGTTTCCAGTCCCCTCCAGCCTGCCCAGGGGCTGAGGGACAGGAGACTCACACCCTGATCATCTCCAGCTGTCAGGAATGTCAAAAAGCAGCACCTGATGCCCAACACAGCCGTGCTCTGCCAGGAATGAGTTGGGCCCACCCTTCCCCTCATCCACTTATCAGATAGCTGGGGCAATTAGGAGACCATGACCATAAATAACATAGATCATGCAAGGAAAAAAAACCTCTGTGGTTAGGATAGTGTGTCCTGATGTATTGGATTCAAAAGGCTTGGAGAGACCTTTGGCTTCTGGATGTGGCTCAAGCAGTGGCTTCGGAGGAGGTGAGTGGTTCAGAGGATAAAGCACCAGCTAAGTACATGGGTACTGCTGTGGGGTTTTGCTTTGTTCCTGGTGTATTTGTGGCTGAATGTCTTCAGGGCTTGTGGGTTTTTTTTTTTTGTAGATATTTACCCCCCCCCAGAAAAATGGTAGGGAAAAACCAGGTTATTTGGATGTGAGGTCTTCATCTGTGTTCCGCCCCTGCCTGTGTGACCATTCCCAGACCTTCTTCTCCTGTAGCCCCTGGTGGTAGTTTGGGCTGGAGGTGCTGGAAGGCAGTTCCTGATAAGCTGGATGTGGCTTGTTACTCCCAGACAACGTTGGTGGGGAGCTGAGGGGGATGTTATCACCACTTAGGAGAGCAAAGCTGAGGCTGCTGGCACAGCACAAGGTCCTGATTTCTGCTCTTCCCGCTGTGCTTCATCCGTGGGATGTAGGATGCAGGCTGGAAATCTCTCTAGGATTCTTGGCTGGAAGCTGCCGTGCAGGGAGAAGGCTGCTCCCCTGAGGCAGGAGGACTTAGCCATGGCACTGGGAGTTGGGACAGCATCCCCACACACACACACACACATCCACCCCACACTGCAGAGCCTGCCAGGGAGCCGCACTGGCAGCGGGTGCAGGAGGATGCGCTGAGCTTCAGTTCAACCCTTCCCTGCCCGATGTTTCTCCCAGGGTGGGTGGGGGCAAGAGGGGCTGTGACCCCCTTCCCCGATCCCTCCCCACCCTCCAGCCAGGGCTGTCCTACACATCCTTTCCTCCTGAGCAGGCTGGGGCCAGCCGCAGCTGCCGGGCAGCCCCGGAGGGAAGGGAAGAGCTCGGTGGTTGTGATGATAAAGTCGGAGGAGCCAGCGAGAGCATTTCCATGCAGGAATTGTGCAGAACTTGTCTGTGCATATGGTGCAGCAGGCCCCGAGGCAGCCAAAACTCAGTGAGAATTAATAGCTGATTTTTTTTTTCCTCCCCTCCTGTTTTACATGAATTTGCATGTTTTCCTTCCATCCAGCACCAGCAAATTCTCTCCCTCTTGCCCTCAAGACTTTTAGGGCTTGTAACTTGCCTCTTGGCCATTACACGCTTCTAGGAATATGCTAAAGCTGAAATGCCCATTTCTTTGCCTATTTGGCTGTTGAGCAAGGGGTTGTTAGCAGGAGGGAGCTGGGGTTTGCTGCCTGGCTGGGGAAGCCCCCCATGAAGCTCCCGACAGGGTTTCAGGAGAGTCTGAGTATGGGAAGGGGCTGCAGCTTCCCCCTCCTTGAGGGCTCTTTGCTGAGCAAAGGGACTGATCCACCACAGCCCTGGTGCTGGAAGCCTCTTTCCCCTCGGGCAAGGGCTCTGCTAAAGACTGTATTGATCCCTCCTGCCAACACCAACCCTGTTAGGACTCGAAAATTGCTGTGCTCCAGGAGCAGCGTCACTGCCAATGAGAGTTGGTGGCGGTCAATAAATATTATTAGCAAACTGAAAGATAATAATTACGTCAATTACAGGATGGGTAATTGGGCCTGGAGAAGAAAAGGACTTTTCTCCCTAATTGCTGGGGCCATGCTGCTGTGATTGCACGGATCGCTTCCAAAAATAAAAGGCCAGCTATCAAGTGGAGAAAGCACTTTGTTGTTCTAATGGCACGGTGTAGTGCTGCTGTGTCTGGGAGAGTGCACTGGGCCAGGCTGCAGGGATGTAAGAGCATCAGTTAAAAGGAGGGGGGGGAAAAAAAAGAGGAGGAGGGGAAAAAAAAGGCCTTTTCAAGTGCCAGACTCTGTGGTGAGCCTTCAGCTCACACACACCCCTCACCCCCTGAGCACTGTGGCCACCCCCAGCAACCCTGCTGCCTGGCTGGCACTCTGGGGATGCTGCCCCTTGTTATTCCTCAGGAGGATTTGGAGGGTTCTGAGGATGATGCTTGAGGCCAGGAGGGTTTGGAGGTTCCTGGGGAGTGGTGCATAGGGCTGGGCAGGATGTGTGCAGCCGTGCCAGGCAGCATAGCTCCTTGCAGAGCCTGTGGGGATGGGTGGCCCATCAGCAGGCACAATCCCCTGGTGCTTTGGGGCTTCTGGGTGGGGTTTTTTTTCCACACTAAATAAAAATGTCTGTGATCCTGCTTGAAAGATGTCTGGGAGAAATTCCAGCGTGGGGGGAAGAAGGGGAGTGGTGATTTATTTCTTCCTTGCCTGGTATAAAAGATACTGCGCTGGGTCTACTGAGCTTTGAGTGTTTGTATAAATCTGTCTACTCAAAACATCTCCGAGAGTTGACTGACGGCCCATGTAATTTAGCACACAGCTAAACATTTAAAGCTCAGATCCTGCTGAGAGTTGGAGAACACGGTGTGTTGTCTGTGCCACGCTCAGCCTCGTGCTGCAGGTGCCAGGGTGACATCCCAGGAGGTATCCAGAGCAGAGCTGCTGCTCCCCAGCTGGCTGGTGGTGCTGGTTTTCCTCATGGCACAGAGGCACCACTTGGCACAAGGAGCATCCTGACTAAGCCCAGTGATGCTGAGCATGGTGGCCATGAGGCAGCCTGAGGGCTCGTGACCCTCCCTGCTGCACTGCAGTGGCTGTGCTGACATCTCCCCAGTGATGTGTGATAGGACATGAGGAGATGGCCTCAAGTTGCCCCAGGGGAGGTTGAGGATGGAGCTGAGACAGAACTGTTTCCCTGAGAGGGGTGTCAGCCCCTGTGCCAGGCTGCCCAGGGAGCTGGGGCAGTGCCCAGCCCTGGAGGGATCCCAAAGCCGTGGGGCTGAGGTGCTGAGGGCTGTGGGGCAGTGCTGGGCTGGGCTGGGCTGGGACTGCAGCAGCTTCAAGGGCTTTAACAACCAAAACAATTCCATGATTCCCCTTACACAAGGGGCAATTAAGGTGTGGGGTGTCCAGCAGTGCAGGTGTATGGGGAAGCTCCATCAGCTCCCTGCACTCACTGCCTCAGCTGCAGCCTGGGAGCTGGTTTTGGGGCAGAACAAGGCTGGTTGGCAATATGAGCTCAGGTCAAGGTGCCCATCCTGGCATGGGCAGCCCTGGGAGGTGGTGCCATTGAGATGCCAGCCCTTAAACCCACCTTCCCTGCAAGCTCAGGGCCGTGGGAACCAGCTGAGCAGGCACCAGCTCCCAGCGTTTGTCTGACTCCCGTTTCTTTTTCCCTTCTATCCCTTTAATCTCCCACTCAATTTGTCTGTCTCAGTAGCCCATATGTTTGCCTGGAGATGGCAAGGTTTATTTTTTTTTTTCCCTTCCCCTGGAACTATAAATAGACATTTCAGAGCAACTTCTTGCTGCCAGTTATCCGTCTGCACATCGCCATTACCATAATTACCGCCGTGAATCTCTAATCTCGGCAGCAGCAAGGCTCAGCTTTAACAGCGGATTGGGCTTCCTAAACGTGTGTAATTTGGGTCTTTAGTGAGCTGACAAATCTGCAGGAGAGTGGTAGCAGAGAGCTGGGAACTTTTACTGCTTCCCAGCCCTGCTCGAGCGCTGCACGGTGACAAGCGAGGTGGGAATGATGACTAATATCTGCTAGGGATCCCAGAGGTGGGGATGTGTCACAGCCCAGCTCCTGGCTGTCAGGAGAGCAGTGCATTAATTCTTCATCTCCTTTGTTTTGTTTGCAAATGTCCCCAAAGGATGGGGGATGTAATTAGGCCAGTGGCAGAACTGGCAGCGGGATTTCTCCGGCGTGTTTTTCCAGCTGCCGTCTCTGACAACTTTCTAGGGAGTCTGTTTTGAGCCTGGCACAAGCTGGAGGTGCTGCCTGCCCTGCTCACCTGTCTCTGGATCCCCAGGACATGCTGTGCCCACAGTGGGGTTGGCAGTGCCAAAGTTTGCCCAGTTCATCCCTGGCCCCACACAACCTCCCTTCAGCAGCAGCCCGCTGGCAAAGCACCACTGCAAACCAAAACTGAGCTCATGCTGCTTTGGTGCTGAGGTGAGGGAGCCCTGGCCCAGGCTGCCCAGGGAAGGTGTGGAGGCTCCTTCTCAGGAGGTTTCCAGCACCACCTGAACACATTCCTGTGCCCCCTGAGCCAGGGGAACCTGCTTTGGCAGGGGCTGGAGCAGCTCTGCAGGGCCCTTCCAGCCCCTAGCCATCTGTGACATCCCTGAGATGCATCTCCCCTCTTGTCCCAGGGCAGAGGGTGCAGTTGCTGCTTGCAGACTCTGGGCAGAGAGAGCTGCCCCATTGCAGCCCTTCTGCCATCCCCTGGGCAGGAGGCATCGTGCTGGCAGCTTTGCCAAGCTGAGGCTCCTGTGAGCTGCTTCCTCTCTGGGCAGCACAGGGGAAAAACAGCTACCCCCAAACCATAAGTACATCTGTGTTCCCTTCCCAGCCTCTGTGTTATACAGGGACTGGTTAGATGGTTTCAGTGGTTAGATGACTCACGACCTCATCATATTGTGGCAATGCTGCTACAGCACTCAGGCTGCAAATTATGGGCTGGATCCTGCTGGTGGCTGGGTGCACAGTGGCTTCAGATATAGCACTGTGTGTGGTTGCTTGCTGAAAAGCCTTGACTTCAGTAGGAGGGGTTTGGGTTTGTTGTTTCTAGAGGGTTTTTTTTTTTTGCCTAAGGAAAGGAGAAAGGATGGAGACTTAAAGATGGAAGGAGCTGTGCTGCTGGTGATGCTCTGCTGCTGGGCTGAGCTGTCCCAGGGCCATGAGGAGCTCAGGACCCTTCCCAAAGGGAGCTTTGGCTGAGGATGTGCATCTCTCTTGTGTTTAGGGTGGCTGTGCTGCCTGCAATACCTCTGCACAGCTCTCCTTAGTGAGATGTGGGTATGGCAACGAGAGCAGGAACCTTACCCTCACTTCCCTGATGCCCCGAGGACCACTGCCCAAAATCTCAGCTCTCTGGGAGCTGACGTAACTTGAGCAACGTTTGCAGCATATTTTCCACTGCTGTGGTGGGTTGCCTGGAAGAAACCTGCTCAAATAATCATCACTTTGATTCCCAACAAAGGAAAGGAGCCGGCTGAGTTAAATGCCATCCTTCTGATGTGCTGTTTGCTTTCAAGAAAAATAAATACCCCCTTGGCATGTTTACAGTGCTGATTTGGTGCTGCAAACACAAGCCTAAATTGGAGGGCAAGGCTTTTCAAGAGGCAAAGTCAAGGCAACCTCGGGAGCTGTGTCTCGGTGTTGGAATGTCCCTGCGGTAGGGCAGGAGGGGCCTGGGGAGCTGATCCCCATCCCACTTGCCCCTGGCTCTGCGGGATGGGAACCTCCAGCTAAGTTTGGAGATGTGCTCCCCCAGCCCCACTCTGTCTTTGGCAAGGCCTGCACCCCTTCTCCTCTCCCTTCCCGGGGCTTCCCCTCACTCACAGGCTTTCAGCTCTGCAGAGTGGCTGGTGCAGCAGCTCTGCCCGGGGTGCTTTCCCCTATTTGCATGCTGCAGCCGGCTCCTCTCAAGCTGAAATGCTGCTCCTCCTGCCCCAGCAACACTGCTCTGGGTGCAGAGCCAGGCTGGGGGAGACCCTACTCTTCCCTCTGCTCTGTGTCTCCCTTCCCCAGGCTACTCCAGGCTCTGACTGCCTGCAGTGAGCTTTCAGCTTTGCTTTTGCTTCTGATTTTTTGTTTGCATCCCCTGCTGCCACCTCGCCGGTCCTCAGCCTGCAGCCATGGGCACAAGGAGCATTGAGCCAGCCCTGCAAAGCACACACGTGTGTCAGATGTTCCTCCTCTGCCCTGGATATGGGGCTTGTGAAAGTAACAGCCAAGGCAGAGCCTGGGACCTGGCTTAGGAAAGTGCTGGTGGTGAGGGAGAAGGATGTCTCAGTGCTGCTTGCTCCTCACTGCCCTGCCCAGAGCTGTCACACAGGCTGGATGCCCTTGGCCCAGACCAAGGAAAGGCAGGAGCATCACCTGTTCTTCCTTCCCCCAAATCCCCACGTTTGTAGGAGCTGGGTTTGTTCAGTCTGGGGAAGAGAAGGCTCTGGGGAGAGACCTGTTGAGGCTTTTCAATACTTAAAGGGGGCTTCTGAGAAAGATGGGGATGGGCTTTTTAGTAGGGCCTGTTGCAATAGGACAAGGGATGATGAACTAAAAGAGGAAAGATTGATATTAGATGTAAGGAAAACAGGGTTTTGTTTAATCTTGAGGATGGTGAGGCACTGGCACAGGTTGCCCACAGAGCAATGATAGATGCCCCATCCCTGGAAACGTTCAAGGCCAGGCTGGGTGGGCCTCTAAGCAACCTGGTCTAAGTGGAAGATGTTGTAGCAGGGGTAGTTGGAACTTCAAAGGTTCCTTCTAACCCAACCCATTCTGTGATTCCATGCAAATCCAGAGGGACTTGATGTGCAGGGGGTCAGCAGACCCTTTGTCTTCAAACCCTTGCCCTCGTTGCTACTAGGCAGGTCCTACAGCCTGAGATGGTGCCATTTGAACTGAGCTGGCCAAATTTCCCCCTGTGCCTCCCCATCCTGCTCTCCAGCTCCTAGGAGGGAGCAGAGGCACGGGGCATGGGCACAGGCAGGGATGCAGGGCTGGCCTGGCAGCTGGTGATAGGCAGGGATGATAATCACGTAGCACTGAGGGAGGGAGGGATGGAGAGGAGAAGAGGTGGGGGGGGAACTGAGGGTTGTTTTTCTTCCCTAGGGCTTGTGTGGATGCTTCTGCATCTCTGACAGCATAATCTTCTGCCTGGTGTCATCATTATGGAAACAAGCTGTAAATCTTCCCTTGATGTTATATGTAGATCCGGGATGGTTTTGCCTCACGGGAACAGCCAGCGTTAAGAAATAGGGTGGTTGAACATCAAGATTAACATATTGCAAGCGGTAATTTTTTGGGGAAGGAGCTACGTTTGCCAGGAGAGAGGTGGCTGGGACAGCTGGTAGCGGCTCCACCGAGCCCCGCATCCCTTCATCCCCACCCTCCTCCTCCTCCTCTTCCTCCTCCTTGGCCACAACCGAGCAGCGGGAGGGAAGGGGTGGGGGAAAAGAATTACTGCAAAGTAAGGGATGCTGTTAGGCAAAAAAAGTTGCTGCTTGGCTGTTTTCGGTGCGGTTTTGCTTGAGCTCAGCTGGGCTGCTGCTCCCAGCCCTGTCACCTCCCCACCTACTACCACCTCATCTCGACCCCTTCTGGGGCTGCCCCGGTTCCCTTCACCCCTTCACTTTTCCCCCCTCTCCACCAGCTCTTTAATCTTGGGGGAATTTTTGGTGGAGGTGGGTTGGTTTGGTGTTGTTTTTATTTTCCCCCTTCCCTCCGCCGCCTCTCTTGTGAAATGCAAATTAATTAGATTCTAATTACTCACTGTGTGCTGTTTCTGTTTCGCTCTCTTGTTAGGTTAGTCTAACATCTTTGTTGTCAGCTCTGTGTTGTATGCCTTCAGCCCATTAAAAGTGATCCTTGTTCAGCAGGAGACAGGCAGAGCAAAGAGCCGGTTCCCCCCCCCACTGCTCCTGCTGGGGCTTTGTCAGGAGCAGCTTTGTCAGCAGTTCCCAGCAGCATCGCCAAAACCAAACCTTCGCTTTTCTTTATTGTTCAGGTTTCCCCCCGCCCCCCCAACCCCGTTTTTATTTTTTCTTTATAAGCCATCTCATTACCCAACCATTTAGTGAGCAGCAGCCGAGCCCGAGGGGGACACACCAAGCTTTTCTCCTCTCCATTTTTCTCCACTCGGGTTGTATTCTTGCCCGTGGTCTCCTGTGCACGCTGGGACCCGTGGTCTGGGACCCCCTCTGTGTCCCCACATCCCTCTGCCCTGCCAGGGAGAAGCAGCTGCCTGGTGGGGGCTCAAGGACAGAGGTGAGACCCTCGGTCTAGGGATGCTCATCCCCAAGGACTCCTGGTCCCTCCCTGCCCTCTGTGTGTCCTGGGGAGAAAGCAGGCCATCAGCCTGCATCCTCTTGCCTTGCTGATGCTTTGTCTTCTCTCCTGTCCCCTTCCCTGGCTCCTTGGCACCGTCCTCCTGTCTCCTGCCAGACCCACAGGGGCTGGCTGTGTCCTGCCATCCCCCTGCTCTCATTAAAGCGCCTTGGAAAGGGGCACCCAGGGACATTTTTGAGGCTGCAGGCATGGCAAGTGGCCTCTTACTGCATTGGTGGCATTTCCTCGTGGTGGGAAAGCTCAGGCAGGCATGGAAGGGAGGGCAGCACAGCAGCACTGCCCTGCAACAGCCAGCTGAGCTGTGTTGGGCATTGCTCTTCACCCCGTGCTCAGGAGTTTCGGGCAGGCTCATGCCTGGATAGGTTGGTAATAGAGATCTTAATAACAGCAGCTTGGTGGGGAATGTGTCACTCAGCAGTGAGTCAGGTAATGGTGTCGACATGTAAATGGCCCTTGTTAGCCCTGGGAGCTCACACCCACAGCACGGGGCAGTGTGGAAAGGCAGAGGCTTGCTGCTGGGTGAGAAGGGGGGAGCTGCCTCAGGTCCAGGTACTCCACACAGGGCCAGGTGGCTGCAGCTCCTTTAGGAGCCTCTTTGATGTCTTAACGATCTAACAGAGCATATGGCAAACTGGAGTGTTCATCCAGCCCCTGACAAGGGGAATGAGACACTTAGTGTTCCTTTATATGGGGAAGCTGAGGAGGAATCACACTCGGGAGCATTGATGGCACTTCTCTGACAGCTAAGCCCGATGTCTTTGAGGGGTTTGGCCTCTGGCTTTGCTGAACATGCAGGGCAGGGGTCTGAGTGCTGCCTGGCTCCTGCTGCAGCAGCAATCCTGCATCACTGTCCCGAAGGCAGCCCTGTACCTGGCCCTGCATGAGCCAGGTCCTTCTGCCTCAGCCCTGCATCCCCACGTGAGCTCAGGGAGCTGTGCAAATTTGAAGACAGCCCCAAAAGCATGCCTAGTTGGTTGTTGTGCCTTCCTTCCAGGACTGAGAAGTGTGTTTGGTGTGGGGTGCTGTGCCAGGGGACTGGCCCTGCAGCAGAGAGCAGCATCTTCCCAGCACCCTCAGGCACAAGAGGTGGGAAGATGCTCATATGACAAGGCACCAGCAGGCAAAACAGACTAAAGTTGCTGCAGGTTTGTTGGGTTTTTTTTTCCCCTCCACTGAGTACTGCACAGTCCATAAATAGTGTTCAGAGACAAGCAGAAGCTTCTTCTACCTTCATGCTCTTTCCCCCTTCTGCGGGAAGCCCGTCTGGCTGCTCTCCGGAGTTTGTTTGTTGCCCTCGGAGACACGCTGACAAGCATCACAAGCTTTGAAAGTCAATTGCTCACTGGAGTTGAAAATGTGTTTTCAGGTATCTGGCTGATAGGTCCTCCACGAGGAGGGATGTCTCTTGAATGCTAAGCAGAGCAGTGCTGGAACTCAGCCCCTCAGGCAGCCAGAAGGGGAGATGGTTCTGCTCCCGTTGACCACTGTATGCTGAGTCCATCAGGAAAGCACAATTTGTGTCTAAAAGCACTGTAAACTTTTGACTCCTAGAGAAATGATTTGGACTGGGGAATAAGTGAAGAGTAAAAGTTTCCATAGCTGTGGGGAAATGGTTGTGATCTTTGTCCTGGTTGCCCTGGGAGCAACAGCCCTGCCTGAGTCTGGCCCCACTGGGCAATGTCTGCCCACGGGGAGATGAGCACAGTGAGGCCTGAGCATCGCCCACAGTGGGATGCAGGAGCAGCAGGAGTGATGGAAGTCACACCAGCACAGTGATTCAGCTCTCCTGAGGATGGGTGATGGGCCTCCTCACCCTGCCCAGATACAACCCTTGGCTCTACCTTGGTGTGTCCAGAGGTGATGAAAAGGGCTGCTGTCAGGAGACTGGAGTCAGGCTGTGCTCAGGGATGGGCAATGACAGGACAAGGGGAACAGGGACAAGCTGCAACAAAAGAGGTTCCAAAGAGACACAAGGCAAAAGTTGTTCCCTGTTGAGGTGAGGGAGCACTGGCAGGGGCTGCCCAGATGGGCTGTGGAGGCTCCTTCTCTGGAGACATCCCAACCCAGCTGGATGAGTCCCTGTGTGCCCTGCTCTAGGTGCTGCTGCTCTGGCATGGGGGTTGCACTGGATGAGCTTTCCAGGTCCCTTCCAACCCTTCAGATTCTGTGAAGGGTTGAGGCCCATCACCTCTCGAGGGGATGCAGCCCTGGGCTCCAAGCACTCGGTTGGAGCTTGCTCCAATGGACAAAGATCTCTCTGCCTTTCCCTGGCTGGAGTTTGCAGAGCCAGAGCCATGATCACCCCATCTCCCTGCAGCTCCATCACTGCTGGGCAGAAGAGCCCAGAGGTCTGGTTTAGCTCTGCCTGTGGCTGGTGCATCAGGGAGCATGTGTTAGGGGTGCCAGTTCCAGCCAGGCAGCTGGGTGTGTTTGATGTGGTTGGAATTAATCTCCACTGCTGTCTAGTATTTTAAAAAAAGACACTTTCTGTAACATGTGAGAATAATGTAGGAGAACTAATGTTCCCTTATGAAATGCCTTTCAGAATGATGATAAAAGTGCACTTTAATCTGCTGTGAGAAGTCTCTGTGAGGGAGGCACGTCACACCAACAGGTGGAATAAATACAGCCATTAATGAGGGGGAAGGATTTGCATCTTCTGACTTTGCCACAACACCTGCTCTTTTTTTTCTTCTTCTTCTTCTTCTTTCTTTTTGCCCCTTTCCAAACTGCTTTATTTTGTTTCCTTGGGGGGGTCAGGAGAACGTGGGCATTCAGGCTTCTGGCTGTTATTAAGTTATACTTTCAAAGCCTAATGAAATGTCAGGGAAGCAGTGCATGGGAACTAAGTGCTCCATTAAAGTTTTCCCTATGAAATTAAGCACTTTCATTGCCTTAAATGAGAGCTACTGCCTAATGATGGACTGATGCAAATAGCCATCTGCATACCTGAGCCCAAGGGCTGGTTCCCAGGCAGTGGGCAGGGAGATGCTCCCAGCATGGACCTTCCCTGGCCAGAGCCGTGGCCTGGAGGAGGGACCTCGGTCCTATGAGGACAGAGATGAAGGGAACTTGTCTGGGACAGTAGAGGGGGCTCCCTGGTGCTGTGTGTGAGGCAGGAGGGGGTTTAGATGTTGGCTGCCCCTGATCTCACACATCAGGCAGCTCCATCAGACAGCAGCAGGACCCTGGAGTTTGGCTCGTGCTTCCCAAAAGTGAGACTCTCATGGTGGGCTTGTGCCTTTCCTAGTGTGCACAGCTCCTTGCTGACTGCAAAGAGGTTGTGCTCAGCTGATGGGGCCAAATCCTCATCCTGTGCTCCCTTCTCAGCCACTCATAGAGCCTTTGCCAACCAGGATGGCTCACACCTCGCCAGTGCCACCCTCAAACATGAGCATCACCCCCAAATACCAGCATCACCCTTAAACTTCAGATTCATTCCCAAATATCAGCATCACTCTTAAATACTAATATCTCCCCCAAACAGTTGCATCACCGCCAAACACCAGCATTACTCCCAAATCCTCACCCCACACCAGTATCACAGAAACAGAGCCCCAGCTGAGCACAAGCTGCAGATGCTCTTAGGGGGGTTGTTTAAAGCTCTGCAGGCCAAAATTTTAAGCCCCATTTCTGCTTCTTGCTGAGAATATCCCAGCCAGGCAGAAGCCTTTTGAATGGCTCACAATGCCACCAGCAGCTATGGAGAAGCAGCACTTGGGAAGAGGATGCAGAGGCTTTACAGCTCGAGACATTGAGTCAGTGACAGGTTATGGATGTAGCAAACAGATGATCCCTTCGTGTTCAGAATATCCCCCTTTTTGGAGGTTCTATTTTTCACACGGTTTCTGGAGAAATCTTCTGGTTTCCTTCATTGTTTTTCTGCAACTGTGGTGTTGCAGCAGAGAAACCTTTTGTGCAACGGCAGCCCAGGCAAAGGCGTTGCAACATGGAAAACCTTTAGCAACTGCTCAGTGCTGCTGGGGAAGAGCCTCAGCTCCCAAGTTTGTTCACTGAGTGTCGTTTCTTGCCAATTGCAGCATCTCAGGGTAACTTCAAAGGTCCTCACCAGAGGAGCAGAAAGCTTCCCCTGGGCTGCAGCTGTGGGTCAGGCTGTTTGCAAGGGTAGAGCAGCCGCTCAGCTCCTCGCTGAGCAGGGCTGGAACCAGCACATCAGACATTGCTTTCCTCCCGATGTGCTTCTGTAAGATCCATTTGGCAACGGGGCAGATGAGAAAGGGCAAATTACTGCAATTGTCAAGAAATAATGTGTCAGCTGCAGTTTGAAGAATGGGCTCCAGATCCCACCTGGGAGGGACTGGGCTCCTTACTGCCTTGTAAATCATTAACTATTGAACTGTTTGTATCCTTTTAGACTAAAGGATGCAAAAAAACACCCACCCCAAACCACCCAGGGGTGGTGATGAGGCAAAGTTCACTCTGATATGATCCAAGTCCATGTGCTTTCTCCTTGAGCTTTGTTGCCTCCTGTGCTGACATCTCCCCACTTTCCTGCACAAAGACAAGAGGAAAGGGGCTCAAGTTGCCCCAGGGGAGGTTGAGGTTGGAGCTGAGGCAGAACTGTTTCCCTGAGAGGGGTGTCAGCCCCTGTGCCAGGCTGCCCAAGGAGCTGGGGCAGTGCCCAGCCCTGGAGGGATCCCAAAGGCGTGGGGCTGA
The DNA here is from genome assembly GCA_013401255.1 of Urocolius indicus. NCBI lineage: Eukaryota > Metazoa > Chordata > Aves > Coliiformes > Coliidae > Urocolius > Urocolius indicus. The sequence goes on from WBNH01000909.1 coordinate 164,010, forward strand.
GGTGCTGAGGGCTGTGGGTCAGTGCTGGGCTGGGCAGGGTGAGGGCAGGGCTGGGACTGCAGCAACTTCAAGGGCTTCAATAACCCAAATGATTCTCTAATTGTTCCATTTTATTTGTTTAAACATTGCTAAAAAACCTGTGCTGAGTCAAATACCACAGATCATTGTTGTAAAAGGAACACAGAGGGTCTGAAGCCCTTGGGGCAGCTGGTGGCATCCCCTTGGTCCAAGCTCAGCCAGGGTGCTTGGACTGAGATGCACAACATCATTTACACACCAACCACCACAGCTCTGTGTAGCTACTTCCCTAAATGTGTTGAAGTATATACCCTTGAATGTTGAGTTAGCATCACTGGGGTTACATTTGAATGATGTCTGTGTTTAATGAGAGTCGCTGCCCTCGGGACAGCAGCAGGGATGATGTACAGCTGCTTCTAAAGTTGTGCAGGGCTCAAGTTTTTATTAGGATCGATAGCTGGTTTTTAAGGCATCAGCAGGAGGATTTTTTTCTGCAGCCATCTCACAATTCCAGTGACTTGGCCAGGCAAATCTTTGTGCAGGGTATCAGCAGGACACCCCTGCCTGAAAGCAGAAGCAGAGTCAATCCTGAGGCAGTGAGAGTAGGCAGGGGGGAGCTGGGGCCGTGTCCCGACTGCCAGCCCTCGGCACGGAACTGGGAACACACAGAAACTTGGGGGGGGGAAGATGCTCAGCAGCAGTTGAGCCAGGCAAAGGAGGAGTTGAGTCACTTTGTGGAGCACGAGGACAAGGGTTCATTGATCTGCTGCTGGAAAATATGTCCCCAATGCAGAGGATGTGCTGGCAGCACTGTAAGGCTGCTGCAGCAACTGTCCTTAGGGCACAAAAACGTGGGAGAGCACAGAAAGTACCAAAACCAGGTGCAGGGGTGAGAATGTCGCTCCCAGGCCATCAGCCATGTGCCCAGTGCTCCTCCATCCCTCCCTTGGCAGCTTCCACACAGGGACCAGACCCACAGCATCTGTGATGTTAATCACAAGTCTGATGGGAAGCGGCTGAGGGCCCTGGGGGTGTTTAGTCTGGAGAAAGGGAGGCTGAGGGGAGACAAGAGCACTCTCTGCAGCTCCCTGAACAAAGGGCTTGTAGTGAGTTGGGGGTCAGTCTCTTCTTCGCAGTAATGAATGACAGGACAAGGGGAAATGGGCTCCAGTTGCCCCAGGGGAGGCTGAGGCTGGAGCTGAGGCAGAACTGTTTCCCTGAGAGGGGTGTCAGCCCCTGTGCCAGGCTGCCCAGGGAGCTGGGGCAGTGCCCAGCCCTGGAGGGATTCCCAAAGCTGAGGTGCTGAGGGCCAGGGGTTAGTGCTGGGCTGGGAAGGGGAGGGCTGGGACTTCAGGAGCTTCAATGGCTTTTCCAACCCAAATAGTTCTGTCATTCTATGATCCCAGCTCTGCAAATTGTGTTTTAGCCTGGTTTGACTCCCCAGTCAGGAAGCAGCTGCAGCCAGAGCATCTGCAGGTCATCAGCCAACATGCACAACGAGCAGCCTCCCAGGAGCTGTACATAGTGCCTGATGGAGAAATGTTTGGGGGCAGAAGAGTGTCCCTGGGGCAGGTGCCACCCTGGCTGTGCAGGGAGATTGCTGCTGTGCTGTTGGCAGGCTCTGCACGCAGGAGGAGAGGCAGGAACTTCCCCCACTGGCAACTGCTGCAGCAGGGCTGAAGTTTGGGGCTGCTGTGCCACGGGACACGAGCACCACAGCAGCACACGGAGGCTGAAGCTGCTGCTCCTCTGTACATCGTGGTTTCTCTGCGTGAGTAGATGCAGCCACCAACCAGCCTCAGCCCATAGCCAGCTCTCAGGGCTGCCCTTCCCTCTCCCTGCCTTCTGCCCACAGCACCCATCAGGCAGCTCATCTGTCCCCATCCTTGGCAGCAGGAGCTTCTGCCGCTGCAGTTCGCAAGGAAACGCTTTCATCTAGTAAATAACACGCTCTCCCCATTTGCATGAGGGTTCAGCTCCTGCTCCCCGAGACCAGACGTAGCTGCTTCAAAGCCCCATCCACGGAGCAACCATTGAAGTGGTAACTCAGGCATCCTCTGAACGGCTCTTAACCAGTCTTCCCTGTTTGGTAAATGCCATCAGTATCTCAGCTTGCTCGTTTGGAGCTTTAAAAAGTAACCGACTTCCTTGAAGCCATTAAGAGCCTAACCTTTAAACTCCAGGAGTCTAATGGTTCAAGCCAAGCATAATGTTGAGGCACATCTGTGATAAATCTGCTTTTAATCTCCAACAAAGTGCTTTTCATAGGTTCCAAGTTTTAACGTATTAGGTGCGAGATGAACACACTGAGTGCCAGTAAAACACACTGGGTTGTAATCCATTACCTTTTACACAGAGCAGCGTTTAGTTTTATTAACTATTGAAATATACTGAAAACTGTTAAAAAAGCACCGTGTAAATCTTTAAGATTCATGCTGCTGGATTTTTTTTTTTTTTTTATGGAGGCCTAATTCCTTGAGAAGAAAGAAGGGAGAAAAAAAAAAACAAGGAGCAGGAGAGTAGTTTGGCCCTTGACTTAATAGTTTGTAGCTGATTAACACAAACCCCCACCTCATTTCAGGGAAGTGCTGGTTAATGAGGGGCTGGGTGCAGTGCAGGGGATGGAGGGGACCTGGCCCTGACACCCCAAAGCTGCTTTTTGCACGGGTGCAGTGGTTCAGGAGTAGCTTCCCAAGGAAGGTGAGTGTTTAAACCTGGGGTGTCTGTGGCCATGGGTGTGTTTGTGTGTGTGCTGGGGAAGGAGGGCAGCCTGCAAGCTGGGGGATGAGCCCTGAGGATGCCTCTTTCCCAGGGGGTTCCTCTTGGGATGGGTGTTCTCCCTGTGAGAGGAGGACCCTGGGGCCTTGGCAGGTGATTGTCACAGGGCCAGTCCCTGCAGAGGTTGTGCTTGCTGTCTTTTAGCCTGGGGTGAAATTTGGCAGAGAGGTGATTGCAACTCCCTGGGAGTAACCTGGTTGAATAGGCAGATGGGCTTTGCCTCCCAGCAGTGCCAGTGGGCTGAGCACTGGGCAGAGTTATCAGAGCCTGGCTGCATGGTCTGTATCCTGGTGATCAGGAGCTTATACATCCCTTTTTGCTTTTGGAGGTTAGCAGGGCTTGTGGGGCACAGGGGATGAAGCACAGCCAAAGGCTCCCCAGGAGCCTGGTGCACCCAGGAGGTGAAGGGCATCTGAGACCATGCCCCCAGCCTGTGTCCTGCAGCACCAGGGGATGCTTGTGTGGTCTGCAGCCTGCCCTGTGCCCTGGGCATGTCTGGCACTATTCAGATCACCCTCTGAGTGCCCTCATCCTGGCCAGAAGCCACGTGCCAGGTTGTTTGCCCATGTGTAAATCCCCACTGACTCAGCTGAGCTTGGGGTTATTTTGGGGGTTTCCTCAGGTGCAAAAGTGCAGAGGATAACTGCTCAGTGGGGCTGGGACCCAAGGCTGAGGGTGCCTCCAGGGCTGGGCTGGCAGCCTACCCACACCTCTGCCTCCCTGGGCAGCCTGGCACAGGGGCTGACACCCCTCTCAGGGAAACAGTTCTGCCTCAGATCCAATCTCAACCTCCCCTGGGACAACTTGAGCTCCTGTCAGCGAGCTGCAGAGAGTGCTCCTGTCCTCCCTCAGCCTCCTCTTCTCCAACCTCAACACCCCCATTCATTCCCTCAGCCCCTCCCCAGCACCTTTGTGCTCCAGCCCCTTCCCCAGCTCTGTGCCCGGCTCTGGCCACGCTGCAGCCCCTCAGTGTCCCCTTTGGAGTGAGGGACCCAACACTGAGCACAGTATTTGAGGTGCAGCCTCATCAGTGCCCAGTACAGGGGGACAGTTGCCTGTTGGGTCAGAGGTCCGCTTGGAAGGGCTGGGTGAAGGGTGGCAGTGGGGCTGTGGTTTGTTTCTCTGTTGCAGGTTGCAGTGCAGTCAGGCAAAGTGCATTCCCTGCTTGGCTGCTGTGGTGGGATGAGCCCCTGGGGAGGGCGAGGACATGGCCATGGCCACCACCAAGCCAGGTTTGTGTGAGCCTCTCTGGGCCAGCCATGGTTTTAATTTGCTCTTGCACGCAAAGCCTTGGTGCTGAGCTCACACGGGAAGCTCTGGGCTTGCTGAGCCCCTTGGCACACGGCTGCCCCAGCAGCCCATCCTTCACCCCCCAGCAAACCCTGGCAGCTCCCAACCTTTGGCTGCCCCACGCTGCTGCAGGGGTGGCCGTATCCTGCCCTGTTTGGCTGGGGGCTCCTTATTCCAGACCATGCACCGGGAGGGATTTAGTGCTGAGCCAGGGCTGGTCCCGATGCCGAGGCAGGATGGTGCTGAGCCGGGGCTGATCTCGGTGCAGAGCTGAGGCTGAGCACCAGCACCGCAGCGAGGAGACAGGTTTGGATTTCAGCTCTGGGCTCATCTCCTTCTCCAACTCTTCATCTGTGCTTTTACAGCCAGCGGCACTAATTGTCAGGCAAACACGCATTTAAGGAGAGGGGAGGGAGGAAAAAAAATCCTTTAAGCCGCAGAAGACTATAAACATGGGAATAATTAAAAGCTGTAGCGGGCCAGAAAGTCAGCACAACAGTAGGTGCTTCAGCTCCATGCACGGGGATCTCACCCAAGCTCTCCCCGGCAGGCTCAGCCCTGGGGCTGGAGGCGTTGGTTTGGCTGCCACAGCCGCAGTGGCAGAGGAGGGGAGGATGGGGGAAGGTTGGGG
>WBNH01000909.1:168790-183855 GCA_013401255.1 Urocolius indicus
GGATGGGGGAAGGTTGGGGGGAGGATGGGGGGAGGCAGCTCCTTGCGGCTCTGCCGAGCCACGGCTGGATTTTAATGAAAAAGCTAAATTGAAAAAGGTTGTTGGAAAGGCTGTTGCAGATCTAGAGGGAAATAACTCCGTTGCAGAGCTGATGAAACCAAAAGATGGGTTTGTTTGGGTTTTTTTTTTTCCCCGGTTCTTTCCACTTTTGGAAGAACTGTCGATAGGTTTGTTGGGATTGGGGTTTGGTTTCCCCTCTCTTGCTCTTTTCTCCTTTCCTCTCATGTGATTATTCAATTTGCCATGAAAGCTGGGACCAAACCAAAACCTCAGTGCCAAAACCTCCGCCGCTTGGAGAGCATTTGGACCCTGAGCTGGAGCTTAAATTACATCTTGCACATGGCCCCAGCCGCAGAGGATTAAAATCCAAAGTATACACGAGTTCCTGGTTGTGGAAACCCCACTGTGAAGCGAGCTGTGAGCTGCCTGGGGCTTCCTCTGCCTTCCCCAAGCCCAGGGCTAAACAGTCCTGGTGCACTGGAAGGGATTCCCCACGCAGGGACAGACCCACTGGTGCTGAGGTGCCAGGATGAGGGGCTGCCCCACACTGGGAGGGTCGTAGCTGCCCTTTGGGATGGATGGAACTGGCAGCTGAACACACAGGTCCAGGAGTTGCAAGTTATTCTGCTGGGACTTTCCAAACATCCTTCCTTGTGGTGGGCAGAGCCAGCTTTGCTTCCCAGCAGTCTCCCAAGACTCTGAGCTGTTGAGGATGGTGCCAGCCTTGATACCATCACCAGGTCACCCAGCCCACAGGCAGAGCCTCCTGCCCACAACTGCCAGGTATGTGCAAACACAAACAGAACACAGCAGGGTATTAGTCCAAAACAAGGGCAGAGGGCTTGCTCCCATGGTGTCAACCAGCTGAAAGCAGCTCTGGCCTCACAGAGAGGTGCTGATGCCCAACACAACCTCGATGCTGTCAGCCAGGGCAGCTCCCCACCAGCAGGATCTGTGTTTTCCTCTGCAGCATGACCCTCTCCATCCCCACCAGCTCCCTCTCCATCCAGGGGGGGTCTCTCCCTTTCCATGTGGTCTGTGTGGGACCTGAGCCACAGCCACCAGACCCCTCTCCTTTCACACCTCTCCACTTTCCTTCCCTCCCTCTCCATTCCCACACCTCTGCCTGCTCGTTGTCACCAGCCCACAGCCCGTAAACAAGACACATTCTTCCCTTTGCAGAGCTCACCACCGGACAGCTCTTGGCCTGGTTTTAGCAGTACAAGGTGCTTCTGTGATTATTACCCCCTTAAATAACGCGGTTTAACAATTAACATCTTGTTTAAAGAGCACTTGCATTTCCCTGCTACCAAAGCAGGAGACTTTAATCTCCACACACACACACACACACAAACAGCATCTTGTCGGGACAGGCTGCTGTATCCCCGGGGCTGTGGGGCTTCATCTCTCTGCTCCATCCCACAACCACCGTGGCACCGACCCTGTGCCCGGCTGTAGCTGGTGCTGAGGGGCTGTGGGGGGCTTGGCACAGCCCTGGTGGGAGAGATGGTGCTGAGCAGTGGTTCCTCCGGCTCCTTTTGAAGCTGCTGCCTGCAATCATCCCTAATTACACGTGGGGTAGCAGAAGCCAGACTCGCTTTGAACCATCCAGAGCATCGGTGGCGTTTCCAGGTGCAGAGCAGCCCAGCCAGCCCCGGCCACATGAAAAGTGGCTGTTTCTGGGTCTGTTAAAGAAATGCCTTTTAATGGTTTAATAAAAGAGACGGCTTAGCAACGAGTCCTCTCGGCTGTGCAAAGCCCAATCCAACACACCGTTGCTCTGATGACTCGCTGCCTCGCACACAGCATCAGGGAGAGATTTCCTGAGGCAGCCTGGGCTGTGGGTAATGATGGGGCTGAAAGGGAACCTGAGAAGGACCACGGCTGCCCACCAGCTCCTGTCCCTGCCTGTTCTCTACAGCTATGGGCAGGGGATCATAGTGAGGTGGGAGTTGGTCTCTTCTTCAGTAATGAAAGACAGGACAAGAGGAGATGAGCTCAAGTCACCCCAGGGGAGGTTGAGGTTGGAGTTGAGGCAGAACTGTTTCCCTGAGAGGGGTGTCAGCCCCTGTGCCAGGCTGCCCAGGGAGCTGGGGCAGTGCCCAGCCCTGGAGGGATCCCAGAGCCGTGGGGCTGAGGTGCTGAGGGCTGTGGGTCAGTGCTGGGCTGGGCAGGGTGAGGGCAGGGCTGGGACTGCAGCAGCTTCAAGGGCTTTTTGATATGGTGATGGCTAAAGCTCCCCATGTTCCATCCTCAAACAGAGGAGGGGGCCGTGGTGTGTCTGAGGCCGCCAGAGTGGGGCCATGGTTGGATTTATTTTGAGGATGCCTGGTGACCTTTTAGAGGCAAAACACAGATAAATGCAGGGCCAGACAGCATTGTTCTCTCTCAAACCAAGGAATAGAAACATTAATCATCTAACCAGTCATTTATCATGGTTTGGGGGCATTAATTTGATGGTATGTCATTTCCCATTTGGTTTGTGTGTTGTGGAGGTTGCATTCAAAACACCTTCAATTAGATGTAACTAATGATACAGAGCTATTTTAAGGACCAGTGATCCCTTACAGTAGGAGACTGCTGCAACCAGCACAGCCCTCTGGCACCAGTTAGGAGCAGGGGCATGATCTGATCCTCCCTTTTGATTGAAGGACAAGTCACCACCAGCATCCCTGGGCTGCTCCTTTCCCCAGTGAGAGCTGCTGGGATGTGGGGCTGTAGGAAATCCTCACCACCCCAGCCCGTGGGTGAGGAACCTCCCCATCCTCCTTCACCCCAGGTAAGTTGATTGTCTGGTGAAACTCAGAAGTTGTTGTCTCAGAATCCAAGAACCACTTTTCCCTCCTACTCAACAACTAGCTGGCAGGTGCCAGGCTGATGTTCCTCATCCCAGGCATCCCCACACCTCAGAGGCTTTTCTTGCAACATGGACCTCGTGGGTATGTCCTGGACCGTGTCTGCCTCACAGCTGCCCAGGCAACAGAAGGCTGAGGCATGCAGCTGAAGGGAACAAAGAAGAGCTCATGGGCTTTGTCCTGGAGGTTGGTGACAACAGGATGAGGGCTGCAGCTGGATGAGGTTGTGATGGGGAAGGGGACGGGGAGGTGTGTGTGTGTGTGAGGAACAAGGGCCTCCTTTCTTGTCAGAGCCCAAGCAGATGGCTGGGGATGCTGCAGTTAAAAAACAAGTCATTGGAGCAGAGTGAGACAGGAGTTTGGACCAGGGATGGGAAGACAGAGCTTTATCCTCTCCCTCCACACACCCACTGCATAAGGCCAGGCAGATCACAACACCCAGGTCGAGAATGTCCAGAAGAGAACCAGACCTCTGAGGACACAGCCCCTGTGCAGGGAAACACCTCACTTGCTCAGAGAGGAGCATGCCCCAGCCTGCAAGCACCTCGCTGCTGTGGGCTCATGGAGGAGCCCCAGCCTGCCCCAGGCCAGGGGTGAGCTGTGGCCCAGGGATTAGGTGTGGGTTTGGTTCCTGGCTCGGCCGAGGGCTCGTTGTGCAACCGGGGTGAAGCTCGTAACCTCCCGCCCCGCTCCTGGGGCTTTAGAGAGCTGTTAAGCCTCTGAATGGAAAAGCACCCTGTAATAAGTGGGGTTATTAATGGTTGCTTGGGGAGTAACAGCAGAGCTGGGCAGATCAGAGGAGCTGCCTGCAAACAGCTCTGTCATCCCTCCTCAGAGCTGGCCTGCAACACCCTTATCTTTCCCAGACTGGGGCAGCTCCTGAGCAGAGGCTGCCCATGGTGCCAAACTGCCTGGTGAAGCAGGCAAACACTCATTAGGTGTTAGGTGGAGCCTACCAAACCCCGACTCGAGGGCCACGCAGACCACAGCAAAGCCGGGCTGCAGCATCAGCCTGAGCTGGCAGCACCAAGCAGAAGGAGCCGTGTTACCACAGCTCCCAGTCAGAGCCTTGCTGGGCCTCAGAGAAAACATCTTGCTGGGAGAAAAGCAACACCTGCCCTGCAGCCATGGGTGCAACCCCTTCCCCACCCCAGCCAGCCCTCGTGCTCTCTGTTGCTCCCTAGAAAGTCCTGTCTCCCAAAGCCCTGCTCCAGAGCAGCCCAGGGAAAAGCAGCCGGTGCCGTTTGGGAGAGGTGAGTGATTTAATTCCGCTGCCTGTGATGATTCATGTGGAGCTGGGCTGGGCTGGGCTGTGTGGTCAGGGCTGTTCTGCAGCCTGGGATCTCAGTTCCTGCTGCAGCATCACCTCGAGGGCCCCAGACACGGCAGCTCTGGGTTTCTGCTGCTGCAGGTGTGCAGTGGGTGATGGAGGGATTGCCCCTGTCCTGAGCCAGACACTCTCCAGCATCCCTGGGCAAGTGAGAGAGCCAAGGAAGAGGGAATGATCCCAACAGCCATTTGACCTGCCCTGTCTGAAGGAGAGACACTGAAGGCCATTTCCTCTTGTCCTTTAATGTCTTAGTGGAGAGGAGGGACTGATTCCCACCTCACCGCTCTCTCCTGTCAGGGAGTTGCAGAGAGTGATCATATGTCTCCTTCAGCCTCCTCTTCTCCAGGCTAAATAACTCCAGCTCCATCAGCTGCTCCTCATAAGACTTGTTCTCCAGACCCTTCCCCAGCTCTGTTGCAGCCTCTGGACCCCAGCTGCAGGAAGGCATCTTGCCCCAGCTGCTGGCCAGGCCGTGGGAAACACTGCACCAAAGCCAGCCAGGCTGGAAATCCTCTCTGTGCCAGTGGCAAAGCCCCCCAAGGAGAATGCTGCTGGCCCCCACCTCTCCCCTATGGCTGGGCAGCTCTGCATGGGGCAGACAGTGCTGCTCACAGACCCCCAGAGCCGTTCCCTCCAGGATGCCACAGCAATGCTGGTGTTACTCACAAACCCCACGCTGTTATATTCCTCCCCCATCCCCTCTGGCTCCAGGCAGTGGCCTGGTTGTCTTTAAAGACTGTGAAACCCTTCTAAAAGATCCCGGGTAGCTGACAAAGGCCTCGGTGGTGTGGCAGCCCCAAGTTATTTGCTTGATCTTCTGTTGCCACACATTCTTCCCAGAACAAACCCCGAGCAGCAGCAGCGGCAGCGGCAGCGCTCGCGTCACTCCTCCGGAGAGCTGGCTGCTCCTCTCCTGTTAGAAACCAAAGCTGACAAGTGTCAGCCCTCCTGCCAAATTCACACTGACTGGCATTCTCATGAGTGTTGGTCAAACAGTAAAATCCATTCATTTTTGTCTCAAAACAAACCCACAGCATTCTCCTTGTCTCAAGGCTGGGACAAAGTCTGTGCCTGTCTGCTCCCAACACCCTTCCGACCACAGCGGTGGGCACCGTGCCCTCCTGGCTCAGCGGGGTGGTATGGCCACAGCCCTGCCTCCCCTCCCCAGGCAAATAATTGAGGGGGTGGTGTTGGGATTAAGCAAGGCCCTGAGCAAAACAGGAAACTTCAAGCTTGGGAGTTATTAGAGGTGGGAGGCGGTGAGCACGAGGTTTGGTCCCCTCCATCCTCTGATGCTGCAGCCCTGTCACAATGTCCCTGTGCCCTCTTGGGCCCTGGAGGCTTTTTTTCTTTTCTGCCTGGCCACCATCCACTCTGCATGGAGCACCGTGCTTCTGGCTGAGGGCAGCATCGGGGCTCAGGGCTCAGACTGATGTGTTTGAGTAAACGCTTCTGAGGAGGGAGACGCTTCGTTTCCAGACCAGCAACAGATTGAGCAGCAGAAGCATCTCTCTCTCTGTTGGGGAACCTTTAGGAAACTGTGAGGATTTGCTTTTTCTTTTCAAAGACTTTGGAGATGTGCTGGGAGGAAAAGGGGAAACGGGGCGAGTGACGTGCAAACCTGGCAGCTCCCGGGAGCAGCTCGTGCTCCAAAGGCCGAGTGTGAGCTCTGCTGCTCCTGGATGTGCCTCTCAGCTGGGGCTGAGGCAAGGGAACAGCCCCTGGGGTGGGTGCTGCTGCCCTGTCACCCAAGAAAGGGCTCCCCCAGGGAAAGGATCACTCCCAGCCTTGCAGCACCCAGGCAGCAGCTTTGGGGACAAACCCTCTGCAGATAAACGCCGTGTTTGACTGGGGGTGACGCCGGGGTCACTTCATCTTCCTCCTCTTCTGTTTTCTTCTTGCTTCATTACAACTTCTCACACTTCCTTGCAGGCACTGCTGGTCCCTATGCTGGGACAGTCCCAGTGTTGGGCCAAAAAAAAAGCCTTTTGTGGAACCTCTGGTTCCCAGTTGGCTCCTTCCCGGGGGCAGGAGAGCACAAGGCATCAGCTGCACAATGCTGGAGCCCTGCCAGCGTGGCAGGACAGCCCAGCCTCCCCTGTGCCTTCCATCCCACGTGGGTGGTACAGGGAGATGGGACCCCCCCCACACATTGAACAGGGGCGTGCTGGGGATGGGGGAAGCCTCTGAGCCCTTCCCCTGGGCAGGGGATGCTCCAGGGTGGGAGATGGAGGGGGGGGAGGTGGGATGGGGGATGCCCAGGCTGTGTGGTGGGGCACTTGGCTGTGGGATAGAGCAGGGAGCCGCGTAATGGGCAGCTTTGATTTTTAAAGCAAGCGGCTCATGAACCCCAAAGCGTCCTTTACACAGAACCCTGAGCTTTCTGCAGCCGTCGGGATAAAGACGCTCCCACTGAAACCAGTTGCGAGTTACCGCCGAGGCTGAGCCGCAGCCGAATGTGCGCCGGCTCCCCGTGTATCAGGCGGGGAATTGCCTTTCTGGTTCAAAGCTCTCCGAAATCACAGGGGTGGCTTGTTTTGACATTTGATTAGCCACAGGGAACAACTCGAGAGTTGCTTGAGTGAGTGAGTGAGTGAGTGAGTGAGTGAGTAAACTCAGAAGCGATGCTGAGCGCTGGGAACTGTTTGGCGATAGAGGAGCATCGGGCACCGCTCCAGAGTGAAGATAAGTGGGCTGCCGGGGGAGAGGAAGGCGAGGAGAGGAAGTGGTGAGTGAAGTCAGCTGAAAAGAGTTTCTTTTTCCCTCCCTCTGACTCATAAATTTCATGAATAGCCGCCGCAGCTCCCCACCGCCTGGGCTCCATCACAGGGATGCGGGACCTGGAGGATGGAGACGCACCAGGACCCGGAGTGATGGAGACGCACCAGGACCTGGAGTGATGGAGATGCACCAGGACCCGGAGTGATGGAGACGCACCAGGACCCGGAGTGATGGAGACACACCAGGACCTGGAGTGATGGAGACGCACCAGGACCTGGAGTGATGGAGACGCACCATGGGCGAGGGGTTTGGCTGCAGATAACCCCCCCAACTCCTCGTCCTTTCCTGGCTCAGCATGGACAGAGAGGCACCGCTGCTTGTCCCGGTAATGCCAGGGCTGCAATGTTTGCCCCGAAGCCGGAGGGATGCAGGGGCTGGGGAAGCAGCAGGAGCATCCCTGCCCGCACAACCCGGGGCTGGCAGCAGCCTCCCACAGCCAGCCCAGCCATGAACTCCCAGGGGTTTGTTGTTTCTTCTTTTTGTTTCTTTTTAACCCAGACCTAAAACATGTTGTGTCAGGTTGGTCGTGACACTGCAGGGCTGTTTTCCTTTCCTTTGCTATCACTGCTATCAAGTAGGAGTTAACAGCTCTTGTTTATACAATGACTATCTGGCCCAGAGGCTGATTTAATACCTCCCACTTCTTTTAAGTGCAAATAGACTCTAATGTGTGTATTAGGCTACTTGAATGGCTGTTCTGGTGAAATACTTTCCAAAGAACTTATCAGCGGGGAGAGGAGAAGAGCAAACTTCTTTTAGAGTTTAGCAATAATAAAACAAGCCGTTTAATATCTTCCCCCTTTTCCTCGGCTGAGCCTTTGGTCACACGGAGCCTTGCTGGGTCTTCGCAGGCAAGAATCTTACACGGGTTTGATGGGTCGCAGCCCTGATTCAAGCAAAGCGGCTTAGGAGCATCCTCGGGCTTCAGCCCAATAGCTCTCGCAGGAGATGCCGCAGTGGGGGGGACATGGACCTTCGCAGCAAGGCAGCCCCGTGCGGATATCCACCAGCCTCCAGCATCCTACCCAGCCCCTGAGCAGCTCTCTCCGGGCTTGGAGCGTGGCCACCGGTGGGGTGGGAGCGGTAGCCGTGCTGTACGGGCTGCTGGCTGCAGCCACGCTTGGCAGGACAGACAAAGAAGTAATATCATCCCTGAGCGAAACTGCAGAGTTTCTGCTGAGTCACAGTCATCAGGGAACGGGGAGAGCAATTACAGACGAAAACTGGGAAGGCATCCCAAACAAATTGGTTATAATTAACAAGTAGAAGAATAACACCAGTAATACCATTAGCAGGCCCAAAAGCCATTTGCAATATAATATCTATAATTAGACAGTATACAGCAAAAGGCTGGGCTGAGCTGCTGGCCCCGGGAAGGGCAGGTGAGCGTGGGAGCAGAGTGCCCGTGGCTCTGGCTCCAGGGTGATGAGAGACCTGGCTCCGGCTGTGGGCACCGGGCAGGCTGGTGAGGGCTTGGCACAGCTCCAGTGCCCGAGGAGGCTCCGTGGGCACAGCTAAAGCTGCTCTCCCTGCAGAGAGGTTCTCCTCTCCCTCCTCCAGCTGGGTGTCACGTCAGAGCTCCAGCGCAAGGGCTCTGCACAAGGGCCGTGCACCCATCCATCCTCTGCTGAAACAGAGCTTGGGCCCGGGGCTCTGCTCACCCATGTGGTCTGGGTGAAATGGTTCGGTGCCAGGGCTGGGTATGGGCAGGAGCAGCAGCAAGGAGGGAGACAGGGGCCAAGAACACCCTTTCCCTGCCTGCAATGAGCTCTCTGATGCTCTCTTTTCTCCCATCTGCGTTTGGACACCGAGTCGTTTGATGGAGCTGCAGTGCCAGAGCTGCTGGGTTTGGACCTGAGCTGCCATGGACTCCTGGGCACGATCCTTCCACCAGCTCCTCCTGTTGGTCCCAACTTCTTGGCCAGAACTTTGCAGATGAGTTGTTGGCCGAGGCTTTTGTAGCAGGTGGGACACCAGCTCCAGCTCTTCTGAGCTGCCTGTGCTGCTGGGAGGGTCCTGGGGCTCTCCCTGTCTCCAAGCCCTATTTGCATCCACCTGTACCCCTCACCCACCTCCTGTTCCAGCAGGATTTCGTTTGTGAGGCTCGGCCCTCTGTTGTGTGCAGGCTTTGAGGAGTTTGCAGCCTGTCTGGAGCAGGTTTGCTGTGCCTCCGGCCCCTGCCTCAGCTTGGTGCTGCAGCCCAGAGGGGCTGGGTTGGGCTGGGGCAAGGATTGCTCAAGCAAATCCCGTGGATGAGGGTGAGGTCAATGGGAGTTTTGCTTGTGAAAGGACTGGGTAATCGGGGCCTGTTGTGGCAACACCAGCAACCGCTGCTCTTCCTCGTCCCTGCACCCCAGCAGCTGCTGAGGCTCTGGAACCTCCCGGCAGCTTCTCGGTGGGGTTGGGCAGGGGAAGGGCACAAGTGGGTATGTGTGGCCATGGAGGGTAACAGCCATCCCCACCGCTCCTCCCTGCTCCTGCTCTTGGCCCAAAAGACCTCGGCACAGCGCTTTAATTTCTCTTTAATTGCCGTAGAGCAGAGGGAAAAGGCAGAGCTGGTAGGTTCTGCTGGGGGGGGGGGTTGGTGTTTGTAGACTTGAGGAGAGAATCTGACCCATAGCTCCTGACCCACGGGCCTCTGCTGCTCTGAAGGTTGGTGTGGATGTGTTTTCCACCCTCAAGATTTACTGTGAAAAGAGGGAAAAAAAGAGGAGAAACTGGCAAAGCTCGAAGCCAGAGCATGGTCTGTTGGGCAGATCCTCACCTGGGCTGGCTTGGACTGCTCAGAGCATCTCTAGTGGGAATATCCAAAACTCAAGAGAGGCTTTTGCCCAGCCCAGCCCTGTGGGGGATGCTGGTGGGACCAACGAATGCAGGATTGAACCCTTTCTTGCTGAGGAGGCCCATAAAACCTTACTGCCAAGAGCAGATAAAACCCAGCTTCCCCCTCTGAAGCAAAATAAACCGGCTGATAGCTCTCCAGGCTCTCCGTGTGCTCGGTCATTAGTATGCGTTTCACTGCCTTCCCAAGCTCTGAAATCCTTGTTTAGATAAAACTTGAAAGCTAAAGGAAATTTTGGCAGGCCTGGTCCTGCCCTGCTCAGAGGGCAAGATAGTGTCACCTGCAATGTAAACACAGGCTATTGACTGGGGCTGAGACCCGGCTTGTCAGCGATAAAGGCAGCTCTTGGGGCGGCTGCTGCGCGGGGAGCGCGCCCGGCGGCTTGGGGATGGAGGAGAGAGCAGAACAGAGGGGGCTCTGAGGCTGGAGAGTATTTGTGTGTGTGTGTGTAGACACACGTGGGTTTCTCCTCTTCATCCCCTTGCCCTTTCCTTTCTCTGCACCCCAAGGGGAGAGATCAACTATGGGGGTGGAAAAAAGCCACCACTTTTTATCACCAGTGGTTTGGGTCCATTTAGTGGTAGGACAAGGAGTGATGGGCACAAGCTGGAACACAACAAGTGCTGCTTAAACACAAGGAGAAAGCCCTTTGGTGCTGAGGGGAGGGAGCCCTGGCCCAGGCTGCCCAAGGAGGGTGTGGAGGCTCCTTCTCAGGAGGTTTCCAACCCCATCTGGACACGTTCCTGTGCCCCCTGAGCCAGGGGAACCTCCTGGAGCAGGGGCTGGGGCTGGAGCAGCTCTGCAGGGCCCTTCCCAGCCCCCATCATCCTGGGATTCCTTTTCTTAAAGTGAGCTTAGCTAATTTAGTATCAGGAGAGAAACCAACCTTGTGACAGCAGACGATGTACAACTGTGTTTAAAAGTCACCTCTTTCCTAAGCTCAACCTTCTGCCATTCTCAGTTTCTGCCCCTTGCCCCTCAAGTGCTGCTGCTTTGTCCCCCTGCACTTTCTCCTGCCAGGGCTGCATTAACCAGCATCTTTCCCCCAGACATAGCTCAGCCCCTCTGACCCCAACCAAGGGTCAACCCAGAGACCATCCCTCCAGCTCCTCTGCACAAGCTGGAACACAAAACACTCCAGTTAAACACAAGGAGAAAGTCCTTTGGTGCTGAGGGGAGGGAGCCCTGGCCCAGGCTGCCCAGGGAGGGTGTGGAGGCTCCTGCTCAGGAGGTTTCCAACCCCACCTGGACACGTTCCTGTGCCCCCTGAGCCAGGGGAAGCTGCTGGAGCAGGGGCTGGGGCTGCAGCAGCTCTGCAGGGTCCTTCCCACCCCTTCCAGTCTGGGATTCTATGATTCCATTTCCCTGCAAGAAGGTTGGGAGGGAGCAGGGTGATGGTGCCTGTGCAGACATTTGGCCCTGACCAGCTGCAACAGACCTTGTCCTGCACATTTCATTGTCCCCTGTTCCCTACAGCTCTGCAGTGGCCCCAGGATGGCTGAACCTCTGTGTGCACACACGAGGGGCTGGGGACTGGCTCCTTGGGGGCCGTTGGGACCAGCCAGGAGGTGCTGATGCTGGAGCATTGACAGGGAAGGATGAGGCACAGTGGCTTTTCCCCCCACAGAGGACATTTGGGAAGAGGAAGGGCAGCTCAGACCGTTTCCCCGAAGGGCAGCATCGTGATGGGGACGGGCTGATGTCACAACAGCCTGTGCCGAGAAGCTGAGCCTGAGGTTTCTCCCCACGTGGGGTGGATGAGGGGATGTGGATGTTTTTGGTGTCCTTTCCCCTGGCTGTTAAGACCTCACAGGTGCCAGGGCTGCAGGCCCTCAGCATGTCTGGGTACCTGGATTTATTGCTTCATAGGGCACACCTCATCCAAAACCACTCTTGGGAGCACAGTGAGCTCCATGGGGAGGGATCAGCATGGCCCTGAAGGACCCCACTGCCTCCTGCTCCCCTGTCACATCCCCATGGGGAGCTGCCCTTTGTGAGGCACCCAGATGAAGTGCATGGGGCTGCACAGGGCTGGTGGCCTTCACTGAGCATCCTCAGAGCCCTCATCCTCATCTTCATCCTCACCTGGGGGTGTTGGTTGTTCAGCACATTAGGGGAGAGGTTGTGGTGCCCTCCTCCCACCCCACATCGCCCAAGGAGGAAGGATGTGACATCCCCAGCCTGTGGTGACAAAGGCAGCAGCATGGGCTGGGAGAGGAGGTGGGGGCTTCTCTCCATTAAGGCTTCTTCTAAGATCATTAAGGGGAAAAAAAAAAAGCCTCAGAAAAAAAAGAACTTATGGGAAAAGATGATGGCTTCTAATTGGGACGTGCAAATATCAATTGAAGTAGATTTAAAGTCAATATGAAACGTTTTTCCTTTCACCCCTAATAGTGGCTTTCCCCTCCTTCTCCCCCCCCCCACCCCCCCAACCAGGTGAGTTTTAAGAAGCTAAAATAAAACATCTGCTATTTCAGTACAGGGAGAAGCCTGAGGAATAGCAATTAACCAGAGACATTCTCGGTCCTTTGAGTTCAGCACAACGGGGCTGGGGCTGGATGGGAATGTGAAGAGAATTACAACCTTTTCAGGGAAACCATTAAATAAAAATCAGAATTTGTCCATAAGTNGTGTTCTATTTTAAGCAACGAAATGAATTTTCAGTGCAAAATCGCTGCTTTCTGTTCCTCTCCACTGAATGAGGTCCCTGAAAGCCCCTCGGGCAGAGCCCCGGCCTCTGGAATCGAGCCCCATTGCTTGGTGCTTTCTCTTGACTCGGTTTGGTGCCTTTTGAAAGGGCTCAGCATCACCCCCCCCCCAGCACCAAACCCACACCCTGGGATCAATTAACCTTCCCCCAGCCATGAAAAATTAACGACTATCTGCAAAGCTCAGAGCAAGTGCTGAGGCCGAAGGGCAGCGATTTGGAGAGTTATCACAGATCACTCTGTCCTCCATCCGCCTGAGGGAAGCCTCAGAAGCTCTGGCAGCCTATTGCTGTGCTGGGCAGGCAGGAGGGCAGCGTGGAGAGGAGGGACAGGGTGGTGGAGAGGGGCAGGGTGCGGAGGGAGATCAGCTTGGTGAGGAAAGGCAGTGTGACCAAGGGCAGCGTGGCGAGGAAAGGCAGCATGATGAGGAAAGGCAGCGTGGTGAGGAAGAGCAGCGTGGTGAGGAAGAGCAGCGTGGTGAGGAAGAGCAGCGTGGTGAGGAAGAGCAGCGTGGTGAGGAAGAGCAGCGTGGTGAGGAAGAGCAGCGTGGTGAGGAAGAGCAGCGTGGTGAGGAAGAGCAGCGTGGTGAGGAAGAGCAGCGTGGTGAGGAAGAGCAGCGTGGTGAGGAAGAGCAGCGTGGTGAGGAAGAGCAGCGTGGTGAGGAAGAGCAGCGTGGTGAGGAAGAGCAGCGTGGTGAGGAAGAGCAGCGTGGTGAGGAAGAGCAGCGTGGTGAGGAAGAGCAGCGTGGTGAGGAAGAGCAGCGTGGTGAGGAAGAGCAGCGTGGTGAGGAAGAGCAGCGTGGTGAGGAAGAGCAGCGTGGTGAGGAAGAGCAGCGTGGTGAGGAAGAGCAGCGTGGTGAGGAAGAGCAGCGTGGTGAGGAAGAGCAGCGTGGTGAGGAAGAGCAGCGTGGTGAGGAAGAGCAGCGTGGTGAGGAAGAGCAGCGTGGTGAGGAAGAGCAGCGTGGTGAGGAAGAGCAGCGTGGTGAGGAAGAGCAGCGTGGTGAGGAAGAGCAGCGTGGTGAGGAAGAGCAGCGTGGTGAGGAAGAGCAGCGTGGTGAGGAAGAGCAGCGTGGTGAGGAAGAGCAGCGTGGTGAGGAAGAGCAGCGTGGTGAGGAAGAGCAGCGTGGTGAGGAAGAGCAGCGTGGTGAGGAAGAGCAGCGTGGTGAGGAAGAGCAGCGTGGTGAGGAAGAGCAGCGTGGTGAGGAAGAGCAGCGTGGTGAGGAAGAGCAGCGTGGTGAGGAAGAGCAGCGTGGTGAGGAAGAGCAGCGTGGTGAGGAAGAGCAGCGTGGTGAGGAAGAGCAGCGTGGTGAGGAAGAGCAGCGTGGTGAGGAAGAGCAGCGTGGTGAGGAAGAGCAGCGTGGTGAGGAAGAGCAGCGTGGTGAGGAAGAGCAGCGTGGTGAGGAAGAGCAGCGTGGTGAGGAAGAGCAGCGTGGTGAGGAAGAGCAGCGTGGTGAGGAAGAGCAGCGTGGTGAGGAAGAGCAGCGTGGTGAGGAAGAGCAGCGTGGTGAGGAAGAGCAGCGTGGTGAGGAAGAGCAGCGTGGTGAGGAAGAGCAGCGTGGTGAGGAAGAGCAGCGTGGTGAGGAAGAGCAGCGTGGTGAGGAAGAGCAGCGTGGTGAGGAAGAGCAGCGTGGTGAGGAAGAGCAGCGTGGTGAGGAAGAGCAGCGTGGTGAGGAAGAGCAGCGTGGTGAGGAAGAGCAGCGTGGTGAGGAAGAGCAGCGTGGTGAGGAAGAGCAGCGTGGTGAGGAAGAGCAGCGTGGTGAGGAAGAGCAGCGTGGTGAGGAAGAGCAGCGTGGTGAGGAAGGGCAGTGTGGCAAGGGAAGGCCTCAGAGGGAGAGGATTCTCAGGTGCTGCTGCCTTTGCTTTGTGATGTTCCTGGGCCTGACGTGAGCGTGTGACACCGGGAGCATCACCGGGCACGTTTCTCTGCTAAATAGATGTCACCTTGGATGTACTTGGCAGGTGGAGCTGCCAGAGAGCACTTTGCAGGACAGATAAGCACTGGTTTCACCACAAGCATTCCCAGGGTTACTGCCCACCACTGATTCCAGCTGTTTCCCTGGGCACAGCAGCCTCAGGGGTGACTCGAAACAGCGTGATCCCACATTCTCCCATGCTGGCTTGCACGGGGTGCTCTCCCAGTATCCGTGTGGAGTCCCAGGGAGACTTTGCATCCCCAACACACACCCCTCGTGCAGAGCAGGGGCTTTGCAAAGGAGCTGCTGCCTCTACAGAGGAAAAAACCAGAGCAAAGCCTCCGTTAGCAGGCGTGGGGGGGGAGGTGGGGGAACGNAGCGTGATCCCACATTCTCCCATGCTGGCTTGCACGGGGTGCTCTCCCAGTATCCGTGTGGAGTCCCAGGGAGACTTTGCATCCCCAACACACACCCCTCGTGCAGAGCAGGGGCTTTGCAAAGGAGCTGCTGCCTCTACAGAGGAAAAAACCAGAGCAAAGCCTCCGTTAGCAGGCGTGGGGGGGGAGGTGGGGGAACG
>WBNH01000912.1:0-26364 GCA_013401255.1 Urocolius indicus
CATGTCAAACCATGACAGATGTGTGTTAGCATATGTATTGGGAATTTTTGAAGCCCAACTGTGAAAATTAAGTGTATTAATCATCTGAAGGCTGGAAACACCTGCCTATCCTGCATATTGAGTAATATTGGACATTTATGTCTGTTGTTTGGAGCTGTGCAAAGGAATTAAGTATTGACATATAAGAAATATGTTTCCCATTTCTGAGGAATTTTGGAAAAGTTTGAGGGTTTTTTTCTCTGGAGTACAAAATTTCTGTTTACCACAAAAACACTCCTGTCTAGAGGAAGGAGCAAGTGTAGTCATGAAAGTCTAAGTTTACATATGTGAAAACTTGTGAGCTGAAAATGAAAGTTGAAGGTTCTTTTGTTCCATCTTTTTGCAGCTTCCCACATCACTGACCTTCTGGCTATGATGTTAATTCAAAGGTTTCCAAACTGTTTTGTGAAATCCTTGATGTTGCTCTGCAGAGAACAGACAGTTTGTTTGGTAACAGCTGCCTCCTCTTTGGCTCAGGCAAGTAGCTGTAATTTAAAGAGGGACAAAGGAAATGTTATTCCTGCTGTTGCCTTTCCCTATAAGCATGGACAAAAATCTGAAAAACAGAATGACTGCAAATTATTTGAGATTTTATATTTGTCTTTGTGTCAGTTGCTGGATGGTAGCAGCCCACAAACACCGTCCCATCTCGTGATACATCAAGGTAAATGCCAGAGCCCTTTTTCCTTCTTTAGTGGCAGCAACTGACCTCCAATATATCCCATTTGCTGAGGAGTGAGAATGGACACAAAGGCACCTCCTCCAGATCAGATGGAGTGTGGTAAATTGATTCTTTTACTTACACTTCCCCATGTGTCGTGTGGGAAAAGTCTGAGATGTACATTCTATCTGTTCACAGCTCAGCTTGAAGTGACCTTGTGCTAGCCCTCCCACTTTTACCTCCCAGTGCCAGAAGAGAGCTGCCAGACAGCTCTTCATTTGGCTCCTGAGCTTCTGCTTCTTTCTCTTTCCAACAAATAATCTAAGCCAGTATCAGTAAGGTAAGTATGGGACTATCTGCAATGCTTCCAGTGTTAGGGCAGTGCAGGTGTGAGTGTTGACAGAGGTGACCAGCTAATTGCAAGTTCATTTATTTTGGTGCAAGTTTTTTATATGTTTGGGTTTGTTGTTTGTTTTTTTTTTTTACATTTTTCCCCAAATGTGGCCTTTCCAAAGACTTTCTAAGGAGATCATCCCTCAGTTCAGGATGATCTCTGAGTACCCTTCCTCTCTTCCTTCACCTCAGTTTCCTCTGCTCAGCTCAGCGTCTCATCTCTAGTTTCATCTCATGTAGCAGGCTCCTTCCATTGCGCTGGGTTGTGTGGGCAGGCAGAACATTCTCTTCTCTACCCCTGGGAAAGATGCAGACTGCTGCCTTGCCTTGCTGAGCATGCTGTCACCAGAGCAACTTTAACTGCTCCTTGTTTCACTATGTCTTGCATATTTAATCACTTTTGCTAGTGTAGAAGTTAATGGAGGGTCTCTTGTTGTCCAGTCTCAGTTTATGATGGTCATCTAGCCCTTCACCTCTGCCCCTCTGCCACCCAGTAATTGCTGATAGCGTTCAATGCTTATGGGCTGCTTTAATAGCAAAGGACTATGTGGGCTTCCTTCTGCAATAATTAACAGGGCTACCTTTTTTTCTACTTTCATTCTTTGAGTACTCAAAAAAATCAGAAATGTACCCTGAAAGGAAAAGTATGAAGTGTTTTCACACAGGGGAAGCAGAGTTGTTTTCAGCATGGACAAACTTCAAGGACCCCGGGTGCTCTGAAAGTATGTCTGCAGGTTCTATAGAACTAAGCAAAAGTTTCCCTTCATGCCTTTTTTTTTTTTTTCCCCTCCCTAAAAATGACTGCCAAGACTAATGCCTTTCTGTTTTAATTTAGAAGTATTGATTTACTTCTTGCTTTTTGATAAGAGTTTGGAACTCCAATGTGTTTTCTATTGTTGATACTTCTATATATTTTTGAGCAAAATGCTTTTAAATTTTTCAGACAAAGCCAAAAAATGCCAAAGGAAAATTGGAGAAAAAAAATGCACTCCAGGAAAGACTGTTTCTCATCTCTTGACCTTCTTTAAGAAGAGAAAACTCTACTTCAATCCCTTAAGCCTCACATGCAAACAGTGTAGAAAAAAAGGTATACCATTTCCATCTCAATTTCTAAAAATGCACAACTATTAAAAACTCTACCTGTATTTATCCTCACACCCAAAGAGCATGTATGATGTTAATCTTATTATCCAAAGTCTAGTCATGTTATTGCCCAAGGCTAGGATCTTCATTATGAATAATTAAGATTTTTAAAGGTTTAGAATTGGCTTGAAATTTGGTAAATAATCCAGCTGCAGAGCTTTGTTAAGAATACTCTTTCTTTTTTTTTTTTTGTTCTTGGCCTGTACATGTCCTACATACTGATGTCTAAATCAATTGAAGAGGTTCCCAAAGGAAGCAGTAGAATAGCAGCTGCAATTCCATCAGCAAGAATATATCCATGACAGACGACGTTTTCAGTTCTGTAGGTAGAGTTTTTAGGCTCTGATTTATTTGTACAACCTTAGGAAGAAACTCAGTCATCATTTGTAGCTCAGTGAGGATCTCTGGCTAGTGCAACATGTGGCTTAAATACTACAACTTTCATAGACATAACCAGGCTTGTGTTTCAGATATAAGGAACCTGCCCTAGTTTTGAACTCTAAATTGACTGCTTGTTGACTGGGTTTAACACCCCAGATTGAAAGGAGTTTGATTTGATCTAGGTTGGTAGTTTGGAAGTATCTGTGCTACTTACCTAGGTTATTCCTGCTGCAGGGCACACAGAGCTTGTGCTTAGCTAGTAGAAAATTAATGGGTGATGCCAAGCATTCCTCTTGATATCAAAGGAAGATGGAGGGATTTGCCATGGTGCATGACTGCAGATAAGATGAAGGACAAAGTAGAAATAAGAAAGGTTGAGAAAAGGGCAGCAAAATGAATAAGGAATGTAATACTTCAGAGGCTTTTCAAGTAGAGAGACTTTTAAAACATAATGAGAAGTTCCAAAGAGAAAGGTTATGTATTGGACAAATGTAAAATATTCATTCCATCTTCAGAAAGAACTAGGTGACCTTGAGGACTGCAGTAATCGAAAGGGACTGAAATTTAACAGTACAAAATGAAAGGTCAGGTACTTGCTAACTAATAATAAAACCTTTATTACAAATTGGGATCTTATCAGCTGTAAATGACAGCGGAGGAAAAGCTTCTGGAGGCACTGGTAGATTGGAGAACGACTGTAAGTATCCAAAATGATGTGCCTGTGGAAAGACTGTTCAACGAGACTAGCTGTCTGCAGTGCTGATAGGAGAATGCTAATGCCATTATACGAGGGATGCTAGAAATACCGATCCCAGCATTAGCATCCCAGGCTGCATTAGGTAAAGTGTTGCCAGCAGCTCAGGGGAGGGGATCCTTCCCCCTGCTCAGCTCTGGTGAGACACACCTGGGGTACTGTGTCCAACGATTGACTCCTCAGTACTAGAGAGAGATGTGGTCAGACTGGAGCAATTCCAACAAAGGTCCACAAAGATGATTAAAGGCTTGGAATGTCTGACATATGAGGAGAGGTTGAAAGAGCTGGGACTGTTCAGCCTGGAGAAGGCTAAGGGGGATCTCATCAATGCATATAGCACCTGATGGAATAAAGAAGATAGATAGACACAGGTTTTTTCTCAGTGATATCTAGTGATAGGACAAGAGGCAATGAGCACAGACTGAAACACTGGAAATCCCATTTTTTACTGTAATGCATTACTGGGCACCAGAACAGGTTGCCCAGAGAGGTTATGGAGCCTTCATCTTTGGAGATATTCAAAACCCATCCAGGTATGGCTCTGAGCAACCTATTTAAGATGACCCTGCTCTGAGCAGGGGATTGGGCTAGTTGATCTCACAAAGGGCTTTTCCACCTCAGTTGACTGCTGCTTGAATGAATCATAGAAGATAGATTCAGTCTATAAAGAGAGTAGAGAGGGGTCTCTGAGATGAGAAGGGGTCTAGAGTGCCAGTCCTGCTTGTGGTGCTAAAACTTTTATCTGTCTGAAAAAAAAGTATCCAGTGTAGGGAGGGGGGATGTAAGCTCCACAGAGAGAGGTGAACTATTTATTGCAAAAGGCCATGGTCACACAATTACAGCTGAGTTTATGCTTGTCATAAATAATCTAGAAAGTTGGAGTCAAAAGGGGTTATTTAGCCATCAGAATGATCACATTTGCTAACAACCTTCCAGAGAGGAAGGACAAAAAAAAAAAAAAAAAAAAAAAGATGAAGCAAAATCTAACTTTTTTTTAAACAGCTACTGGGAATATTTAGAAAATAAATGGTATGATACAATCCTTCTCTTGAAGTGAGGATACTTTGGTCCAGAGTACTCAGTTACAAACATGGGTTCAGTTTTGGTTACTCCAATTTCTAGGTCCTCGTGGAACAAGTGAATGCTAAGAAAAAAAAGCTGTTGATCTCTACAACTCATATTTGTAAGATGTTATTAAAAGAGGATTGTCAGGACTTAGAGAGAATGAGGAATGCAAATGTATACGAACATCATCTGTTGTTAAAGTGGCTGCAATTCAGAGCCACAATAGAGGCTGCAGCAAAATCAGTCGTGGAAATAGAAATATTGCTGTCATAGAATCATAGAATCCTAGAATCATTTTGGTTGGAAAAGATCTTTGAGGTTATTGAGTCCAATCACTAGCCTATCAACATCTTTTAAATGTCGCCAGGAATGGTGACTCCACCACCTCCCTGGGCAGCCTGAGCCAGTGTTGAACAACTTTCTCAATGAAAAAAATCCTCCTAACCTCCAATCTAAATCTCCCCTGGTGCAACTTGAGGCTATTTTTTCTTATTCTCTTACTCATTACTTGGGAGAAGAGACCAACCCTCATGTCTCTACAGCACTCTTTCAGTGTGAGAGACACGAGATATTGCTCTGAAAATACCAAACAACATGATTAATTTTGCTTTAAACTGACCATTTCTTATTTTTCCTGTAAGTTTCACTTAACACATGAGAACAGCAGATTGATGGTTTAGAGTCTTTCTTCAAATGCCTTGCTGAAAGTCTATAACTTCTGCTCCAGAAAGGTGTGTTGGAAAGTTCACTTTCACTCCTTATGATGAATATTGCAGCTTAATTTATTCTTGTCCTGTCACTTTTATTAAAGATGGAAATTTGCTACAACATTTTTCTTCTCTGCTGAACATCTGCTGTGTGCATAAATTACAGTTTTTTATTCCTTTGCACTGTAGCATGACTCTGAAAGAACTTTCTAGAAGCACTTCTTTCAGATTCTTCCAGAAAATTTACTTCTGTCTCAAAGCTCCAAGTCATATGGACTAAACTGCATCTGAATAATTTATCCTTTGAGGATAGTCATCCACACTTCCACAATGTGCAGATTGTTCAAGCTATGGGGGTGACTGAACATGACAGAAATCCCCTGAAATTGATAACAATTAAATTTCACACAATTGTTAATACCAATTAATTTCTTCACAATGGATAATTACTGTAATTCATATTGGAACATCTGTGGGAAAATAGAAGGCAAAATGGAGCGCTGTAGTGCCATTTTGGAGAGCTGTAATATATATAAGCAGACAAATAGCTCCAGTATCAGGTGCTTTAGTACTGAGCAACACACAGGGAGTTTGCAGCACTGAGGACTTCTCCTTCATGGTTTCTGGGTAGTGGATGTGTTGATTATAGCCCTTGCTTCACAATTCTCAGTGACAGTTTTGATGAGTATGATTGCTCTGGTTGATTTGACCACATGGTTTTGGTTCCTGAATTGTCGCTTGAGCACTTTTTATGTCAAGAAAACGTTGTAACATGTCAGTGCTGTCTACTGTACAGGCTTTTGAGTACCTGCTGATGAAATACCCTCTGTCACTTGAGACTGTCTCTGCATTGCTGCAGCCCCTGGGACGCAGAGCTGCCGGAGGGCTGCTGCCACGGTCTCACTGCTTCTGCTGAGAGATGCTGTCCTCACTCACCCTCGCATAGGCATGGCTCAGTTCCAGGCATTTGCCAGCCTGGCTTTTGATGCCAGGTTCCTCAGTTGAATATACTTGAGCCACACCGTACCTTTCTTCCTGCTCTTTTAATCCATTTAGAGTCATCCCTCAGCCAAAACCAGGAATAGCAATAGCAGCTTTTGCCTCCTCTCAAACAGTCGGGGAAGGGCTTTGCACATCTGCAATATCTCCAGCTGTTTTCTGCAGCATATGTGCAAAGGTGGTTTTTAGGCAGCACAGTGCATTTGTTGGGATATCAGACATTGAGCCTTATTTTTCTTCCAGTTCATTCATCCTATTGGACCTGCCAGGGTCTGGTGGTCCCCAGATAACACTCTATTCCCACTGCAGCTCACCTTCAGACTTCTCAATTTCTTTGATGGTTCAAACTACTGCCAGCTAGTTGCACCAAGTTCTCTGTCACACTGCAAAAGGGAGTGTCATGGTTTAGCAAGGAGTTGCTTTTGCTTAGTAACAGGGGGAGTGGGTTGCAGTGAAGACCCGGTAAAAGTTTTTTAGACTCTCCCCCGACTCCTGGGGTCAGACTCACCCCCCGGCCTGGCTGGGCCAATCTGGCGCCTCTGCGATCACTATTTAGGGACGGGAATTTGAGGTGCGAGGCAGGAGGTGTAAGAGTGNCCTCCTCTCAAACAGTCGGGGAAGGGCTTTGCACATCTGCAATATCTCCAGCTGTTTTCTGCAGCATATGTGCAAAGGTGGTTTTTAGGCAGCACAGTGCATTTGTTGGGATATCAGACATTGAGCCTTATTTTTCTTCCAGTTCATTCATCCTATTGGACCTGCCAGGGTCTGGTGGTCCCCAGATAACACTCTATTCCCACTGCAGCTCACCTTCAGACTTCTCAATTTCTTTGATGGTTCAAACTACTGCCAGCTAGTTGCACCAAGTTCTCTGTCACACTGCAAAAGGGAGGGACACAGGCACAGTGTTAAAAAGCTTTTTCCAGCTTACAGGGAAGTGCTGAGGGGTAGCTGTGGATGTGCAGTGACTTGTGTCAGCTGGGAAGCTGATGTCTCCAAGTTTTAGTTGCTGGCCTGCATACTGTGCAGACATCAGTGCTTTATCATAGCTTTGTTCTCTACTATCAGAAGCATTACACTGCAAATCTTTCAGGCTTCCTATCACGCATGACTGTAAATCTTCACCTGTGTGGCTACAAATTTAGTCAGTAACTTTGAAATTGCTGAGTAGCTTATGCTAGCAGATAAAGCAAGAAAGGTCAGCAGATCTGAAAGTGAATCAAACCTAGTGGTCAACAGACAGGGACTCAGAAAACTTACCAACATGGATTTTGCTGCAGGTGTATAACACAGGCCTGATATCCAACAGCTGAATGCGTTTATCATCAATTCTAGCCAATAAAGCATCTGGAACATCTGTTTAGACATCCAGGCTGATTAAATGCCATCCCAAGATATAGGACCACTGAGAAATGGGTTGGAGCTTCTACTAGTTCAAATAGCCCAGGAAAGCCATGATGGCCTCCTTAGCACTCACCAGCTCATTTCCTCCCAGGGTAAGGCACAAGCTGGCAGTGGTCCTTCCTGCTCCCCATCTCTCTGCCCCTAGGCTGTGCTCCCTGCAGCCAAACTGCTTCTCATGACTGTCCTCCTCCTAAATGAGGTGCTTGCTTCTGCCACTGCAGCGCTGAACCTTTGGTGATGAGCCATGAGGAACTGGTCTCCAAATGCTTCAGTTAACACAGCCTCGAGAACAGCCTCATAGCTGTTTTTGTACCCTGATGTCCTCCCTGGTACAAGACGCAGACAGTTTCCAGCCCTGTGTGGCCTGAGTGTGGTCACAATTTGCTCTGTCCCTCTCCTGATGAAGCAGACATTGCCTGAGACTTGCACTTAAATGGATGGGAAACCAAACCAAACAATTATCTTTGCCTGAAAATTTTTACGATTGTAAAGCAATATAAGGAGAAGAATCAAAATTGAGTTTGACTTACTAGACCTTTTCAGTGCTCAAAAGTTTGCATGAAATCACTTCCATGTGTAAAACACCCTGTCTTCTGATGACAAGGGGAACGCAGAACAAGGGCAGACAGTTGATCATTAAGCCAGGGATGTTCAAACCATGATTTGCTGCCTATACCTAGACTCTGTGACTGAACACTCTGATTTAAAGAGAAAAATAGTCACGATTTTGTCAAGTGCAGTAGTGACCACGCTGGAATAGTAAAAATACAGTTTTTGTAAACTACCCAAAGCAATGTTGAATATCTACAGATTCCACAACTACTCTGCAAGGTAAGTGACTCCATGTCAATTACAGGGCTGGAAGCGTTGCAGCCTCTCTGCTTAAATCTACATGCTTGATCATGGTAATAAGTGTCTCAACAACAAAACTTATCTACCCCTCTCTTGCTTTTCTTTTCATGGAATATTGGAACATTATAGACCTAGTGCAAGAGACAGAGAATAGAGTAATTTCAATCAGTTTCCTATTTCTGAGGAGAAAAGCTTAGTATATAGTATATTGTATTAATGCAGACTGCATTAATTCCTCCTACAAGAATAGTAGGGATCTGTGTCCTACCTGGGTCCTTCCAACTGGCAGCACTGCAGCAAAGTGGAGCTATTCCAGCCTGCTGCTTTGCGAGGTGAGGACTTGGCTTCTTTTCCAGAGGAAATTATTTAGTTTATTGACTGATCCATGGATGATTCTGGCAACATTGCAGGTATGCAAAAAAGAATGTTCCCATATTTCCAGTGGAGAGATAGTACGATTTCTTGCAAGGGCTTGTTCTGTCAGTCTGGGATCATGTATGCAGCTCTGCCTTCACACTGGAAAGTCTACAGAAGAATTACTGTGAGTAACAAGAGAAGGAAGAGCATGACATATTTGAAAATAGTGAAGGAGAGCTTTTCTTCTTGGCTAAATTGAGGCTGGAGGGGATACACCTGCTGTCTGTGAAAATGCTGGTGGAAAGTATGGGAACGTCCTGAAAATAGCATAAGGGATATAAGAACTGAATGTCTATGAATGGGACAAGAGAAAATTCAGGATAGGAATTAAAAGATGTCTCCCCATCAGTACAGCAGTGAAGTCCTAGAAGAGCCTTCCAACTAAAATACAATGATTGCTTCCAAAATGGAGCTATGGAATAGTTTTACATGATGTGGTGTCCAAGGCAGGCTTCTGTCACAAGGAAGTCTATTCCTTTTGTGTTTGTTTGTTTGTTAAAATTGCTTTTAAGTGCCACATAGTTTCCTCTCCAAAGAAAGGTAGCCACTGTAAAAAAAACACGGCAAGCACACAGAGCATGCATCAGCAAAATGGCAAGGAGTCCCTTAGCCTTTTCATAACCACGTTGAGTGGCTCAGTGAGGTCTCTGCTGAGCTGGCCACTTAACTGTGATGTGTACAAATATTACAGGCAAAATTAAAACAACACAGGGAAATAAACAAATGAAAATAATTAGCAAGCAACCAACAGAAGTGCAGTGCATTAAAATCTAGTCCTTTGCACTCAGAGACTGATGCTCACACAGTCTCCAGGGTTCCGTGTTGTGATTCCTCATGGGAAGTGCAATAGTGAAGCAGTACCTTGTAAATAATGTCATACTGTGAAATAGGGCAGATTTCACAGAATAGAGATCTGCTGCAAAAGTCTTATTTGTTCAAGGTTTTCTCTTTGTTTCTTCCATTGTCTAGAGAACTCAGATATGGGAATATTAATATTTCATGTCCATTTACAGACAGGTCTTTTTTCACTCAGGTCCCTGCTCACAGATGTTCCTTATCTCTTGCCTTTAAGAGGTTTGCTATTGCCTTCCATCTGTCCCTGTTTCCCTTCGATTAGAGATACAGCCACAGCTACCTGAATAATGAGATTTTTTTTCACATCTTGTTGCATTTTTTAAAAGGTTTTTATTGTCACTCAAACCTGAAGGATTCTTCACAAGGTAAATTTGTCTGGACTTGTGGATGATGGTTAACTGTAATGAAAGTGACCTTTTCTATTCCCACCACGTCTAACATTATTTTATCCCCTATTATTTCTTATTTTCTCAATCTACAAAGGAGGCTTATCTGCCTGCTTCTTTTTGAGACTTTTTTCAGAATTCTTGCTTTGGTTATTAAGCTAGCAAGTCATCCTCAGTGTTGTTTGGACTGTGGTAACTTATTTATGCTGATGGTACTATGGGTGAGAAAGAACTTTCTGCTCCTTTGAGGTTAACTTTGAAACAATGAAGACAGATCGTGTTGGTTATTTTCCTCTTCCTTTTTCATTTTTGTGAGCAGCTTGGGCTTGTAGATGCCAAAAAGCTACAAATATTCTGTTATTTTTTTTTTCCTGATAAATGTGCTCAAAATAATATTTATATGTAAGAGAAAACACACTGAAACTCAAAATTTGTAGAGCCCTGCACAACTCTATTTCAGTTCTCTTTGCAAGGCCTTTTCTGTAGCACTTCTCCTCAGTGAATCCATATTTTTTGAGTAAGACAAGAAGATTACCTTATGCCTGAGGCCTGACTGAAGTCAATGATAGGTTGTAAATTAACTGCAATGAGTACTGGGCCTAGGTGCCTCTCACAGTTCTCAGGCAGGTTAAGCAAGCTTAGTTAGCTAGAAAAGGTTTTTTCTCAGTAAGGAATTTTATTCCAAGCAAAATTTTATTATACATCTTTTGGGTTGAAAGGGCACTAGAAAATAGTCTGGAGGTAGGAGATCAGGAGAAGGCACCTGGTTGTCCAGGTTGAATGTAGACGGGGTCTACCCTCTTTTCATATCCCTATGAAAATGAATTTGCCTTGTATCCGCTTGCCCCTTTTCCTATTGCTGGGATAAGTTGGGTGCAGAAGGACCCTCTCTCATGCACGAGGCTGCTCAAGTCTGGAGTGTCCTGTGGGGAGGCCACAAGCAAGTCAACAGAGTAGACCATTGAGCAAACTGAGCTTGCAGTGAATTAAGAGACAGCAAGGTGGAATCACAGGGCATTTTGTTCATGAAGTACCTTCTAGATGTTTGTCTTGCTGAGCAAACTCAAGTCTTGTGCACTTCCACAGCCCTATTTAGTTAATCTTTGGATTGAGTTTGTAGTAGTTCTAGCAGCATTTTATCTCTCAACACAGCAAATTTAATCTTGTGAATGGGAGCATTCAGATAGTTCCAATAAAAGGGAGACCAGATCTAAACTGCTCTCTGCTGCACCTGTTCACTATTTTTGCTATTGCTTATCAAAGGATCTAGCATCTGGATGCCTCTCAAATGGCCAAGGAGAGAAGGGGCTGCTCTCTTTCTGGGACACATGCAATAATGTTTGGATGACACTCAGCTATCCTTAGCGCTCACTGTGTGTTATCTCTGTCCTTTGCTCTAGACTCTTTCACTGTACACAGTTGTCCACCTCAGAGGTTAATATAGCAATGACCATTTTGGCTCAAGACAAAGTCCATCTTGCCAAGGATGGCGGCTCTACCATGAGCCAACAGTACCTGCTTGGAAAGTCAGAGTGATCATTGCCCTAGATTAAGAGTTGTGATCTTATTGATTTGAGATATTTTAAGAGATATTTTAAGAGATCCCATCCCTACTGCTGCGTTTAATGGCCACAAATAGCTGATCTTCCTGGAATTTATGTAAGCCTCCCCTCAAACCTGTTCAAACTTTCAGCCTCCAGAATTTCCTGCGGCAGTGAGTTCCATGGTGGCATCATAAATATTGCAGAAAAAAAAGGTTTGATTTTCCTTGTTAAGAAGGTGAGGTGAGGTGAGGTGAGGTGAGGTGAGGTGAGGTGAGGTGAGGGGAGGTGGGTGAGGTGAGGCGAGGTGAGGTGAGGTGGATTATGATTCATTGCTTGTAGTACAGCACGACAAGGAGGTCATGGCTACAGAGTTTGCTGATGTGATGCAGAACGCTGGCTAGCTGAGTGCCACAACCTCAGCAGCATAGTGCTGTCAGTTTACTAGCACTGTGCACAGATGTGTCTGGGGAGCCAACCTGAAGCAGTCTCTTCACAACTCTCCAATGCCCACAGTCTCTTATTGTAGCATCTCTGTCCACCAAACTGGATGTAAACATACCCCTTCTCTCTTTCTTGAGAAAGAGATGGAGCAGCAAGCCAGGCCTCCCTGCAGGGAAAGAGTGATCAGCCCAAATGACATGAATTTAAAATGGCCTGTGGGCAAAAATAGGGAAAAAAAAAAAAAAAAAAAAAGTGGTCTTGCAACAGAGAGTCGGTTTCTCTTTTGAAGCCAAATTCACTAAATGGGAGGCAAGATGAGATCTTGGCTACCTCTTGATATAGAACAGATCAGGTCTCATCCATTTTTCTATGTCTCCTTAGCTAGAAAACAGTGACCTTTTTTTCGGATGCAGGCATTGCTGCAGTGATCCAGGCTATTTCTTACAAGAGTCAAACTCTGCAATGCGCTCTGCCTGGGGAAGGACACAGCTGCATCCCAACTCCACTGTGCTTTCCTCAGGGGATTTGATAACATTTATGCTCTTGAGTCTTCCTGGCTTTCGGTTTTGTTCTGAATGCAGTTGAAGGTGTTGATTTTAAATGTAAAACACTGTGCATCCTGGTGGTGAACCTGCTTCTCGCTGTCTGATGCTGTGGGAGCTACAGTGGCTGCCTTTAGGAACAGACAGTAAAGGGATGGTGTTTCTGGTGAGGAGCTCTTGATGAAAACTCTCACTCTTTTTTTTTTGTCTTACATGGAATGGTTTCTATTGTATCTACTTTTGAATCTCGTCTGTTTTTCTGTGGCTTTTTTGGCGGAGGCAATGTCTGCGTTTGTTAGGAAATGAAACATGCCTGCGACTGTTCCCAACAGAGGGTGGTCCACATCCATGGTGTTAAATTCTCATCCCTCCAGCAGAGTGGCCAGTGGCTGACTGTAATTCTTAGCCCTGTGACTTGCTGAGGAGTATTTGGGAGGCTTCTAGATGACTTGGAGCATAACTGTCACAGGAATCACAGTAACAGTTTAACAGCCCAAGTAATTTAGTTCCACTAACTGTGAACATTTCCTGGCACTGTTTTACGAATAAAAATATAATAGAGATGACTGATTGCCCATGATTAGGGTGAGGTTTGCAGAAGAACTAACTAATGATTTTGAGTTCATGGTAAGGTTTTGCTGAAAATGCTGGTACTTCTCATTATTGACTTGGAGACATTTGGGAAGATCTTTTGCACAAATACACAGCTTTGGATAAGAGCAGTATGATTTCCCAGAGCAATAACAGTGGTTCTTGTGCACTTACTGTGGATGATGACAGAAGAAGCAGGAGAGGATTAGTTCAGGATGCTGATATGGCTGTGATACCGCACTGGCCACTCAGCTGCACTGTGCGGAGTCCAGTGAGGAATGCTGGAGCACCATGAGCAATGGCTAGTTCATAAGGGCTTGGGAGACCCTGAGGCAAAAAGGAGGCAGCTGGCTCTGTGAAGAAAGATTCTATTTCTGAGAGATTAAGTCAGTTAACCTAATACCTAGTCTGCCTAATCACGACTGGATTTAACTCTCTAGGATTGAAAGTTCAGGAAAAAACATAACATACATAAAAAAGCACCACAGGTCAGCACAGATGTTGTTTCAGTTTATTTCAGGCATCCATCAGGAGTTTTTGTTGTTGTTGTTATTATTCTTTCATAAAGCTTACCTGGGATTTTGTGCCCCAGTCAAGTTATATTTCCAGCTCCATTCAGACTTAGAAGGGCAAGGCTGAGGGAGCTGTGGCTGTTGAGGGAACGGGGAAGATGATATAAAAGTAGTCAGCTGTTTGGCAAAAGAGAGCTTTAAAGAATAAATTCTACTGGGAAATAAATAAGCAGCAGCACAACTCAGTGCCTTGTGTTCTTGACAGTGGTCTCTGCCTCCAGCAGCAGATTCCCAGTAGCTTCACATACAGCCAGTTGTTATATGGTAATAATTTCAAAGTTTCTTTTAAAAGGAAACTTTTCTAATGCCTTAAAGGCAAGAACTGGCTTGTCTTGTGTTTTATTAGTAGCTAATACATTTTAGTTCTACCCTAACATAAAGTGAATCCTGGAAATTTAGGTTAAAGCTCGACTTTTGTTAACCCAGATGGTACAAAAAATATTGATTACCTTTCTCTTCCCTAGCTTTGCAGCAGAGGGGGTATGTTCTGTGTTATAAGAAAGCCTAGACACCTCTCAAAATTTCATTAATTCGAGGTTTGTTTCATAAAAAATCCCAAGCCTATTTTGGCATTTTAAACAATGTCATTCTGAGCTCTCCTGAACACTGTTGCATCGTGCATTTCAAATACACATCTGGGTTACATTTCTAAAAACCACTATAGATTAATAAATTGGAACAAACAAAGTTATGCTGAGCATGATCTTACTTTTGCTGGCTATAGATCAGAAGAAAAATGTTATTAGGAAGAACTAAAACCAGTAATTCATCTTCCGCATATTGCAGCAGCTCAGTGCTGTAGCAGGATGAAAAACACTTGAAAATCTCTGGACACAGCTTTAGGAGTTCCAGAGCATATTGGCAGCTGAGATAATAACAATGACATTCTGTGATTGATGGCAGATTAGGGAAAATCTTGATTGAGAACTGGTAGGCACGCATTAGTTTCTATTCTTTGTTGATCTGTATATGGGCCAGTCTCTGGGATTTGAATTGGCAGCTGGTGTGTGACCCAGAAGATCAGATGCAGCCTTAGTTTTGTAGCTCACAGGAAGAGACATCTGGTTGAGCAGATGTCTTTTTTTTTTTTTTTTTTTTTTTTGTAGTAGGGATTGTACACTTACTAATTGTAGTGACCTAAAAATGTTTGGGAAATTATTTCTTTTTCTTTTTCCTCTCTTTGGTCAGAGAAGATTGACTCACCTGCTAAGGAATTCAAGAGAAGGTCTTTTAAGGCTAGAGTAAATAAAAATTTCTTACATTTCTTATATTCAGGTGTGCTCAAGTGTATTTTTAGGCCCAGGAATGTTCCTCATTCACATATGTATTTATTATAAGCTGCATGGATCATGCAGTGCTTAAAGTTACAGGCTTAAAATTCATGTATTGTATGTATTCTTGTAACATTTTTGTCTCCAGAAGATGCCCAGTGTTTTTCAAAGATATGGAGACTAAAGTGGCACATAGACAATTCTCAAATTAGGAATTGGGGTTATACAAAACCACAGAGCAGAGTTTACAAATATCCAAAGAGTGTCACAGAATCTTAAGGGTTGGAAGGGACCTTGGAAGGCCATCTAGTCCAACCCCCCTGCCAGAGTAGAACCACCTAGAATAGGTCACACAGGAACTCATCCACGTGGGTTTTGAATGTCTCAAGAGAAGGAGATTCAACAACCCATCTGGACAGCCCGTTACAGTGTTCTGTCAACCTTACAGTGAAGAAATTCTTCTTTGTATTTCTTCGGGACCTCTTATATTCCACTTTATGCCCATTGCCCCTTGTCCTGTTATTCCACATAACTGAGAACAGCCTGACTCCATCATCCTGACACCTGCCCTTTACATATTTGTAAACATTGATGAGGTCACTCCTCAGTCTCCTCTAAACTGAAGAGCCCCAGCTCCCTCAGCCTTTCATCGTAAGGGAGATGCACCACTCCCGTCAACATCTTGGTGTCCCTGTGCTGAACTCTCTCCAGCAGCATCCTGTCCTTCTGGAACTGAGGAGCTCAGAACTGGACACAATTTTCCAAATGTGGCCTCACAAAGGCAGAGGGGGAGGAGAATCGCTCTCAACCAACTGCCCACAGCCCTTCTAATACACGCCAGGATGCCATTGGCCTTCTTGGCCATGAAGGCACGTTGCTGGCTCATGCTCATCCTGCTGTCCACCAGGATCCCCAGGTCCTTTTCCCCTACACTACTGTCTAAGAGTTTATTCCCCAACCTGTACTGGTACAAGGGGCTCTTCTTTCCCAGATGCAAGATCCTACACTTGCTCTTGTTGAATTTCATTAGATTTCTCTCTGCCACATACTCCTTTGGAATCTGAACACTACAACTATCACAGATTGTTCTACAACACTACAACTATCACAGCATGTTTAGGAAGGAGAAGAGTTTCATTACAACCTCAGTTTTAGCTCTCCATTTGGAAAGATCATTTCACAATGTTGAAACTGGTGTACTTTTAAAAGAAACTGAGTTTAACTGCAGGTCTCAACCTGGATACACCCAGTGCTGCTTAGCTTATCTCATGCAGCAAGAATACAACATGTCGAAGTAGAGCAGCAGGACTTGTGTTGTTTTCAAAGCTCTGCATTAGAGTTAGAAACTTTGCAGGATACATTGGGTGGTTGCCTATCAAAGTTCATGTTTAACATTTCTTCTCTCAGCAACACAAATAGAAGTCAAGGACTGAGGGGGTCGTAATAGATCACTTTCTGCTAGATTTCTTGCCTGCTTGGTCTTTTATTTGCTTTTTTTTTTTGTGCAGAACCTTTTATAAAATATTTGGAAATTAGATAAATATTACATGGCACTTCAGACCTGCATGTGCAGATTTGTATTCAAACTGTAGAAGTGGTAGGTCAGAGATTGCTTTTTACAGCAGTGCTTGATTAGAGGGAAAGCTTTTTTTCAGAAATCATTCAACAAAATGGAGCTCTGTGATGCTGTCGTCCCTTGAAGTGAGGACTCAGCCCTAATCTTTTCAGTCTGAACTGACAGCGATTTACAAAATGCAACCTTGTTGGTGTGATGCTTGCAAAGTTTTCTTCCTTTCATCTGTTCTGTAAGATTCAGATTATCATTTTTTCTGTAGCTGGCATTTGATTCTGGAGCTTCAGGATACATCAGACACAGATTTTCAAACTGTGTCTTTAGTCTGCTATTAATGACTTGTACTGAAGGCCAGCAGCATCTTGGCTTGTATCAGAAATTGTATGGCCAGCAGAACCAGGGCTGTGATTATTCCCCTGTTCTCTGCACCTTGAATACTGTGTTCAGTTTTAGGCCCCTCACTACAAGCATGACATTGAGGTTCTGAAGCTGGTGAAAGGTCTGCAGCATAAGTTTGATGAGGAGCATCTGAGGGAGTTGGGGTTGTTTAGCCTCAGGTCCATCTTAGTAAAATCATGACAATACATTGTCCCTTTCTGACAAAGTATTGTTAGAGAAAAATATTCAGTATTGGCAGAGTTATATAGATACAAATGCTAAAGGAGTTCATGACATTCACCTTCCAATGACTGATAGCTGATTTATTCTCATAATTTAATTCTAAACAATGTGGTGAGGCAACTTGTCAAATATACATAGGCAAAGTCAACATATATATGTATTTCTGTGACATGGAACAGATTACAGCTCTGCCTCCATGATGTCAGAAGGGGTCAAGAGAAACGGAACCTTACCTAAAACTAGACAGGGTGTGAGTATGCAAACAAGTCGCATTTGGCCCCTTAGCCAAGATTGAGCTAAGTGAATGGGAGGCTTCAAAATGCAGCCTCCTTCAAAATTTCGGGCAAATTTTTAATTTAAAATTACAATAGGAGCGTGCAGCCTGGGCAACTCTTCTGTCAGCAGTGCTATTTCCTTTTATTTTTTTCATCTGACAAAAGATAAAGCTTTTCCAAAGATTAATATTGCACTGTTAATTAACTGATATATGAGCAGATGCTAACTGCTTCAGAAATGCCAAACATTT
The DNA here is from genome assembly GCA_013401255.1 of Urocolius indicus. Taxonomy (NCBI): domain Eukaryota; kingdom Metazoa; phylum Chordata; class Aves; order Coliiformes; family Coliidae; genus Urocolius; species Urocolius indicus. The sequence continues at coordinate 17,738 of WBNH01000912.1, forward strand.
CTGTTGTTATTCACTGCAGAGTCAGATGTTTCTAGATTTTTTTTTCCAGAGGAATGAGCAGGGTTTGAAAGCTATGGGGCACAATTGTAACTGGCTTGAAGTACAACTGTGTTAAATCCCCATATCAAGCTTAAAAAAACTGCCCTCAGGGCAGGGCTGTATTCTGCCACTACTGTTCCAGTGAAGAGAGGCAGCATTCACAGAGTGCTGTAGACTCAGCTGAGAAGAGGGACTAGTTTCTGTCACATTTTCAAGCGATGAGAATCTTTTCAGTTGGAAAAAATCTTTAAGATCATCGAGTCCAACCACTAACCTCAAACTGTCATGTCCACCACTAAACCATGTCCATGAGCACCACATCTACGTGTCTTTTCAGTAGCTCTAGCAGTGGTGACTGAGTAACTTCCCTCAGTAGCCTGTTCAAATGCTTGATAACCTTTTTAGGGAAGAAAGTTTTTTTCCTAATATCCAATCTAAACCTCCTCTGGTGCAACTTGAAGCCAATTCCTCTTGTCCTTTCATTTGCTACTTGGGAAAAGAGACCAACACCCACCTCACTACAGCCTCCTTTCAGAGAGTGTTAAGGTCTGCTCTCAGCTTCCGCTTCTCCAGGCTAAACAACCCCAGCTCCCTCAGCCATTCTTCATCAGACTTGTGCTCCAGACCCTTCACCAGCTTCGTTGCCTGTCTGTGGACATGTTCTAGCACCTCATTGTCCCTCTTGTAGGGACATTGAGCCCAGAACTGAACACAGTATTCAAAGTGCAGCCTCACCAGTGCTGAGCACAGGAGGAAAATCACTTCCCTGGCGCTGCTGGCTGCACTGTTCCTCACATAAGCCAAGATGCCATTGACCTTCTTGGTCACTTGGGCACACTTCTGGCTGTCAATCAACACCTCCAGATTTTTTTCCTCTAGACAGCTTTCCAGCCACTCTGCCCCAAACCTGTAATGTTGAATGGAGTTGTGACCCATGTGCAAGACCCACCACTTGGCCTCGTACAATTGCCCTCAGACCATCAATTTAGCCTGTGCAGGGCCCTCTGAAGAGGCTTTCTGCCCTCAAGTATATCAGCACTCCCACTGAACTTGGTGTCATCTGCAAATTTGCTGAGTGTGCACTCAATCCCCTCATCCAGCTTATTGACAAAGACGTTAAACAGAACAGGCCCCAGCACTGAGCCCTGGGGAACACCACTGATGACTGGCCACCAGCTCCAGTCCACCAGCTCCATTCCCCATTGCTCTCGGGACCTAGATATCCAGCCAAGTTTTTTTTTAGCCAGTGAAGTGTATGCCCATCCAAGCCTTGAGCAGCCAGTTTCTTCAGGAGAATGCTGTGGGAAATGGTGTCAAAGGCTTTACTAAAAAGAGAAAGGTTACACAGAACACTTCAGCTGCTCAGCACAGCACGATGAAGCAACAATGTCTATGAGCAGAACACCATAGTTGCTCTGGGCCAGCTCTGAAGGTTTACTTTAGGAATTAGCTTCGTCAAGAACTAGTAAATCAAGAACTTCTGCATCTCATGGTGTTGGGCAGAGCAGATAAATCTTCAGAATGGTGTTGGCTGAGCCAAAAATTGAACCTACTTCTCCAAAAGGCCACATTTCTTACTGCTTTCATCAGTGCACCATTCCTATCTTTATTCAAGTAGAAATTCAATAGAAAATGATAACAGAAATATCACTGTACACGTCCATTCTGTAATCCAAAGGTTATGTCACTTCGTGGGAGACAGAAAATAAAACCTTTATAAGACATAGAGGCCAAACTTGTTCAATTGGTATCAAATTGTTCAGTAAAACACCTGCACAGAGAGCAGACTGCAAATATCACTGTATTGACATGTATATAACATGCCCACTGGGCCTAGCAATTGAAAAGGCAACCAAGCTATGGAAAGCACACCAGCTCACAATTTAGGGAGAAATAAAAAAAAAAGTCATCTGTGAACAGCTAAAGGGGAAAAGCATCTCCTTTCTTGAGAGACATCTTTATTACATTAGATTTGTAAGGGCACTTTATGATCATTAAGAAGTCTATTGTTTTCATATAAGACAGGAAAAATAGAAATAAGCAATAGATCTCCAAATCTTCCTGGAACAATAACCAGAGGTGTTACAGAGATTAAGGTAGTTTTAAAGAAGATAAATCCCACCACCCCTGAATTCTGAAATTAATCTGGACCTAGAAACAGATGAGAAAAATATATGGACATATATATCTTCCTCAGTCATTTTTTATTTTTTATCTAGGCACAAACAGAATTTAATGTGCTAAAACAGAGAGGGAAAATGTACAGTCAAATTATTTCTGCCTCAATTGGACTCAAGTGATGCTGAAAAGGAAGTAGGCAAACCATTTCTTCATTTTGTACCATCTTGCAGAAAAGTACCTGACCATTTATCTAAGTTAAAAAATGAAAGTTTAACTTTTTTTCTGCTCTTGACAATATAGTCACTGTGCTTCCAACTAAGAAGCTGGAGTTTCTGTGCTAGGTTCCAGTTATAAGCAAATCACTTACTGTAAACATGCTTCTGTGCAGATTGTTGAAGATTGCTTTTTTCTTTTCTTGCTCTGCTGGGACAATATGAATGAGTGAGCCCAGCAGAACAATGCTCAGTTATTTTTGCGCTTAGCCTGTGTTACTTCACTGCAGCGGCAGTCTATAGGTGTAGCAAGCTGAGACTCTTGCGCTGGTATTTTGGCTGTTTACTTACTGATAGTAACATTTAGCTAATTTTGTTCAGTGTCATACTGGACTCTGTAACCGCAACAATCCAAAGGGTGATTCATATACAGTCCATGTTTTTTTTTTTTTTTTCTGGGTTATGGTGCTTTATAGTGTCTTGGTGTTTCAATAGCACAGGTAGTGGTGAAAATGCTACATAATATCTTCTATTTTTTTTTCTGTGCAGCTGCTGAAGTTAATGCTAAGGTAAGTGACTACAGATGCTTTAGGCCAAGTCCCTTTGGTTTAATTTATTGGGAAGCTGAATGAACCTCTGGCCTGTAACAGTAATACCTGTCTAGCAAGAAGCAAAGAGATAACATTGTACTGCATGTACTGGTCAGAGCATGAACAACTATTCCAGTGCTCTCCTTTTGTGCCATAGAACCAGGCAGTTCTCCCTCAGCTCACCCTGGACTTGCAGTTTTACGCATATCACTCTGTGCTTACCTCAATACTTCAGACACATTCAAATGTGCAATTATTTTCCATCAAGGGCAACAATAGTAGTAACGTGATCAGGGGACTGGAACATCTTTACGAGGAAAGGCTGCGGGAACTAGAGCTCTTCAATCTACAAAAGAGGAGACTGAGGGGGGATCTTACTAATATAATTAATATTAATAATTAATATTAATATAATTAATAATATAATATGTTTACAAGCGTGGCCAAGAGTCAAGATAACACCCAAAACTGAAATGGACCATACTATACAATTTTATTATAACCTCTTGTTTTGTTATTGTTCACCACCCCTGTTTTTTGTTATTGCTCCCTGTAGTTTTAAATCACTTTGTATATATGTTAACATGTCCCTATTTCTACTTAATTTCTACTTAATAAATCCACCTGCCTGCAAAATCCAAGAAACACCCATTGGCTGTGGCGGTAGCGCCAGGAAATCTCCGACAAGATCCTCATTCTGTGTCAAAAATAGTTCGAATTGGAATACTAACCTGATTGACATAGGTGGATGGGCCACCTTTACTTAACCCAGAAAAGAGACAGCTAGTCTGTCTTAGTAAATATCTACAAATATCTAAATGGTGGGTGTCAGGAGGTTGGGACATCCCTTTTTTTCTATTGTAGTTAGCAACAGGACAAGGGGTAATGAGATGAAGCTGGAACACCAAAAGTTCCATTTAAACATAAGAAAAAACTATTTCACTGTTCAGGTGAGGGAGCCCTGGCACAGGCTGCCCAGGGAGGATGTGGAGTCTCCTTCCCTGGAGGTCTTCAAGACCCACCTGGACATGTTCCTGTGCAACCTGATCTAGATGAACCTGCTTCTGCAGGGGGGTTGGACTAGATGATCTCTAGAAGTCCCTTCCAACCCTATCATTCTATGATTCTCTGATTGTATGAAATAACATCCTTAGAGCCTTGTATTTGCTGTTTAGGATCAGTGAACTTCCAGAAAAGAATATCTTCAGGACAGTAATGTATCCTGAATACATATCTATTTCTCCCCTGAGGTCTTGTGTTCTTTACATTCTGGAAAGTCCATTTGCTCATTCTTGGAAGTCTGTCTGACTCGAGACAGGTGCTAGTTTTTGAACTTCCGTCTTTGGATGTCCAGTTCCTGTCTGGGTGAGAACAAAGAATGGAGATTTATGGGGAAGCACAGAAATGTCTGATGTGGCCAAGTCTTATAGCCATTTAAAGTAGCTTTGCTATTTTAAAGAAAAGTAATTGAACAATATTTATGAAGTATATTAACAAAATATTTTAATATATTAACAGAACATATTAAGTACAATTGTTTCTGTGGCACCAAAGAGCAGGGCAGCAGGAATCTTGTCCTTGTAAACCCAATGTGCTCTGTCTTCTCTTTCTCCCCAGCCATCCTTTTAGTCTCTGAGCTGTCCCTACCACTGCCTCCACTTGTCCAGCAGCAGAAAGGCTAGGGTATGCTGCTTGAACAGGTTAATTTTCATGCCATCTCAGTGGAGCAGCGAGGACGTGCCACATACAAAAAAGGAAGTGGGATCCTTTTGCTGATGAAATGACTTGGACTGAGACCTGCAGCTGATCCTGTGAAATACAGTAGAGAACATCTCTGATTGATGGAATCTTACAGAATATTTCAAGGTTCCTAGATGCTCCCAGTTTTGGCTGAGATGAAGGATTCAATCATATGTGCCGTAATGCTACATTGGCTCTTGATTAAGTTTGCTTGCCATTAGGTTTCCAACTGGGATTTTTCCCTTTTTTGTTTTGTCATTTGCAGCATGTGCTTTATTTTTTTTTTTTTTTTTTTTATGACCCTATTACACATGTGCTCAAGTGTTCTGGCTTGTGCAGAGACTTTTTCTGCAATTGCTTATCCTGTGATTCTTCTTTACAGAGCTGCAAGTTCATATTAACGTCACTGAGTACCTTGACATATCTGCATTTTGTGATTTAAACATGAATGAACAGCTCCTTTTACTGATGTGCTCAGAAACAGTAGTGAGGGGTGTGGTATAGCAGTCTGGGTGATCCAGATTTGTTATGACATTCTTCTTAAATTATTGAATCCATCTTGCTCTATGCTAATTAGATCTCTCTGTTTGGTGATAAAACCAGACCTGGCAGAAAATGGGAACTTAATTAACTTTCATGAAACATTTAGATTATAATAGACCTAGGAACGATTAGTAACCTGAATTTACAACGCACAAGTCTTACAATCTCGTTTATTTTTAAACAGTTGTAAAATTAGTGAATAAATGAGCAATAAATGCAATATATCTAGATTTTTTTAAAATCCTGCAGTATGTTCTGGATTTTTGCATTTAAAAAGTAGTGTGAATTATCTTTATTATGAAGATTATGGCATAATATGAAAATAAAAATGTACACCCTAATGAATCAAAGTGGATTAAGTTATTGAAAAGCTTGTATGCGATTTTATTTGATCCAATGTCATTGAATATTTTCCTTAATGGTCTTGAAGAAGGAGAAAGCTGCATGATAATGAAAGTAGCAGTGTCATTGAGACCAGAGAATAAATGCTACAAAAGGATCCAGACCTGCTGGAAATTTGATCAGAGAATAACAGATGAAAATAAAACTTAAGAGATGCTAAGTAGTAAATACAAAGGCTGGGGATCTGCAGGAACAGAAACTCTGCATAAATTGAAGAGTATTGAGAAAAGAAGAAGAAAAATTGCTCCATCACTGTAGAGATGGTTGCCAAGAAAAGATTAAAAGGACATTTTACCTGCCCTGCTTTGTGATAGGAAGAGCCGGTGTCAAGGCTGTTATATTCTTATGCATTGGTTTGTGTGAAATCTGTACCAGAGTTCAGAAAGGAGCTTTACCAGAATAATGTGAGAGCTATGCATCTTGCCTGCTGTCACATTTCTGTAAACCTGTTCTGCTCAAATGCTCCAGAGGAATTGCCCTTTGGTACAGGCCTTGCATGCAAGACATCTTGGGAGGGAGAGCAGGCTGTGGAGAAGAAAGAAGAGTCTCTGAAGGTTTGTAAGGCGTGAGCTGAATGGATCAAATGCAACACCAGCAAGACCAAATTCCAGCCTGTTGGAATCAGCTCAGTTGTTTCAAGAGCAGTGTAAGGTGCAAATGAAGGAGAGATCCAAATCAAGTGCTCCACAACTGTTCAGATTCATAGACAGACTTTATGCACAATTTCATTTAAGGAAAGAAATTACACATGGGATGTGAACACTTCCAAAGGGGGAGATGATTTTCTCCCCACTTCCCCCCCAAGATCTCTCTAACAGAATCATGGAATCACATAACCGTGAGGGTTGGAAGGAAACTCTAAAGATCATCTAGTCCAACCCCCTTCTAAAGCAGGTCTGAACAGCGTTGGATTTTATCATTTTTTTTTTTTTATTGTGCTGTCTTCATAAGTGCAGCTCTCTTCCACTCCTCTAGTCAGCCGAGGACAGCTCGGCAGGAAGACAAACCTGCTCTCCAGAGTAATTTGGTTGAGCACACTGCTAATGTGGCACTGCAGTATATTAGGCCTGGGCCTGACTTAGACCACAAATGAACATTAGCAGGATAGAAAAACGGAGGCAAGTGCTCGTTCTGCCCTCTATCAGTAGAGTATCATTACATGTTTTTAAGCTTTGGTTTCAAAATCAATGAAATAAGATGCTTCTGTCATTACTTCAGTCAAGATACGATGGCAAACTGGTATTGTTCCCATCACTCTGCAGACACAGTACCACACCTGCCCAGTCTCCATGTGCTGCAGCTCAGCTCCAGAAGGTACAAGGTGACTGCATCTGGGGACAAAGTCTGAGCGGGGTTTTCAGTTTGCTGTGGAAAAAAAAAGGTATGTGGATTCACACTCATATTTTAAAACCTTTCTCTAAATAGATAATCATGACATGATGCACAGTAGTGGTTAGACACCTCATCTCTGAGTAGTTAGGGAGAAAAATGGAGGGAAAAAGAGGAATAGGTTTCACGTTCTCAGTTTCAGCTGTATGTACTGTGTGAGCCTGTGTAAGCCATTTTGGTACCTTCTACGGTCTTGAAGTACAAAACCAGAGACAAGTATTTCAGCCATCCTTGTAGGCAGGGCTGCCTTTGGTAGCTGCTGGCAGCCTGTGGTTCAAGCACAGTCAGTGAGCTGTCCCAAGGCAGAGACAGAGCCTGGCTGTGCTGGCTGATGCACAGATGCAATTGCTTGTCACTCTTTTGAACCCAGATGCCACTGTCTATTTTAGGCTCTGCAATAGTTGGATCAAATGCAACCCTTTATTTCTGGGCCTCTGACAAATCATTATTCTCTCTCATCCCAAGGCTGAGCACTGTCCTCTGCTGCTTCCCAGAGTGAGGCCCTGTACTTATCAGGGACAGTATATATAATACTAATAAAAAGTCTGATATGAGAACTTGCAGCATGCCCTACATAAAATACTTCTTTTACACTATTTTATTTCATCTTGGGAGAACTGTATCTCACAGAAAGCATCTCAGAGATTGACTGTGCCCTCATGCCCTGCTGTCATTGCACGTAAATCTAATTAAATTAAAGGTTCAGATTAACCAACACAAAGGTCTCCTTTGTAGGACTCAGTCCCACGCTTTCTGTTGTATCTCATTCCATAAATTTATTCAGTGTCATGTCTCATTACTCTGCATCACTCAGTACACTCTGAACAACGGGACGCAAATCATTCCTGCAGTGCCCTGGCACTACCACAGCAAACAGCACTTGAGGGCATCAGCAGCTCACTCCCAGGACTGTAATGGCTCCTCTGCAAAAAAAATCAGAGTAGTTTGCTGGGACTACGTGAGAGAATTTGCTAATATACTTCTCCAGGAAGGCATTTACTGCAGGATAGAACTGCAATTGCAAGAACACTGTCAAAAGCTTCTTTTTTCTCAATAATAAGCGGACTGAGCTAAAACTTTAACATCCTGGAAAATGCTCTGTGCATCCAGTTTGTGTTTTATCTTGACTGAAAATTGCCATTTGGGGGAATGGTCATTGAATATATACACTTTTTAACTTCAAATACTTACTAGTTATTTTCAAATAACTCTTGGGAACCCTCCAATTTGTGTTATTTTTGAGCTGCTCTAAGATGAGCATACCTGCTCTTTTATCAGCTTACATGACTGCATCATCATATTTGGGGGTTTTTGTTTGTTTGGTTTTTAGTCATTACTGTAATGTGGTGTCATTGCATGTCAGCCTGAACCTTCTGTTCTTTAATCAAACTTCCAGTTCTTTCAGTGAATGGATTAACAGTAGCTCTTGTGTGCAAGTCCAGACAAATTTGATAACATGAACCCTTACTCGTTCCTCTGATGATGTCTATTGAGATGTATCTGATAAAGAAGTCCTGTAATGTCACCTGCCTACATTGATAGAGGAAGGCTAGGATTTATATTCTTAGATGTATAGAATCATAGAATCATA
>WBNH01000913.1:0-103011 GCA_013401255.1 Urocolius indicus
CCCCCCCCCACCCCCCCCGAGGGGGGGCCGACTACAATTCCCATGATGCACCGGCGCGGGCTCGGAGCGGAACCAATCAGGAGGGAGCGCGGGGAAGCGAGTAGCCAATGGGAGAAGGAGGCTGGCGGCGGTTGGCGTTTGAATTCTGAAGGCGGTGGCGGTGGTGGGGGCTGAGGGTCGGGGCTGAGGTTGTAACGGCGCGGCATGGTCGCGCGGGCTGAGGCAGAGCCCCCTTCACCTCCAGCCAGACCGCGAGGGCTCCTTGTAAGCGGCGTGAGGGCAAAGAGAAGCGAGGGGCGTCCCGGGGACCAACCGGCTCGTTGTGGCAGCCGCAGCTCGACCTGCGGTAGGTGGGGAGAGAGCGTCTTCGGGTCCCTTCTGGGAGGTAGCACAAGCTACCAGCCCGCTACAACTGCTCGTAAGTGAAGAGCCAGAGGGGTTTCAGGGCTCCCTTCGGCAGGTGGGCGGCGTGGGAGTTGGGTGGTGATGCCTTGGGAAGGAAAGGGAGCACGTAGGTGATGGGGAAGGAGGTGGCTTGTGCTTAGACGCCTTTTCCTTCTTGGCATCATTGATTCTTGATTGTCAAGAAGCGTTGAGCCCTTGTTTCACAGACCTCTGATGGAGGGGAGTTGGATGCTGATCCCTTCTAAAAGCTGGGGACCGAAAGGGAGTGTGTGGTTGGGGCATCTTCTATTCCAGGTTTCAGGTTGGTGCTCTGCCTGCTGAAATTCCTCGTTGTTTTTCTTGTTGACGCAGGGTTTAGAAGAAGAGGCCGTCATGTCGCAGGACTGCAACGATGAGTGGGAGCTGAGCAAGGAGAACGTGCAGCCCCTGCGGCAGGGTCGGGTCATGTCCACCTTGCAGGAGGCACTGGCTCAGCAGGAGACCTCCATCCACACTGCTCTTCAGCTTAAAAAACAGTGAGCCGTGTCTTGACGCCTTCTTTCCCCTTATCTCCCTCTCTTCTCGTTTACTCCTATGTCTTAGTTAACTGTACTAAACTCACAGGGATTCAAACACCATAGCAGAGCAGAAGTGATGCCTATGCTGCTCTCACGCCTCAGTGTCATACAGTATAGACCACTGGTTTTAGGTTTGCCATAGAACGTTTAAGCAGCAAAAACTAGGGAGATTTGATTGTGCTTTGAAGTGTACACAAAGTGCATAAGGATTACACAAAGGAAAGATTTTCTTCTATACCTTTATCTGTTAAAGCAGGGTATTTCTTAGGAGATAAATGCTCTCTGCTCTTATATATGCACACATGCATATATCTCTGTATGTCTTCTCTGGATGGCAGAGACATACGAGGGGGTACACACAGCTTATGTGTGGTCTGTCTTACACTGTATGACTTCAAGGGGTATTTTGTGTCCCTCTTATATTGTCTGACCCTCAAATTTGCATGCCTTGGGAAGGTCAGGGGAACGTTGTGAAGAGTCTGCTTGTTGTGTATTGTGTTGTCAGATTTGCAAGCACCGGTGCTTGACGTGCTGAACCATCTGGGTGATTTCATGTGAAGTCAGCAGGTTCTACAGACACCAGCCCCCAGTACTTACTGAACTAGTGCTTAGCAGCAGGATCTGGATTGTTTTTCTTTCATGGAAAGCCATGGAATTGTTATTGTACTGAGCCCTCTTGCAGAGAGTTTGTCCAACTTAGTGAGGTGTTATGGTTGAGCAAAGCTTTGTAAGAACAAGTAACTGTCTGGAGAGGTCTACAGGATCTGGACTCGATCCTGACGGTGAAAGTGTGTTGTAGGGATGGAAAGCTGCATGGCAGCTGAAGCCTGAGACGTGATGATAATGGTCAGTGTGGCCGCTTAGATGTGTCTTCACTGTCCTCTCTGGTGCAGTTCTGTAGCTGTTTGATCATCAGACTTTTCCTTCGTCTTGTGTGTATCTTTCAACCTTCTCCTACAAGTGAATGAGGGACATTTCATGTAAAAATTAAACTTAACAAGACATCTATCTGCTAGTAACTCTTAGTAACAGAATAAGCATTCTGTCAAAGGGCACCATGTGAGCTCTAGGGTAGCAGAAAATCTTGGAAATATCCTTTGGAAAGATAGCTCTGGTCTCAGTAAAAGCACAAGTCTAAATACATGCCTACCTATCTCATGGTTTTGTAACAGACCTATAGAATGTCACTAGTGAGAGTGAAGGTCTTAATTTACACTGTAGAAAACATCTTTACCATTATACACATGTATTTATTGGATGAATAATTGTTATTGTAGGGAGTTTGAGGCAGAAATCCGATTTTACTCTGGAGATGATCCACTGGATGTCTGGGACCGGTAAGTTTCCTTTTATTTGATGATCCACTGGATGTCTGGGCCTGGTAAGTTTCAATTTGGTTCAAAAGAAACAATAGAAAGGTCAGATATCCTTGTAAAAACTTGTGAAAAGCATTCTAATTTAATAAGAACCTTGTTACAAGATAAATTCTGTAAGGGTATTTTTGAGTAATACGTTGTGTTTTCAGTACTATGCCTAATCTTTATCTAAATGTCCTTCCATTGTACTGAAACAGAAGCCCTGTGTCTTATTCAGAACTGACTTCCTACGAATATATTTCATCCTTAGGTACATCAGGTGGACAGAGCAAACCTTCCCTCAAGGTGGAAAGGAGGGTAATCTCTCAGCAATACTGGAAAGGGCAGTGAAAGCCCTCAATGAGCAGAAGCAGTACTACAAAGATCCCCGCTATCTTAATCTCTGGCTCAAGTTTGTAAGTGTTTTGTGAATATGTCTCGGGTGTTTCTTTTTCTTGTTACTTGCCACATAATCTTCACACAGTTAATCTGATTTTTGTAACAACAGAGTGAAAGAAAGGTTGTACAACTAGTACAATATCACAAGTACCTGTCTGCAAAGGTGTTACCTACCCTTGAGTCCCAAGTCCCATTTTCAGTACAGTTTGCACAACATTTTTAGGATGGCTCAGTTTGAGCAGCTGCAAACTCAATAGATTTTGTTTTGGAAAAAATAGCTTTCATGAATAGGGCTTGATTTATTTTTAAGAGAAAAGAAAGTGATATAAAGATATATTTTTAGATGCTATATCTGTCCTGCCAGCTGTTTTAACTTCTTGTATCCACATGCTGTGTTTAAGCAAGACTAAGCTGTGTTCTGGTCTTGCTCTGTCTCTATGGCTATAGCTTTTGTTGTTCTCATATTAACAGCAGTTTTTCTCCAGGTTTAGCTTCCTGAGTTGGTCTTCCACTTCCAAAACTCATAAGAAATGTGTTTATTTTTTATCTAAGGCTAAAATAACTATTCTTAAGAATATCAATATGACCTAGTTCAGCCAATGAAATAACCTGAGTAACAAAATCTAAGAAATGACTGACTTTGAGTACATAGGCCACAATTAAGGATTGGTGGTAATATGGACAAGTACATACAGACAGTTCAAGGCTTTTCTTGTTCCTTTCCGTTACCTTCTGTGCTGTGACATGATAGAACTGAATGTCCAGGCCTTACAGCTGCCCCTGTGAGATTTGTACTGAAGTCAGTGAGCTCTTTGCAGGAGGCATTAAAACGCAGACATCGACTGGCGTCCCTTTGCAGTCCAATGTAACTACTGCAATACTTTGGTTGTTTCAGGGGAATTGTTGTAACGAGCCCTTGGATCTGTACAGTTACCTGCGTAGCCAGGAAATTGGCACAACACTGGCACAGCTCTACATCACATGGGCAGAAGTGCTCGAGGCTAGAGGAAACTTTAAGAAAGCAGATCTGATATTCCAGGAAGGCCTTCAGCGCAAGGCTGAGCCTTTGGACAAGCTGCAGTCCCATCACAGGTGAATTTCTAGCTAAAGCAAAGAACTTTAGTCTAACGTGCTTCAGTGGGATACCTGGAACAGTGAAGTTCATGGTGACTTCTCCAATATCTTTCTCAGGCAGTTTCAGAGCCGTGTTTCTCGGCAGACGCTACTGGGGCTTGAGGAAACTCCTGATGAAGAAGATGTGGATCTTCTGGGAGCTGAGCAGCCTCAGAGAAGCTCACTGGCAGAACTAAAAGGCAGGGGGAAGAAAAAAGTCAGAGCCCCAATCAGTCGTGTAGGAGATGCACTGAAAGGTACATTCACTTGCTGAAACCACATAGTGTTATTCTGGAGTTTGCACTTGAGTGTGATTGTTAAAGGTTAACTTGTTCAAATCTTTTTGCTTATAGCCACAAATAAAACTGGAAGCTTCCAGACTGTAACTTCTCAGCAGCTTTCAAATAATCCTGGTTTTGCTGTGTTTGATGAAAATTCAGCTTCTGGCCCTGAGCTTCCTGTGCTCACACCACAGATGTGGGCAGCACCTCCACTGCCGAGGGCCAAGGAGAATGAGCTAAGCGCTGGACCCTGGAACTCTGGCAGGGTAAGGAGTGTCAAAATGGACTGGTAGAAAAGAGGGTGTAAGCCAATAACTTCTACTGATCCTTGACATGAAGGTCATTCCTTCTCTCTTGCCTAGGGTTTGTGGCTGTAGCTGCAAGTGTTCTTAGCTTCTTCCTAAAGAGCTTCTGGCTATGTGTAACCTACTCAAGTTTAGCTAACTGATCTTGCTAGAAGAAGTTTAAAAACCTCTCTGGAGTTCTTAAATCAAGAAATTGTAATTCTTGCTAACCAGAAAAATAGGTAGAGATGGCCTGCCAAACTGTTTGGAGGGCAAAAAAAGAGTCTAAGAGAGAAAACACGAACCAAAGAAGGGGACAGAAACCAGGCGTTATTAGTTAATTCTGTCAGAAAGCACAAGAGTTACATTGATCCCACACAGTACAGCCTGAAGGAACAACTTGTTGCCTATCTTATGCAAATAAGGCATGTACAGCATTCTGCAAGTCTGTTTTGAAGTGCATGTGAGGAAAACAGAGGAGTGGAGATCAAAGAATTGAAGTAGTACTGTGTCAATGGAATGTTTATCCTGACAATACAGGGAAACAGAGGGGGAAAAAAAAAAAGGATGATAGAAAGTAGGCTTAAACTAATGCTGGAGACATGAAAAGAAGCAGCTGTGCTACAGCTGTTCAAGCTGTTCTAGAGAAATGAACCAAGATGTTACCTGAAGGAAAGGAATCCTGTGAAATCAAATTTGTTTCGTTGGTCCTTAGATAACCCCCAGCCTTCTCCTGTGCTTTGTAGCTTAGAGAGGGGAAAATAGAAAGTAATAAGGTGACAATAATGTTTTGCACTTCTCGATACAGAGGTCATTAGAAGTGAACAAAAACAGGGATAAAATGAGAGAGCTGAAATTCAGGGAAACTCCAGGAAGAATTACTGCTAGATACAAAACAATTTGATTCTTTCAATGGAAGAGTTCAGTAAATCACAGGTTTAATTCAGCTGAGAAGAATGAGGAAGAAGAATTATTAATGTGATACTTCTTTTATCTGTTGCCCTGCTTTGGGTTGCTTAGCACATCCATTATGGTCCCCAAGTGCCCCTCTAATTATTTTAACGTCTGTCCTTGCAATTTTCTGTTCCTTCTTTCATGACATTTGTTAGATTTAGTTAAAGAGATAAAAAACCCAAACCCATGCTGCAACTAACAAAAGAGTTGAGGATGTTTAATTCCCCTTCACAGAAGTGTGGTGCTCGTACTGGCTTGTGTTACAGTGAAAGAATAACATCTTGTGAATGCTTTGAGATATTAAAAGCTGCACAGAGGAAAGAAGCTTCTCTTTTTTTATTGCTTAGATGACTAAGTAAAGAGTTGAAGGATGGTAGAAAAGAGAAATCAGTTTGAAATGTTCCCACTGTGTAACTTTTTCTGCTTAGGAATCTAGGGGCATTTCAAGCAGGCAGCTGAGAGTAGTGTGTTGCCAGACTAAAATTCTCCCTGTCTTCTGATAAATAATGCACTCCAGAAGCAGATAAGGGATTTTTGTGGTGTTGGAATGGCCTCTGAGAGGAAAATTGAGAGGTGTGTAGCTCCTTGGTGGACAGCAAAAGGAATAATGTCATAAATTTGGGACAGTTTTGGCTGAGAAATGAGGACTATAGTATTTCTGGAAAACAAACAAGAAGCAACCAGAGGTGCCCAGGTTGACCAGCAGTCCTCCAGAACAACAGAAACTAGATACTGATGAGGACAGCAGGAGAAGTGTCTTTCTTTTCTAGGTGCTAATGTGCAGCTGATGCTTTGTAACTGTTTATGTGTCAGAAGGGAATTGATCTTATCCATTAATCTTTGAAAAGTCTATCAGGTTTGGTTTTATTCAAAAAAACAAAAACTACAAATGAGCCAAACGCTGGGAAAATAGAGATGCAGAATATAGAGACATGTTGAGTCTTTAAATTAATCACTGACTTTTCCTTGCTCAGCGTCCTCGCAGCAGTGCAAGTTCTGGTGCAGGAGAGCCCTTCCCACTGCCCAGTTTCACCCCGTATGTGGAAGAGTCTGCTCAGCAAAAAATCATGTGAGTCTTCAGTTTGAAATGGGGATTGCATTTGAAATTATCCAAGCTGCTTTGTACAATTCTGACTTGTTTTGCCAAGTAGCCAAGCCTCTAGATGTACAAGAATTTAAGAATCTAACAACCTGGAAGCTTTTAGTGCTTTAGCTTGACGTCAGCAGCCTCAGAGGAGGATGCATAAGGACATGGGAAGTATTTGACTATTGCTGTTCATTATGTGGGAGCTTATATCATATTTATATATGCTAATTAGTGTAATGGCTTAACTCAGTGTGTTTACACAAAACCACAGTTGCCCTTCTTAGGATGCTGTTTGCTGTGAAAGCAGCCTCCAGTTGAGACCTGCTTATTGCTGCCTTTCTCTATCTTGAGAGCTCTGTGCTCATTCTATCTGGAGTTTTGTTCTGAAACAAGCTACCAAAGTTTCCATGACAACACTGTTGCTGAGGTTATGGAGGAATATGCTATTTGGCCTGAAATTACCTTCCTGCATGTACAGAGCTCACTGAAATGCTGACAATACTCCAGGAGATGGGGTTGTTCTGTTTTGTTAGAGCAGAGGAAAAGCCATTATTTTGCAAAGGTGTCTCACTCTCTTGTGCTGTGACTACTGATGGCCATAGAATACACAGGTTGCTCTTCCTAAGAGAAGTAGAAAAGAATGATTGATATTACAGACAGCTTCTTTGGCTATGAATTGCATTTAATGAAAGAATGTAGAAAAGTGGCTAACAGCATGGATTACAGAATCACAGAATCTTAAGGGTTCGAAGGGACCTGGAAAGCTCATCCAGTAGAACCCCCTTGCCAGAGCAGCACCACCTAGAGTAGGTCACACAGGAACTTGTCCAGGTGGGTTCGGAATGTCTCCAGAGAAGGATTACTTGTGGACTGCAGAGGAGCTCTGACCAAGCACATGGTGTAATTGAGTTCAAGAATATGTAAAATATTAAGTTTCTGTTTAAGCTATGACACTCTTTATTTCTTCTGCAATGCCACTGATTCCATGGAATTGGATCTCTTGATGTGCTGGTCTGTCTTAGATGAACACTTATTGTTTACAGAAGGCAGAATCTTTTTATACCAGGGAAAAGGAAGGGATGGATGGGAACTGAACATGCTGTAAGTCACTTGAGCAGAGAGTTTGTATGTGGTTTTACACTACACAGCTGAAAGTTCAAAAGCAGACTTTCTTTTTTTCTGCTTTGAGTCCATTTCCCCATGATGCCACGGCAGTCAACCAAATCCAATCTGGAAGTGATGCATTTATACTGTGTAAACCTGATGCAAGTCATGCCATCAGCTGTCATCTGGAGATCTGGGTAGAAGGTCCCTATAGTAGGTCCCCTACTCCCATATGAGCTTTAAATCACTTTAAAACACTTTTTGCCTCATAATTTTCCAGATGAAGGACTTGTCACTTGTGTGGTCACACAGCTCCATGTAGATAAATTAGAGTTCCTGCTCCAGAATGCACAGAAGTTCAGGATATCATAACTTTATTTGCTGTTGACTGGGCCTTATTGGCATTTTGGGGGAGGGTTTGGTGTGCTTTTGAGTACACAGTTCTGCATTGGTATGCTTGCCTTTTATATGTTTTCATTCCATTGTTGTTTGTTTTCTCTTATCAACAGCTTATAATGTCTCTACACTATTCTACAACTAGATTCTGAAATGAGCTATCTTGTTTCCTGTGCTTGCTTTTCTGTGTTACAGTGAAGTGATGGAAGTATCACCTGCATGTTTTTTTTCAGGACTCCCTGCAAGATTGAACCCAGCGTGAACCGTGTTTTGTGCCCTCGCAAACCTGAGAAAGAGGAAGACCCACTGCAGCGAGTGCAAAGTTACCAGCAGGATACTCAAGAAAAGAAAGAGATGGTGATGTACTGTAAAGAGAAAGTTTATGCTGGAGTTGAAGAATTTTCTTTGGAAGAGATCCGAGCTGAAATCTACAGAAAGAAAGCAAAAAAACAAACTGAAGGTAGGCTTCAAAATTACATAAGAAGCATCATTTTATGGTTCAACCTCCAAAAGTCTTATCAGCATACAGTTCCATTATTGTAGCTGCTTTTCTCTTTCTACTGCAATCATTATCTAACTGCTCTGAGCTATAGAGAACACAATGTATCTGACAGCTTTACATGTGAGCCGTGAAACAGGGAAAAAAGACCAGAGGTATAGTCCCTTTGAAAATCATTTACACTTTAGCCACAGATTGCATGGGAAAAAATGCATTGTGCTTTTCTCCTTTAGAGATGATGCAGGCCATCGCACAGAAGAAGGAAGAAATACAAAGGAAAATTGAAGAGCTGGAGAAGAAATTAAAGAAGAAAGAAGATGATAAGCAGCAACAGCCACATGAACAGGTATTAGCCTCATTTAACTGTTCTTTTTCCAACTGCTACTGTGACTATTTACTTAGAAGTACCGAAGGAGGAACAATATCTGTTTTCCTCTGACTAACACTTATAAAACTTTTTTGGAAGGCTGCTTCAGTCTATTGTACCAATCACCCAGTAAATGGATGCTCAGAGAAATAGTTCTCTTCTTTTCCCCCACTTGTACCAAAGCCATATCTTTTCATTTTAGGAATGTAAGTCAAAGACTTCAAGATTTGTGATGTTACTTTACATGGGTTCATTAACCCATTAGGGCTGTAATGACCTACAGAGGATTATCATCGTGTTCTTGACACACTGTTGCATGGCTTGTAAGTCCATCATTGTAGATCCAAACTGGGATTTTGTTTCTGCAGCCAACAGAGGTAATAGAAGTGTCACCACCTCTGGGACCTGAAGGATTTCCTTTTTCCAGTGTAACAGAAGCTGAGGAGAAGTGCCCTCAGTTGCAAAGGTAATGCAGGATGTTCTGTACTAGCAATGACAAAATTTGTGGGGATAATTAGTTGAGTAGCAGCCTGTTTCTGCAGGCAGAATGGAATATACCCTTAGGCATCCCCTGTAACCAGGGACTGTAATCTGTCTATGTATTTTGGGTTATCTGGCTGAGCACACATCAGCTTGCCTTGCCTTGCCTTTTTTGCAGAGCTTACTTACATTTGTAAAGGTGTGCAAAATATAAGAAACATACTTGTATCTTTTTTCCCAGTGAATTCCAAGTCTCTGAAGATACTCAGCTACGCAAATCATCTAGTTCTGAGGGTAAGGATTTGGCTTTTTTACCTTTTAAGGATAAAGCTGTGTTAAAGAGAAGGGGGTTTGGGGTTTTTATATGAATAGCCAGACTGCAACAATCTAAAACCAAAGGTCTTGGTGGATTAAAATAATGAAAATTAGAATGTGCTAGTAGTGCCTCTAACCATGTTTAACAAAGGACTTTCAAGCAGAAGAGCTTTTTTCTTTTCTTAGCTGAAGAGTTTTCATCCCACTTCCATATATGTGGTCATACTACAATCTGTAAAAGACTTAGCACCAGCATTGAGATTGATGCTATCTTAAGTCTTTGCTTTCCCTCAAAAGGTCTGGTAGAGGGATACAATCAGAAATGATACATTCAGTTTTCTAGTTGGGAAGAGTGTGTGCTGGAGAACTTTACTTTTGACCCAAGTTGACGATTGTTCCTGTTGACAGAGGTTCTCCAGCCTGTTCCTGTGTGCCCAGGCACGCAGAGTGGAAACGTGTTCTTAGACTCGGAGGATGAGCAGGAAGAGCAGAGACACGAGGCCACCCTTGGGAAAAAAGGTATAAATTCTGAAGCATATTTAATGAGGGCAAACTAGCTAACTATATGGTGGTAAAAGAAATAGATTTAAAATAGATTTCTTTAAATATCAGTTCTGTAACTTACTACTGGGACTGGTATTTTTAAAACTGTGTGTTAAATGTCTTATGTAGCATTGGATCAAGTCTTGTTGATACAACAAAGCCTCTTGGTTTTTCTTTACAGATGTGGGTCTCATTCCACCACCAGGTCCTGCTCCATTTTTCTCCATATTTGATGAATCCTCTACTTTGACAAACCAGAATATAAGGTAGGATTATTCAATACCTCAATTTCAGAGGGAGGGAGAACTGAAGGATCAAACCACTTCCTGTAGCAGCTGAAATTCAGTGCTGTTTCTTGTGGGGTGAGGTTTTGTTTGTAGTTTTTATTTCATGACTCGGAAAGTCCACGATGGGGAAATAATCTGCTGTTGTTCCTTCTCAATCTAAAACGATTGAAGTTGCCGTATCAACTTTCTTCATTCTGAAGATCTGTGTAAATTGCAGTTTACTGTGAGCTCTATAGTAGAAAGTGGTGGATTGAAATTAACCTCTTGAGAGAAATCTCTGTTGAAGATTGGAAGCTACTCTAATAAATGTTTAATGGAGTGGAACTTTCTCTTAGTTGTTCTGCAGATAATGCACAGAAAAGTGCCCGACGTCCTCTCGCTGTTCGTAAACCTTCTGGTCCTCTGCCTGCAGAAGAAAACATAACACCAGAAGCCTGTGTAAGGAAACAATTTACCCATAGCAGAGCTCCCACGAAGGAGAAACCAACATAGCATGTCCTGCTGCTGAGCTGAGTGAGGCTGGCTCGACTGATGTGATGGGTGATAAGCAAGGGTTCTAAGCTTCTAGCTGGCAGCCCTTGAATTGGAGGGTGTTAAGATTACCCTGGAAATGTCTTGTTTTTCTTAGGCTTTTATTAAGGTGGCCAGGGTGGAGATGATAGCAAGGAGTCTTTTGGATTTTGTGGAACTGTTTAATGGCCAGGACTTACTCACACTGACACTGGGAATTTAGTGTGATGAAGAGTTATACTCTAAACACTGCCTTCTGTTTCATCCACTTTCATGCCATGTATCCAAAGAAACATCTCAAACTCCCTTACACCTTATCCTGTGTCTTTATGTGGCAGTTTTGCAGCTGTTTGTAAAGCCTTCAGTAGAGGTGATAGTTACTGCATACCACGATAGACCTTTAGACTGCTTGAGTGAGAGGATTTTATTCTGAGCTGAGAAGGATTTTATATACAGCTACAATAGGGAATGCTCTGCAGGATTAAACATGGTAAACGTGCTGGTTTTGGTTCTAGAGTCAGTTTGGGTAAGTGCTTAGTTCTGCTTTACATGTTCTGTGTGTTTTCAGTGCATAAACATCTTGGTAAACACTTTGTGCTCATAACTGAACTGAAATGCTCTTCTGAGGTGGTAGATACTAACAGTAACCTTGAATGCTTCATGTTATCTCTGCAGCACTCTGAGGGTAACAAAGCTGCCCTTTCTAGCTGGAGGAAAAAAATGCAAGTGTTACAGTTAGGATTCAATTACTCAGTTTGACTGAGGAAATATAACTAGAGTACATGAAAACTGAGTGTCAGGCTCATGTTGAAAGATTGTGGGGTGGAAGAAAGAGGAGAGAGAAATGTTCAGCTTCTAAATGAATAAAGAGAAAACATTGACAATCTGCAGGCTTTTCACTGTCTCTTCATACTTTTTTTTTAGGATGAGCTGAACGAAATTGAACCTTTGACTGAAGATGCAATTGTGACAGGCTCCTACAAGAACAAAACTCTTTGTGCCAACCCAGAGGACACGTGTGACTTTGTTAGAGCTGCCCATCTGGCCTCAACACCCTTTCATGGGGTGGTAGCTCAGAGAGTCCCAGCTCCTGCTTTTTCACAGAGTGTCCTGAAGGAAGACTGTCCAGAATCTAAGAGTGCACCTCTGAATCCAGAAATGATGGGCTGTGAGGGAGCATACAATGAAGCTCTTTGTGTAAATAAACTGAGGTAATTAACAGCAAGGCATCTTAAGCATCTTTTCCCTTGTGTCTTCCCTGAGTTGTGAAGAAACAATTTTCTGAAGAGATCAGAATATACTGAGGACTGCCATTTCTCTAGCTCAGGGTCCATTTTACCTTAAGCAGATTTAAGAGGTAATAGGAAGCCCACTTGCCTTTAACTCCGTGCTTTTTCTACCTAATAACTTGAAAAGACATGAATGAACACATTCTGTGTTTGCACCGAGGGATTAAGTAGAAACATCGGTTCCTTTTATGCTTGTGTGCTTCCCTAGTTATTTTAGTATATAAAATGCATCTAGTGACTTTGACTTGAGTTTCTTCTACAGAGGAGCAGGTGAGTGAATTGACACCTGAGGTTTTTTTGCTAGCTGTTGGTATGTAAACACATGTCCCATGCTGAGGGCATTTACTTGGCAAGTTCCCTGGGAAGCTGTGCTGATTATGATTAGGAAGGATGAGCAAGAGGTATTTCCCAGCCAAGCCTCTACTGCTTTAAAAGCACTATAGGTCTGAATTTTGGTAGCTAAGGGAGTAACAAACTATGTCTTCTGTTGTAGCAGTCACATCTAATGGAAGAGAAGATAAAATTCATTTGTAGACTTAAGAGTCTGGGTATGAACAATCATTGATGCTGAAATGAAGCTCTGACATAACTGTTCCTTTTCCACTAAGGATGGGAAAGCACTTCCTTAACTTGAAGCAGTCTGGCAATGCACAGTATCCTTTCATAGTCACTAGGCTGGCATTATGTAGACTCTGCATCTTCTGAAAGTCTGAACAGTTGCTGTCTTGATTTACAGCCCAATCATGGAAGCAAGCCGCGAAGATACTCGCTCGTCAGGTTCTTCTGTCTCCTCAGGATCTTCTCTTTCCTCTGTTACACAAATATCTGCTATTAAATACCTGCATATCCCTGAGAAACTGGAACTGGCTCAGAGCTTGCCTGCTGACATGGTTGCTGATTCTGGAGGTACTGATGAAAACATTACTGGTTACTACTAAGCTGAGTGTCACTTGCAACAAAAACCTTGCAGCTGTCACTGAACTGGTGCTTTTCTGTACTGCCTGTGTTCGATTCTGCTTTCTGTGTTATTTCCCATTACTTTGACTTGTGACTAACCTATCTCCCTTGTCAGAAGTAGTAGTGAGGTACACGGTGTGGTAGTCTTGTCAGCATGCAAAAGATGTAAATGCTAAGGTGAGGCAGGAATACTTAGGGTATTAAAGCAGGAAGTGTGTAAGATGGATGAGTCCAGCTTGCTTTCCTTTTCTTATGTAAAACTCCTTCTGTATTCAAAAGAATGAATTTAACCCTTCATTTAACAATCACAAACTCATCAGCCACTCTGGACAGAGAGTTAAAAAAGAAGTGTTCATCTGGAAAATGAGTTGGAGTTCTGGTTTGGCAGAGCAGACATACCTAATCTAACTCAGAGCTGTCTCTTGTGGCAAATGCGTTTTACATGACACCACAGTGGAATCACTGAGAGCTGAGGAGAGAGCCTGTAAGGCAGTTGCAGTGACGAGTGGTGTGCTCACTTCACACCACAGGAAACTATTGGAAAGAGATTGTCTTGCTGAAAGGTGATGCAACATGCAGACAGAGAAAGCTTGTAATATTGAGGTTACTTTTTCTTGTCAGATATAATCAAGTCGCAGGCTCAACACCTAGTTTCTGTTTCTCATCTGTTTCTATGACTTGCCTTCCCAGGTGATGATGTAACTCAGCTCCTGTGGAGCGCTGAACAACGTAGAAAGCTTTTGGATCCTGTGCCAGAATCACTGGCTGCTTCTCCAGAATTTCATCTGGAGACTGGTGCTCTGCCTGTCATGAAGGTTGAGAAAGATGTTGAGCTAGGTGGGTATGGCAGACACCGTGGTGCAGAGCAACTATTTATTATCTCATTGGTTTGAAATACACTTCGTATTCACCCTCACTAGTATCCTGTGGTGTAGATGGGGAATAACTTGAACAGCCTGGGTTACATATAATTGCTGTGCCAGCTCATGAGTGTAAAATTTCATTACAGGAAATGAGACTTACTGTATCAAGGGACAATATTGGAGCAATGAAGAATACAAGATGTTTTTTGCCCTTCCAGCTAACTTTCCCCAGTTGGATGCAAAGGGATTTGCAATAAAGGTAACACATGTGGTGGTTATTATAGAAGTGTGAAATGCTACAATCTTCCCAGTTAATATGAAGGAAAAGGTAGTCAGTTTGGTGCTAATCTCTGAATTCTGTGCATGAAGTCTGCCACCTCAAGTCCTCTTTCTAATTGTTGATATAGATCAGAAGTTTCTGACTCTTCCTTAGCAAAGTGCTGAGGGGGGGAAAAAAAAGAGAAGAAATAGAAGCTGAGCATTTTTTGCTGTGTTCCAACACTAAATGTTGCTCTTATGTACCTTGTAGGTGTATTCTCAGCCTGTGCCTTGGGATTTTTATATCACACTGCAGCTACAGGAGCGCTTGAAGGATGACTTTGACCAAAACTTCAGTGGGAAATGCAGCTGTTACTTGTATGAGGATGGCTGTGCTGTCTTGCACGGGGATATCAACCGCTTCACGCTTGGGGTCAGTACAGAGAAACCGAGTACAATTGTAGGAGATGGGAACCCTTGCAGAAGTGCCATGAGTGAGTTTTGGTTGTCATGTGCTCATGGATGAAGATAGCCTCACATCTTTAATCCTGCAATTTGGATCCTCTGTGTCTTGTTTACCTACACACAAATCAGGACTGTGGTATAGCTTTGGTTAGAGCTGGTTTCTCGTTTGTAGATCACGTGATTCTCAGAGACAAACTTAAGCTAATTTCACATATTCTTTATTAATGAGTGATAAACAGCCTGAGCCAAGAGCTGCACATTATTCCACAGTAAGGTTTGCATCTCCAACTCTTGTTTAACTTGGCATCTTTCAATGAGTTCCAACCTGCTAGAGCAAGGTCGTAACATTTAGAGTCTTGCTGAAGTATTTACATTTTGAATTGTTGCATATAAATAGGATACAAATTAAACAGGGATTTCTGTCTTCAGTTCAATTTCCTCTCCCTGATTCAGTCCACTTCTGAATAACAGTGTCTGTTAAGAGCTCATGGTTCTTTTAATTCTGGCTGGGCTGATGCCGAGCAAAATCTGATTGTGCTGAATTTAGGGTAGGACTGTTGACCTCTGTCCAGATGAGTAGGAGAAAAATGAGGAGCTATAAATATTTCACTTAGTCTAAGGTAGAATGGCACATAGATACATGTTTGTTCTCTGTGTTCAGGATGTCATTCGTGGCTGCAAGTCCATCACAGACGAAGTTATCCTACTGATTGTTTATAATCTCCTGGGTGTGGTAGAGAGGCTCCACCAAGCAGAGATTGTCCATGGAGATCTGAATCCGGAGGTGTTCTTTCTGGGAGACAGGTTTGTGTCTGTGTGAATAAGGGAGGACAGAACACTCAGTTTCAGCTATAGTTCTTGTCCTTCTCCACTTTTCCCTCGTTAATTGAGCTGCTAATATTGCAGTTCAGGTTATTCTGGCTACAGCATATTCTGAGTATAGTTAAAACGCTTCATTTAGGAAGAAACAATTGTTTTCTTTATGTAAAACAGCATCTAATGATTTGTAAAAGTTGTACTAACCAAAATGCTTTTGCTGTTGCCCATGTTCTGAAGTTTCTACCTTACCAGCATACTGGACAGCTAACTGGATATTGTAAATAACTTGCCTTCTGGTTTTACATATCTGAGAAACAGGAACTTAGAAGACAAAGGGCAGGTGGGACTGGAATATCCAGACACTCTCTTAAGCAGATTGCTTTACAGTCCAGCTTGTAACCTGCTGTACAGATCTAGTTTTTTTTTCTTTAAGCTCTTTCCCATATTATGTTAACAAAGTCACATCCTTTGGAATGGGATCTGTGAAGTGAGTGTGGGAACCACGCTGCCAGCGGGTTCCCTGTCCAGGGGTAGTCCTTGCAGCAGTAGTTCTTCAGCTAACCATCAGAGGGGAGCATTGACATAGCAAAGACTCACCTTCACTGTGCTGGGAGATTGCACTTTTTTTTTGTTTAAAAAAGGGGTTTTTTTGGATTGTCTTTTGTCTCCTTTTCTTCTTCTGCCCAGGATCTGTGACCCTTTTACTAACAATGAGATGACAAGAGCTCTGAAGATCGTGGATTTCTCTCACAGTCTAGATTTGAGATTACAGTCTCGTGTCAGTTTGCCCAACAGTTTTCCCACGTCAATGACACCTCATGGACAACAGCTTCTAGCAAAAAGTTCTCTCCCTCACCAGGTGAGTCCCTGTTTAGCAGGACATGTTAACTTCTATGTTTTCTTTACAAAATCTCTAGTTTCTTAAGCTATATTTTACAAATGCTGAGAAAGCTCTGATCAATAAATACTGAATAAAGAGTCTTCTTCATCTGTTTAAATCTTGGGCATTAAGTGAAGGGACTAGCAGCAGTGTTGAGTGACTGTGCCTACTGTAATCATTTAGGAACCTACAATAAGACCAGAATTTTTATACATTTGAAGTTTTCTTGCTTAGTTTGTCTCTGGAAAATCCTGCTGCAAAGGCCAATTCAAACCTTGGCATGTGAAAGCACCAAGAGTATAAATCTGTAGTGGATTGCAGAAACTGACATGTGGTGTTTGAAATGCAACGTTTGTTGTGATTGCAGGTGGACTTGGTGGGCATTGCAGATATAATCCATTTGCTGCTGTTTGGGGATCATATCCAAGTCTATCAAGAGAATTCCATCTGGAAAATCAGCCAGAATGTGTCAAAGTAAGTCTTTCTGCAAAGGAGGCTGCTGGGAAAGAACAGACTTCTCACTCCCTTCGCTTTCTTTACAATGCTTAGAACACAGAACTCGGTGCTGTTGGTGCCAAAAGCATTAGTTCTATGGGACTTAAACATTTAACCTAGGAGACTTGTTCATTGTGTAGTAGCCTCAGTGCTGTACACAGCACAATTTTAAGGTAAATATGAGCCCAACAGTCTAGTTAAGATGATTTTTTTTCAGTCTGTCTTTCCACTTGATAGACGTCTGTAAGTGGGGGTATGGTGAGGGGGGGGAAAAAGGTGACATGAGCATGTTGCTTTAGTTTCAGATGCATGTGCAAGCAGCTGTTTGGAAGCTGCTCTTTGGCCTCTGGTATTATTTTCTACTGCTCTTTCAGCCATGTGTTTTGGCTATACAACTGCTCTGCTTTTGTCTACCTTTTGGTTGTTCCTGAACTGACCACTTGTCCATTTTCTTAGTGGCATCCTGCAGAACCTTCTGCCTTGGCATTTCATACAGATTTACCCAATCTCTCTGCTCATGTCAGAAATGACATGGCAACATCTGCCTGCAGGATCAGGTGCATTAGCTACACTGTGTGGATATGCTTCTAGAACCATTGCTTTAAGAAAACCTACTACAACTCTGGGAGTTGTCCAGTTCCCTAGCAACCTGCATTGTTTATACCTCCTAGTTTGTTGTAGTCAACCTTTGGGAAAAAAAATGTCATCTTCTTAGGCTGTATACATGGGAAAAATGCTTTTTTTTTCTATTCTGGGCAAGTATTTGTTTTTCTGCTGCTGATAGCAGTAGGTACAAGGCTATAGCAGCCTGCTACTGATTGCTCACTGTGCGTGCCACACTGCCCCTGGAGCTCTTGCTTTTCCTTCAGAGGACCAACACTAGGCTACGAAGAACAAAATCATCAAGGATGGCTCTTCTCTGAAGAGACGAGTATCAATGATGTGCAGGTTGGCAGTAAATATGTATCTGCTACTGCCTTTGTTTCAGAAATACTAAGAAGAAAAAGCAGCAACTAAATCCTTGATGGAGACTGGCTTTTGCTCTCCACTGACAGATATTCTAACATTGAGTATCTTGTAGCTGTGTAAATCTGACCTGCTCTGAAAAATAGGACATGCAAGGCAAAGCACAAAACTCTTCTTCTAAGGTCAATGGTACTCAATAAATCAGAACTCACTTCACAGGTGACAGAAAGAATGCAAAACACTTAAATATGGAAGTTAAGACTTCTGGAATGGTAAAATGTAAATTCTGATCAAGTTTTGCTCTTTATCTTTTGAGCATTAATATAAGACTGACAAACTGTTTCTCAAGGGAGGGAGTTTTAGCGTGTTACTATTATTAAAATTCACTATTAAAGAGTGAATTTGAAGGTTTTTCACTTCCAGGAGTGGTTTTAGTTTTCTATTTTTCACTAGACAATTCTAGGAAGCTGCATCTGTGCAGGCTCAAGTGAGACGGTATATAGAAGCTGCATTTGAATTTGTGGGAGTACTTTTGTCACTCACAGCTCCTTAGCCATCCTTACCAATGTGTAGCCTCCTCTGCTGTGCCTCTTACTTGTCTAAGTCCATAAAGAAAATGGTCTCAGGTCTTGCTTTTTTTTTTTCCTTGGTTAGGTTCTGTAGCCTTCATTATTTTACAAGATGTGAGAGTTATTAGTGTAATAGTACAGGCTAGATTCCTTCTGAGGCTCTGGCTACTGCTGTTCTGTAAGTCACTTACATAAAGCAGAGCCAAATAATTTGTTCAAAAGCCAATCTAGCTCCTGGCTTGAGGGAGAAAAGTGTTTCAGTAGTCAGCAGCAGTGCAGTCTATGGACTGCAGTGAAAGGCTCTGCTGTCAGTTTTCTGAGACTTTAATGAGTCACTTAACCTTCTTATTCATGTTGTGTGGGTATATCTGGGAGAGAGGGGATTTATTACAATTAATTGTCTTTGAAATATTATCCATGTGACAACTGACAGATGGAGGGCAGGGCAAGAGAAGATAAAACTGCCTGTAAAGCGCTTTCTTTTTGGAAACATATTTCTTACTTCTCTTGCAGCTTTACTTTAATATGACCTGTGAATGTAGCTTCAAAATGGGGGAATAAGATTTACCTCTACCCCTTATTCATGTGGGTTTTTTTTTTTTTGATTCAAAGAATGCTGTTTGTAAGTCCTTTCATTTCAAAGTGCCCTGGCTCAGTGGCACTGGTGACAGTGATCAGGTATGCTAGAAAACTTAACTGTAAGAATAGTGGTTTTGATAGCCTCATGGAACAACCTGTCTAGTTCCTATCCAGAGGCATACTGGAGAAAGAGAAAGGGGCCCATACATAAACACTTAACAATGTTCCTAGTTTTCCTTTACATTTGCTCATGTGAGTTGAAGTTACTGTTTCAGGCTTGTTTGTGCCAGGCTGAGAAGTGCTGAATAGCAACGGGAACTTGGCCACGCGTGTTTTATGTGCGTAGTGCTTCACTGCAAACTGCTCTCTTTGTTTTAGGACTGTTGACAGCGATTTCTGGAGTAAACTTTTTGGGAGAATTCTGAATGCAGATGGTCAGTCCACAGTGCCTCTGCTGAGGGAGTTGAGAGAGGAAATCAATGACATGTTTGACAGCTGTTTCCAAGAACGACTTTGTGAATCCTTAGCTGCACTGGGAGAAACTTCCCTCTTGGAGAACTTCCTGTGAGGACTTTGCAGAAAACAAGTATGTTTTGTATTATAGAGAGAAAAGAAATTGTTGTTAACTTCTTATTTATTTTCTTTCCCAAATGTAAGCATGAGCAGTGCTTGTAGCCATGTCTGCAATACTTCACATGGGACATGCTAAAGAATGTTGGTACTGCATCAGAGCATAGATAACCTCCTAAGCCTGCTACGTCAACTAGTCTGTGTCTGAGCAGTTTGCCAGAGAAAACTGGTTGTCATAACTGTCTCCTCCTTTCTTTGTTCAACTCCTTAATGTAATTAATACATAGTTCACGCTGCAGTCTCTGAAACGTCTTTGTCTTATGTTTAATTGGTCTTTTAATTAGTGTTTCATCAATAAAGTTGGATTTTGATAGCAACTCTGTCATGTTAAACACTACTGTCAGATGTTTTCAAAAGACTTGGTTTAGTATCTATGCTGAAATGCTGCTGCCTGACTGGGAGCTGTTAGTGGCTGCTGACTTTCGTAACCGTACAGGATCTCCTGGACACTTGAAAACAACTGGAATGATTCTGCTTGGACTGTGCTCTCATGGATGATTGTCATAAGAAAATAAGTTTATGTTCAGTTACCAGAAAGTAATACCATTGGCACCTGGAGAGGAAGGTGCCAAGTTAACTACTGTTTCCTGGGGGAAAGGCCACACACTTGGGTTCTGCTTGTCTTGGGTTCTTCTGTATCTAATGTGAAAACATCACACTCTGAATAAAATAAAGGTCAAATTGCCTCAGCAGATGGGTCTAAAAGCTTTCACCAGAACATTTCCATTGCTGATGGACAATAACCCAAGTTGGGTGTTTATCCATGTGAATGTCATATTGAGTTGGGTAGACCTGTGGTTTCAGAGTTGGAAGAGCTCTGTTGTCAATGCAGGAGATGACAAACTGAAGGGCAGAAGATCCACTATTGCCATGGCCCAGAAAAATAGTATTTTTTTTAAAAGGAATTCTAATGTGTTTAAATTGGAAAATAGAATAAACTTCATTGAGCTGGGAGAAGAAAACAAGCACCCCTGCTGTCTGAGGTGTTGGCATCTTTCCTTAGCCTGCTTCCCTTTGTTTTACATGACCAGTGATGGAGATACAGCAACAACCTCCTGCCCTGGCTTTTGTGTCAGTTGTAAGTTCTTCACTGCCATTACAAATGAGATGCAATTCAAGTACAGTCCAACTGCAATGCATGACACACACTTGCAATAACGTTACTGTCCAGATGCTGCTTTTTCTCCTACCTGGGTAACCTCCAGCAGTGTTTTGTCTTTTTGAGGGTTGGTTTTTTTTTTTATGCACAGCTGTTTCCCTACTGTTGAAACCTTTCAGCAGCATCTCAGGTGTTTTGACAAGAAAGGTCAGAAGAATGGAAGTGATTTGTGGCGTTGGATACTGGGGGAAAGGACGTATGGATCCTCCTCAACCTGGAGACTGTTGCTTCTGGTCTGTGTTACAGATTCATGTCAATTCAGGAATTGCTAAAACAATAAAAATGTGGCAACACGTTCAGGTAACTACATTGGAGTATAACAGCAGCATAAAGGGTAGGTGCAGAGTTCTTATCCCTCCAGGCAAGACACTGTGTGCACTCAGGGAGTGGGAATGCTCCTTAGTCCCACAGGCTGGACACAGCCAGGGAGTTTTTGGTTCTGTAGCTCTCTTAAGTGTAAGCTTCTGGTTCTCAGAAAACTGCCTTCTGGATACTGTGAACCACTGACATGACTTCAGCCTGAATGTTTCAATAAGCTGAATTATTGCAGTTGCTAGTAGCTTTATGTGAATTTAGAAAGTGCCTTCCATCATTTGCTACCCTGTGGAAGTGTCATTTCCCTCACTACTGTGTAATATGTTCTTCTGTAAGAAAGCAGCCTGTTCATGAAGCTCATGGAAGTTTTGAGAGAGCTGAGAAGTGACAGTATGATCCTGTTCTAAAAGACAATTTAAAAGAGGCTTTAGCAAGCCATTTGGCTGATCTTTAGTCTAACATTGAAACTTATCCTAATTCTTTGTTAGGAAGAACACTGTCCCTTCACAGTTTGTGCTGTTCTGAGTGACCAACCAGCTCATGGGTTCCCCACATTCATTAATGCTGCTTTGGTTCTACCAAACCTACTATAAATCACATCCAGCTGGTTTGAAGTTGATGAAATTTAGGAATGCTTTATAAAGTAAACAAATGCCACCTCCTGCATGTGCATCAGCAAATAATGCTGAATCTTTCCCTCTGTGCTGCTGCTGATTTCCCCAATAATAAATATTCCAAAATGGCTTTGGGCTAAACTGTAAGTTGTGAGGTGTTGTGCTCCATGCTGTGCACTGGTGATTTCCCCAGCTGTGCTTCGATGTACAAAAGCTTAGTGTTCTTATTCTGAGTTATTTGACTGTGGTGAGAATTGGTGGTTAGAGTCTCTCATTTAGCCTTGGGCTATGGGCACTGCAGTTACATTAATGTGCATGTGCTTACAAAGAAGTGCCCTTAAAGATTGCCGAAGGAGGACTGAAGCTCCTTTAACAGTTTCAGTCTCTTGGTTTTACACTTACCATTCCTCTGCTTGGTTAATTTAGCAAATGCCATGTTTAGAAACTTAGAAATAGGGAAGTTTCCCTTCCATCCACTCTTGATCTGATAGAGTATTTTAAATTATTAAACAGGCATGTGAACATTGAGGTCACTCCCTCAGAGCAGGGAACAACGCTCTTCCCTTTGTTGGTTTGAGGAAATATTCCTGCTCTCCTTTGCTTTGTAAGAAGTACCAGCTAAAGCTACTTAATTATTAATCCCGTGGCTCCAGCTGGTGTGGAAGTTTGATTTACAAAGCAGGATCAGCAACGAGGTGATACCATGCTGACAGAAGACTAACGTTAGTTTAATGTTCAGTTTCTGTGCCTGAGCTTGTGCTTGTGTTTTTCAGGGGTTCTCTTGACGTGTGGTTCTTCAGTAGCTCTTGAATGCTGTGCTTCTTTTCCTGAAGCTAAGCCAGTAATGCATTTGGTGCCATGTGACGCTTGAAATAACCATTCACTCAGGAATCATTTCATAGGGCAAAAAGTGTGGGAGCTGTGCAAAATGCAGTGGTACCTGGCTATGGCTTGTTGGTTCACTTCCTTGAGATCCAGTAACAGCATTCTGCACCACTCTGCCCTGCCTTTAGATCTGCCCTTGCTCCTGAAGAGCCAATCTGGATCATCTGTACTGTGACCTGAGCTGCCTACAACTTGTCCTTTCATTAATCTATTCCCCTGGCTTCACAGCCCAATCCTGTTGATACCCTGTTTGAAAAGATAGTACAGCAGGGATAAAATCCAGCTGTGGGTGGGCACTGATTGTTTCAGTGGCACGACACCTGCCCCTGCTGTGGTTACAGGTGAACCATGAAAGTCTTTTCATATAGCTTTAGTGGAGTGTGCTGTATCCTTCTAGCTTGGAAACTATTGCTTAGATCCTGGGCAAGTAAAAGCAGCAGTTTTTATATCAAGATGTAAAACCTAAGTGTCAGCTGAAAGGAGTCTTGCTTAGCCTGAAACAGAAAACACTCCTGGCAACTGGTGTGGGCAGCTGTAAAGATAGTCTCTCATTTGCTTAAAGTATGGGGAATGTGTAACATGAATAGTCCATTTTTATGCAATTAAAAAAGTTATTACTCCCCCTCAGCTCCTGGGAAAGCATATTTTTTGCTTGGTGAGCTAGACAACAATGGAAAACTTGCTGTGGTCCTGTTCTCAGTTCTTTCAACAGATAATTCCTACCCAGCTGAACATGGGAGCCACCTTTGCTTCTTGGTTATGAGCATTCATTTGTGCCACGTGTGTGCTCCGTGCACCAGGACCAACATGGGGTGGCATCCTCTTAAACTTTGTGGTTTCCACACAGGTGGAGGAGGAAAGGCAGAACTGTGCTTAAGGAGCACACTGGCACTGGATGAGGCTCGTGGAAATGGGAGTGCCAGTTCCCTAGCAAATTCACACTGGTTCTCATGAAAGGGGAGACAGCCAATTTGGAAATGGTGTTGGAGTAGTTGGGCTTGTTGTGAAGGAGAGGTAAGAAACCTAAGCTACTCTTGAACCTGATTGCTATTTGATTATGGAGAAAGCCAAGCTGTGGGGGTTTTGGCAAAGCCCTGTTCATATCTAACATCTGTAGTTTTGTCCCACTTCTGTTACTGAGACAAACAGGGATCCAGACTGAAGACCTACCTTGCACTGCCAGCACTGCTCCTGGCTTTGCATGGGATACTGGCCATGGGATTCAGTCCTGGAGTTTTCTTGTTGATGGGACTGCTGTTTTATGTGGATTGGAATATCTAAATATCCATATCTGTAAAGGTTTCAGTTCAGTGGGGAGATGGTTCATAAAGACAAGTAGCACTTGGATACATTCAGTTGCTGCTTTTCTAAGGTGCATTGAGGTAGGTCATGGTTGTTTCTCCTTCTCACTGTAGTGCTTCTGGGTAGCTGAAATGTCCAGTGCAGCCACTAACATTCCACCAAAACACGTTTTAGTTTTGAGAGAGTGAAGCAGGGCACTGTTGCTCTGACTGACACTGATGGTTAAAGCTAGAGCTGAGTTGTTCTACCAACTGTTAAGGTCCAGGCTGTTTGCTTTGAAAACCAAGCTTTTTTACACTCAAAGCTGAATGTTGGACCTTGACCTGTGAATTAATTAATTCTTCTTAGCCTCCTTATTTTAGGAATGTCACTGCCCTGTCAGGTTGCAGTGTGACTGATGCAATGGCACCTCCCCCCATAGTCCAGGCAAACCCAACAGCCACCCTTATTACTGGAAGTGATGATAAGCAATATGAAGCCTTTTGGGGGAGGCATCTGGCCTCTCAGTGGTGATAACATGCCCTTGGTTTTCCTTTCTGAACTCTCTGTATTTTGGTAATGCTGCACAGATTTTTTTCTGGATAGAAGTTACTATACAAACACCAGAGTTAATACGACCTCAAAACTAGCTGTGAGCTGGCAAGCTAAAGGCAGCTCTGATGAATGGAGCCCCAAAGCTGTCAGCATTCAGCAATTTCACGGGCTCAGGATATTTTCTAACGAGAAAATTCATTTCTGAGACTTGTTGACAGAAACATCAAGAATGGAACTGCTGCCTTTGCCTCCACCCACCCCAGCAAAGAGTAGGGGGGAGAAAAGCAGCTCTTTATAAATAGCTCTGTTCCTGTTGGATTTGTAAATTCAGTGCTTTTTGTGTCAATGACATCACCCTCTTCTCCATGGCAACTCCCTACCGTGTCAAAACTGCAAGGCATCGTCAGAGAAACTTCAACCAGCGACTGACCAGCTTGATTCAAGACTATTTAGTCGAGAAACAGTGCAGGGGGTGACAGGAGAGGGTGGGAAACATGAGCCAGACAGGCTCCTGTCAACTCTGCTTCTCTGGAAAGCTTGCATGTGTAACAGCCATATCCTCAAACTGCCCCATCTCTTCTCTTTGTAAGTCCTCATCAGGAGGGAGAGGTGGGTGGAAGACAGGCAGGCATCTCATTCTCCCTCTCTGGTGGAGTCTGGAGAGAAGCACTACAGGTGACTAAGTAGGAGGAGCATGACTGACTCACTCCTCAGTTATTTTCTCACTCCCCCCTCCCATCTTTTCTGTTTGTTTTTTAGCTTTCACCCAACAGCTTGTATTTTTCCCCAGGCCTTGATGAGAAAGAATTAGCAGCCGGCTTGCTTGTTACCTAATGTTCACAAAAATGTGCTTGTGGTTATCCAGGTGAGGAAATAAAAGCCAACTCTAGAAGCAAGAGCAATGAATTGTCTATTGGGCACAAGAGCTTTGTCTTTTTGTTGTTTGAGAAAAAGAGCTTCTGGTGTGTGAGTATTGTCCAGGAAATACTGCAGCAACTGCCCTGCCAGGAAACTGTAAATAACCAGCTGCTTTATCTTTACCTGTGGAAATGCCTCATTGCCTCCCTGGCAGCTCTGCTGCCTTTGCCTTGATTTCTAAAGCGGCTGCAGTGAGAGGAAACTTTCACTTGCTGCCTTGATCACAGAATTGGATTCTCCACGTAGCAGGATTATAATGGTTACAATCTGCAGAGCTTCAGCCAGTGTCAACTGTTGCTGCTTGGGTCAGCTTCATAAATCTGTCCTGATGTACATGCCTATGAAGTCGAAAGGCTTTGAACAGTTTCCCTTCCTTCTTCTGCAGGTGCCATGAGTTCTGTTGCTGAAATTTCTCCTGCAGAAATGTCCCCTTGATATTCCATTTTGCATTTTTGAAATTGCATGCCATGGATGCAGGCAAGTTATGCAGGATCAGCACAATGCCCACAGGCTTCTATCCAGAAAGGGACACAACAAGGCTTACCAGATTGATAAGTACCACTTTGGTTTGCCTGAGCAGTGGAGTAACACTATATTTGCTGCTTGTGGTCTGCAGTTTACACCTCTATAGGGCAGAGGAGCCTTTAAGCACAGATCCTCAAAGTGCTGAGGCTCTGTTATGTCTGTTAGGTCTCTGCCCCCCTCCCCAGAGTGAAGGGTAAAGCAGCCACTCTCTGATTCCAAGATTTAGTTGAGTTTGGAATAGGCAGGTGCAGTCTTTATACATTACAATCTTGATTAGTATCTTGCTCTTGCCTTCTATGTAAGATGTCACTCAACACACAGTCCCATCCTCTTTGCTGAGATCACAGCCTCAGCCCACAATAAAAAAGGTCCCAGAAAACATTGATTCCCTGCATTACAGAATCTTGATAGTGGCTCTGCATGACTCTGCAAGGAGATCTCATCGGCTTTAACTGCAAGATTTAGGTGGAATTTCTCATTGTGGTCTCTGTACAGTGGAGGATATTCTACCTTCAGTGAATTCTAACACCTCTGCTGACTTGCCAGGAAAAGGGGGGTGTGCCATTCTGATACGCTCCCTCCTGGCAGCTGGGATTGGGGTAGTGCTGGTGAGTAAGCAGCTGCCAGCTTGATGTGTTTGCATGTGTATGAGACTGAACCAGGATCTTTCTGAAGAAGCTTTAAGAAGAAATTGCTGAGAATTTTTGCCTGAAGCAAGGGATGTTTCCCGTGTTTAAGACAAGCAGTAACCTGCAGTCAGAAGGAAGAAGGGACTGAATGCACTCCAGAAGTATTTCTCGGAGCTCTTTTCTTCAAGGTAAGCCTGCTGCTGTGGGAGGCAGATGGGGCAACAGCTTTCTGGGCACTAAAACTGAGGGGACTTCTACAATTTCTTTTTACCTTCGCAAGCTCTGGAGCTGATGGGAAGCTCCGATGTCTCTGACACTCCTTTTTTTTTTACACTAGAAACTTAAATCAGCCAATAAGAACTAATTTTCTGAGGTCTGAAGCCATAAGAAGGGAGTGAGGGGCTTTCAATTCTGCCTTTGGCTGCTTGGATTTAGTGGTTGATTGACTGTGCTGCTGAATCGTGTACTTAAACAGTGGAATGAGAGGTGTTCTAGAAACTGTGGGTGAATGAAGGCAGAAATTAGTCAAGAGACATAAGCTTATGGTTTAATAATTTTCTTTAGTGCTTTTAAATACTGTAGGAGGCAAAAGGCTGTTCTTGCCTTGTGAACTTGAGCTGAAAAGGTTTGAACAAGTACTGTTGAAACCAGGCCAAGGAGACAGGACATTTTTTAAAGCATCTGTTTGAATTCTACCTGAACACCCAGTTTATCACTGTTGAAAACTATCTGTGGAGAAGCCAGAGAGTAGCAAAAGAGCTTCTTGTCCCAGCTGCAGGCACCTTGTTTGAAAAGCCTTGTTTAAGGCAGGAAATTCCCCCCTGAAAGTACAGAGATGGCTCTGGAAAAATTGGTGAGTAACACTTGAAGAATCTTTTCTGATCAGTATCCCCTCCTCCCCAGTGCACACCAGAAACTGAAACTCCTCGTTGGGAACCCTCCAGACTTGAGAAAGGTATGCTTAGGTTGTGGTGGATAAATTACAGCCCTTGATGAAAGTGCAGCAGAGCATGAATTCTACAGAGGTGCTGGAAGCCAGTGAGGAACACACTTGCAGAGCCTGGGAGTGCAGAGGAGAGCGTAGGAGTGAGTCTCTGCTTTCTCTTTGCACACTAATTGATCTAATTCTAGCGAGCAGTTCCAGTTTGCTCTTGGAAAAAGAATAACGTGCTCATAAAAGCAAAAATATGTTGAGAGAAGCAAGTGTAGTGAGGAAACTCTTGCAGACAGACCTGAGGAGGAAAAAGCCTTGTGTCAAATCTCTGAGAAGTGAAAGCAAAATGATCTCTGACTTGTTCCCTTCCCTTCCCTTCCCTTCCCTTCCCNCCCTCCCTCCCCCTCCCTTCCCTTCCCTTCCCTTCCCTTCCCTTCCCTTCCCTTCCCTTCCCTTCCCTTCCCTTCCCTTCCCTATGCAAGGTAAGGGACGGAGTGGTGCCTAGAGGGGAAGCTGTGCTCTCTACAGGCTGCAGAGTGGTGAGGGGAGAGGGTACTTGTGCCCACTGTTGAGGCAGGGAAGGATGCTGCCAGCAGTCCCAGGGTAACGTTGTGCTGTCTCTGCAGCTGCCTCTGCCAAGCGCTGGAGCAGTTTAATGCAGTTGGACGCTGTTGCTGCCGTTTGATTCCACTTTGTAGAAATAGTTGAGGATATTCCTGCCAACTTCACAGTCAGGAGACATCAGTTCTGCCTCTGACACTTGTGGAGCATGAATGAATAACTCTTAAACCATTAATCTAGGGCAGCTTCCAAGAATACTGTGTACTAAAGTCTAGGATGCATCATGATCTGATTCATTACCCGGGACAGCAAAGACTTTGAAGAGGTGTTTACCCGGTGTGTGGACATGCTCAACTTCAAACTCCCAAAGAAAACTTGCCTTGGCAAATTTCAGTAGTATATTTAGAGAGGAGAGACACAACAGGATAGGGTAGGAGAGCAATGGATGTGCAAACAAGGCTACAGAAGAGCAGGGAAGCTGAAGAGGGACAGTAGTAGCTGTAGGCTGGTGCCTGGGATGGCACAGCAGACAACATGGCTTTGGGGGATACTGAAGATGTTGCTGCTTTGGGCAGTGTCAGTTGACACCAGTTTAGACTGGAACCCTGCATAACCAGTGCTAAACACCACGTTATCAGCCAGGTGATGGCTCTTTACTTTAGTAACATCCTTTATTTCGTTTAGGTGCTAGGATTTGGTGCAGTTCCTGAGAGAACTGTGGAAAGAGGGATAAATAGGAGAAAGCAAGTGACACTGCTGGAGAATATAAAGCACAGCAGGCTAGATAAAGGTGATCTTAATTGCAGAGGAGGATTGCTATTTAATTAAAGCTACTGCTAAAAACTAGGTGCTTAGAAGTAAAATAATAGCAGGACATGAGTAATTCCTCTCAGGGGAATGTCAGAGACAAAATTATGCTAATGTAATCATAAAGGGGCCTGTGTGCAATTGCTCAGAGGAACAGCAACAGGACAGGATGATTTTTTTACGGCTAAGAAGTTCAAACGTGGTTCAGGTCAAAAGGGATTGGAACCTGTGAAAGCACATGCTCCTCAGGGCTCTTGGGCCATTTCAGAAGGCTGAGTTGTCTGAGTTACTGAACCTGCCCTTAATGCTTTACTTGGCAATCCCAGTGGAGAGGCAGGAGACTGAGCTCTTTCTCTGCTTTAGCAAATGATGGTGAGTTCAGTGTCACTTGCCCTCTTGCTGCTCAGTCAGTGTGTTTTCAGTGAATTAAAACTGCAGAATTTCAGACTCAGACTTAGGACAACTGAGCCATGTGTCATGCATCTGCAGGCAAAAAAAATGACTTTAAACCTTCTTTGCTTCCTTATTTCCCTCCCACTCCTCGTTTCTAATTGTGAAATCATTTCAGAGCTCTGTCTGCATTCCTCAAGCTGTGATGCCCATTCTGGTGAGGTGGTTAAATAGCATAAACTCATTAACCATCCTCAACTGAGTTAATATACAGTGACATAACATACCATAATTTCTTTTCCATAGCTGGCTTGCATAATGCTGCACTTCTGTCTTTGTTACTCCTTCCACTTCATCCTTTTTATTTCTATGACATCCATCTGTTTACCAGACAAGGTTTATAAGAAACTGAAAGAAAGAAAGAAAAAAGAC
Source organism: Urocolius indicus (assembly GCA_013401255.1). Classification (NCBI taxonomy): domain Eukaryota; kingdom Metazoa; phylum Chordata; class Aves; order Coliiformes; family Coliidae; genus Urocolius; species Urocolius indicus. The sequence goes on from WBNH01000913.1 coordinate 29,712, forward strand.
CAGAATGCAAAAGACAAACCTCACTCAAGTGAGTGCAAAGGAGATTTGACAAAGAACTGGGACACTTTAACAAAGTATTGGGACACTGGGATAAGAACTGCTGTTGCCCAAGCCAGGAAAGTGAGAAAGGAACCTGGATAATTTGGAACCAGAAAAATAGGCAGTAGAACCTTCTTCTTTTTCTTTTCTGTCTCCTTTCCTCTTTCCTTTACCCCAACCTGGAAAAAGAACCCAACCAACCACCACCACCACTCCCCCAGCACCCTGAAACAGCTGGTGTCCTGGCTGGCTGAAAGCTGACTGACTTCTTTCCAAGGGCTGGTGTCCATTGCATAGTCAGTTATTGGTCACAAAATTTCCTTGGAAAACCGAGTGTCTGAGGCAAGAATTCCTGTTCCTTGGGACTTGCATAAAAGCTAGCAAGGAATAGCCCTGCTTCAACCCAACAGCACTTTGGAAACAGTTGAGTGATGTGTTTTTCCTCCTGCAGGTTGCCAAGCAGAAGGGAGAAGCTCTTGTGAATCTTTGAGGCACTGGGGATACCACTGCCACAGCAGTGCTTTGCAGGAAACAAGCACAGCCCAAACCCACCTAGTCCAAGGAAAGAGTAAGGTAATAGTTGTTTGTGGTAGATAGGGAAGGTAATCCATAGTCTGCTCTGAAAAATCCGAGTGGAGCCAAACTACAGCTCTGAGCAGTGTCATTTCTAGTGGAGACCCAGCCAAGGCACTGCAGTCAGCATCCCTTGGCCAGGGACAGGCATCCTGCCACTGTGATACTCGAAACACTGTTGTACAGAAAAGGTGGTTTAGGTCTTAAAATGAAACACACTGTTGCAAACCAGAAAGCAAACATGCTGGGCACTTTCAGCAGAGACAAGTGTCTCTATGAACCGATAACGTCAACTTGATGGCCCCCAGCTCAATTGTTTTTTTCCCCTGAGAATCTGGTTAAATTGGACTGTCTATAGTGTCAGCCTTATCTTGCTGATGGCCTTCTAGCTTCCTGACTTTCCTCTCTGCACTGCACAATGCCTTACAAACCACTGTATTTTGGTTTTCTTATGTGCTGTCACCTCTTTTCACCAGGATGGAAACGTTCCCAGATGTCACTAAGCTCTCTAAATGTGATCGTATTCACGTTACTGTGTCCTGCAGACAGTACTAAACAGGCTGCAGAGCCTTGGCTGTGTGACTGAAAGAGCAGAGATCAGGCCACCGTCCTCCCTGCTGTGTTGTGGGTGCATTCTTTTTTTTCTCACCTGTGTCAGCCTCGAGTCTTCTTTCAAATCTGTAACTTCAAGGTATAGCAGGAGCTGAGGAGCTGTGTTTAGCTGGGGAGAGCAGCTATGACTACCCTTCCCGAATGTGGACCAGGAACAGAGGGGTTAATATGTGCAGTAGCCAGAAGGCACTACACAGAGCTCAAAATAACCAAGATCAGGATAATTTGGCTTTAAAAACCATCTGGGTCTTGATTCAGTGCTCATTAAAATTCATAGTAGCCGTATGATTGGCTTCTGGAAGAATTAAGCAGGGTGTTACACTTCATAATGAGTACTTTGGGCTTTGTCCAAGAAAGTACATAAATGCATACAATAATGCTAGGAATTAACTACTTTCTTGTACCATCCAGCTCAGAATGAGAATCTTTCTAGCACTTGTGGAAGTCAGTGAAAAAAACTCTGGGTTCAGAGGACTTTGGATTGGATCCGAAGAGCAGATGTTAGAGCTGACTCTGGAAAGAAATCTCTCTGGGCAAGTCATCTTTGAGCTGTTCATGCTACAGCAAGCTGTCCAGTTTGGGTACACACATAATTAATCTGCAGAAATCAGAGCTTCTGGGTGTATGGTGAAAGGTGTGGAAAATCAGATTGCAAGCCTAGATGCTGTTGTGGAGTATCTAGGTCATAAAATGAGAAATGCATACTGTGTATTGCATTAGAAACCTAAATGTATAAAGTAATGTCACAAGTGGTTTAGATCTTACAGCACCTCATCACCCAGAGATGCAGTTCATAGACCACACACTCCAGTTTGGGACTGCTACTGAGAAAAAACTTCCTGATTTCTTTACCATGCTCTTTGGGCTTTTGGGTTCTCTGCTAAATATGTTCTCCTTCAGCTTCTGCAAAAGCAGCCCGAGCATTGTAAAGCTGAGCCAATGAGTTATTTAAAGAACACTGTAATTTATTTCTGTGTCATTTAAAGGCATGTTTTGTTAGAACTCTGGGTCACCTAAACTATCTGGCCACTTCTCATTTGTGGTCTGGGATCACCTTCATAATGAGTTCCGGCTGCTGTTGCAGTGAGGTTGCTGTTTGTTGAAAGGAAGGAAACAAGAACTTTCCAGGTGACTACTCAGGTGTTTCTGTGGGGAATCTTTGTCTAAGTTTGGGCACATCTGCTGGCCAGGCTTTCAGTTTTCATCAGAAGAGCAAACCAGGCAAATTTTGAGTGTTAACAAGTGTTTGTTTTTAAAGGTCACACGTGGAAACGACCTGAGTTTTGGGTTGGTTTTTTTTTTCATTTGAAAACATTTCTCTATTCATTTATTTATAGAATTTATTTGGCACTCCAGAGAGCACATGAACAGGAAATGTGGGGCTTGGATTGGTGGTTTGATGGATGATGATGATGAAGTAGAAGATTAACAGAGTTTTTTCCCTTACTTTCCCGATCCCATCTCCAGACTCTCTGGATCTGCAGGACAGGAGACAAACCATTTGATTCACAACTTAAATGCTAGGGCCTATTTTGCTCCTTTCTTCTACACTTATTATTATTGAGAATCTGGATCTTTCGTTATATCTGTGTCTATGTCTCAGGGGATTAGTTTCTGGTGTTATCTCCAAGAGGATTCTGGTTCAGTTGTTCCCCTATGGCTTCACTCTTGCAGCAGCCAGCAGGACCTGGGCTGCTTGTTCCAAAGGAAGGACGTTTGTTACGATTGCAGCCAAGCGCCAGCAGGTCCATGTGGTCGGGTTGACTCTATGACTGTGCTCAGTTTGGGCTCTATTAATCACAGGGTAGGGTTTTGGTATAAAGATGTTCTTGCCATACCAGAAATAGTCAGCATGTTTCAGTCCTTTGTAGCGTGCATTGCCTGACTGTGTGTACAGTTTAGTTTCTTAGTGTGGAATCTGACAGCTTTAATAGTTGCACCAATGTTTGGGGTAGTTTTGCATTTTATTTCAGAGAGAAGATGGTGGTTGGAGGCTTTACTGTGTGCTGCCAGCCTGTGTGCTGCTGAAGCTGTGCCTCAGAGCAACCAGCATCTTAGTCTGTCTTATGCTGGTATTGAGGCTACTATGAATTGCAGCCTGAACCAAGACTGGAGGAGAGAGATGAGGATAAAAAAGTGAAAGGTTTCCCTAACAACTATCAGGAAGGACCAAAAATCACTCTTAGGGGAGGTGGCAATTAACAACTGTTCCCTCTGTTGTAGCAGTTAGCACAGGAGACAAGGATGTCACAGCTAACATTTTTCTACGCTATGTAAATAAAACTCTAGATGGTGATTATAATCATTTAATCCCTGGCAACCCATCCTGCAGACTCCAGGGCATTCACAGCTCATGGAGATCGGGAAACTAGGGGTCCAGTATTATGACACTCTTGTTTCAGTGGCAAAACGAGAGGGCCCAGTTTGTGCATGGCAGCTTGCTGGCTTCTGAGCTGGGGTGGCATGACTGCGTGGCTCTGCTCTATGTCAGGCTGCTGAGACAAGCTGAGTTGAACCCCAAGAAGGTTTAACCCTTTACCTACCTCCTATCTCCAGTAAAACCAAAAGCTTTTTGGTGCAAAGGCTTGTGTTGGTTAACCTGTGTGGTATGGTCTGCTGGCTGCTGCAGCAGCACGAGGAGCTGCAGTGTACGGTAGCAATGGGTGGCATGCAGCAGAGCTAACCAGGGAGAGGAAAGGAAGTGTTCCATCCAACCTCAGCTGGTTAGCTGAGATAAACTTGGGATACTGATCCCTATTGCCACAGTCAGCCCTGATTCCATTCAAACAGCTGCTCTCTGCCTCCACCAGCCTTCCCCCAAAATGACTTGTTCATACATCCTGGTAGTACAAAGTCCCCCCCCCTGCACTTGCTGTAGGGTGGCTGCTGCTGGGAGAGTGAGTGTGACACCCATTCTCTGGCACGGGATTAGCAGTGCAGCTCCCAGAGATAGGCTGTGAGGGCTGTTGTTCCCTGTTCCCTGCCTCCAGAAGGCAGCAAGTGGGATGGGAGCTGCACAGAGCCACGTGGCTGGATTTTGCCAAGCATAAGCTCCAGCCCTCAAATTATTCTAGGCTCTTGAGAGTTGGGTTTGAATGTACCCAGAGGTAGAGAGTGACTAATAACAGCAAATGGTGTTAAGACTTCTGCTGCCGTTATTGTAGCCACTAGGAATTGTCTGAATTCTGGTTAATACTTTTGCAATAGCTGACTGACCTAGTTATTGTGAACAGAAGCTGGAGTGTGTGTTCCTGTCAGCCAGGGATTTCAGTCTGTGTTTCTACAGCATCTTTAAGGATTGCAGCAAGCTGGGAAAAAAAACCAACAGCTTAAGCTGCCTCTGCTGTGTGGGAGCTCAGCATTGTCTCTGTCATTTTACCAGTGTGCTAGCTGACTTTCCCAAGGTGACCTGGCCAATCTGTGGAAAAAAGGGAGCCTACTCTGCCCTTCTGCTGCAGCATTGCTGGTTGTCCTGACTTTTGTGGGAAGCAGCAGATAGCCCTCGTGTAGAGGGTGGCACAGGCTTGTCTGGTGGAGCATGACGTTACTTCCATTAGAACCTAAAATGTCTGTGAATTTCTGCAAGTCAAAGATCTGGAAGAAGTGTGAGATGGCTGTGATCCCAGCTGGATTGATATTATCTGCAGGGAATGTCTACCAAGCCATAGGAATTTAGCCAGTAGCAAAACAGCATGTGCTGTGTTCAGGTGATCCTCCTGAGCTTTAGTTTCAACCTCTCATCAGAACGGGGGGGAGTGAACATTTTTTTAAAGAGGGTCTGCAGTTTTCTTACTCTCTTTAATCTGAATCTGTTGTCAGCTCTCCCTGGGCCAGCCTAGTGCTCTCAGTCTGGTACAATCTGCAGGTCCTTTGCTGGCTGGGCTTTGCTCCACCATTGGGGTTGCCTGGCCTAGGACAGACTGGCTGGGATTCTGCCCCAGTGCTGCTCACAGCCTGCAGCAGCACCAAGTTTTCTTCTTTCCCGTGACCCAGGCTGCATTGTATTTGATGTGCATTTGGTGAACAGGCAACTTCCAATTCTCCAGCTCTGGTGCATTTGGTTTTCAGTTTGAATTGGGCTAAAAAAAAAGGAGAAGGGGGGGGAATTGGATCAGAGCATAAACCTTGGAGACGTGTATGAGCACACTGAATGAGCTCATGCAGTAGGGAGCACAGATAAGGCTTTGTCCTGCAGGGATCTCCAGGACAATACCTGTGTAACGTCAGCAATGCATAGCAAGCAGGAGGACAACCCTAACATTAGAGCTAGCCAGCCAAATAGTGCTCTCTTGACATTTTCTGCCCACCTCTGAATGCAATAGCCTTGGGGAAAGGCAGCTAAACTGTAAGCACTTATTTAAAGCGAAACTGCCTCTGGATTGCTCCCTCCTTATCTTCAGCCCTGGCTAATGTCATGTGTTGATTATGAGACTTGCAGACTTGATCCCTATCTTGTGCTTCCTCCTCCTACTAGTTGATGCTGATGCTTTGTGAATTTGCATCACGCCCTTTCTACCAGTGACCCTTCTGTGCCAATTGTTGGCATATATTTTTCACTTCCCAGGCTCACACTGGATTCCAAGAGCTGTGGAAGAGCAGAGGGACCACACTCCTTTGATGGAAACGCTTTTGTGCCTCCTAGCAAACCCCAGAATTCAGAGCAGCCCTGCTAGAAGGTCCAGCTCTGAACCACAGCCTCCCTCCACGGGTGGAGTGGTTGGGTTTCTTTTCTCTCTCTCTCAAAATTCTGCTCCAGTAGAGATTAAATGGGCTTAAATAGAATCTCTTGCAGCAACAGTGCAAGCTAGGAGGTGCTGGTGTGTTCCTGAGGCGCTGCCGTGGATGGGCAGGATGAGAAAAGAGGCAAGATCAGCAGTTTACATCTGAAATTTGCCACGCTTTGTGTCTGGGGAGGGGACACGGAGTATGGAATGGCCTTTGCTGTGTAGATAAATCAGGCAGTCTGCAACGTTAAGCATTTAGTCAGTGTACCCTGCAGCACTTTGTGCTTGCCATTTATGGCTGCCATAGCTAAGACAGACAGGACCTGAATGAGCAACGTGGAGCATGGCAGCCGTAGGAGGAGTGGGGGGTGTGTGCCTGTGTTTGTGTAAATGTGTGAGCATAATTATTTATATGATCTTGTGCAATTCTGTAGGTAAGAAGGGAGCAGTGGGCAGGCAAGGAGCAGTGAAATGTTTAATAAAGGGACAGTTGATAAAGGGGAAAATGAGAGATGCCTCGCTTGTACTGGGTAATTTCTCTTCAAAGCGTGTGGGACTGCTGGGACCAACCTTGTGAACAGAAAGACTGGAAAGTGGCCCAATTTTTCATTAAGGCTGTAGGCAGCAGAGGTTCACACCAACTCAAAGCAGCCTTGGTTTCATCTGAGTTTGTGCCTTGGCAAGTAAAATCAAGCTCTTCCGTTTATAAAGAACCTGAGTCTCGTTCTAGAAGACTGTCCTAGCATGTCAGCCCATGAAATATAACACCTATGCAAATCTGAAGCCAGTTCCAAGCCTGGGTGACTCCTTGGAGAGTATAAAGGACATTTCCTTGTGATGCTCCCAAAGCTACTCTTGTGTAGACCCCTCCTGGCTGGTTGGCACAGCAGCCAAGCACAGATGCCACAGATGCCAGTGGCTGTTGGTGCTCGCTGTCGCGTTTCCTCACACCTAGCAGGGTTTCTTCATCCCTGCTCCTCCAACCACGCTGCTTCTGCCTCGTGAGATCCAGCCTCTTGGAGAAGGAGGGACGTCCCCCTCTCCTGATTGCAGTTTGTTATTTATCATGACCTTTCCCTTTTATTTGGATGACATCTGTGTAGGAGTTGTGCCCTGTAGGAGAAGACAAGCTAATCCCCAGACAGAAAGGAACCTGGCTAACTTTGTTTCCCGTACCCTAGGGACGCTGCTGTGAGGTATCAGGCAGCAAACCTCAGTCTCTTTGGCAGGCTGTGGCAGGCAAGGACCTGCAGCGTAACGTAGAAGCGGTGACTGCACTCTCTGGAAGCAGCCTTCCACCACTCAGCTAGCAGCTCATGAAGTGAGGATTGTGAACCTCAGACCAGCAGCTCTAACACCAAAGCTTCCTCTACATCCTCCATGTGAACCCCAACTCTGTTCCTTCTCTGTACTATTATACTGTAGATCTCGTGCCTGCCAACTGGGTCTGTGACTCTGGTTGTTGTGCAAAGACATTGCAGCCTAATTAGGCAGGATGAGTAGGTAGGAAGGAAAATGGGAACGAGGAGCACGGCTAAAAGGTCACTGGGCTGGCCCACCTGTGGCCAAGCCACTCCCAGCAGAAACGATGACAGCCTCATGGTTATTTATTGCATGTCATTCATTTATTTATTTGAAGGGCAGTGCAACAAAACCAATGTTTATTTTTTTTTTAAATCATGGGATTTTTAAGGCTTTTCTCTCTGCTCTTTGGCCCTAAAACTACCTTAGGGTTAAGCCAGCGTTGTTAGTGGTTTGGAGAGGCCAAGAATCCTCTTTATTTGCAGGGGAGAAAGAACTCTGACCTCTCCCGGGCTGTAATCCCCAAAGTGGCCTCTAATGATGTTGTCTTCCACCTCTGCCCATCCGCCAGCGCTGGAGCCCGTGTCCTACCGAGCAGGAGTCGCTTGTGGAAAGGCTGTTTCCAGGAGTCAGTGAAGGCTGAGGCAGGGCACAGGCAGTGCAACAGGATTATAGGGTGATACTCGACTTCAGACCTTGCAGCACTGACTCAGGTCGAGTGACAGGGGGAAGACAAAAGCACCAGCTCATGTGTTGCTCATCTGAGATGCAAATAAATTGGTGAGTAGTTCTCTAGCCAGGCGTAGAGCAAGCCACCAAAGCTTTCCTGCTGGGCAGGACAAGGAATTGGTGGCAGCCAGGTAGAGATGTCAGGGTTCCTCAGAAACTGCAGCAGCTCTGGACCCTGAGGCTGTGGAGCTGAGAGAGAAGAGCTAACGAGCAAGTTGGGGCTTTAATAAGTCAGCGGTCAAGCGAGAGGAGGTTAAAAAAAGGGTTGTGGGGAATGGGAGATGATCTCTCCAAGGATCTTGCCTGAGACCCAGCAAACCTCAGTGTTCAGGTATGACTCTTGGCTCTTTCTCTCGTCCCCTCCAGGGACCAGGGAAGGAGAAGGTGGTGAGGAGAAGGGCAGGATGGTCTCAAGAGGCTCTGCTGTCGGCGTCTGGTGTTCTCCTTGGAATCTGAGGCTTCCACACACCGAGCGCTTCTGTGTCCCATCTCCTGCCACACCCTGAAGTCAAACTCGGCAGCTTAGGTGAACCAGGCACTGTACAAACATGTCAGACTTGCCTCCACCCCTTTTTCTTCTCCCGCTCTCTCCTGCCGTCTTTCTCTCTCTCGTTTCCCGGCGTGTCAGCGGATTCTGGTGGCAGAGCTCTCCCACCTCGGCTCTGCCCTCGGTGCCATGAGGAGCCAGGGGTAAGCACCCTCCCGCTACTATGGGGATCCACAGGGACTTTGCTGGCTGCCTTTAAAGCAACAACAAAGCTGCCCTCACGGCCGCTGTTCCGTGAGGTTTGTTTCCTCTCTTTCCAGAGGAATAGGTTTGTCAGTTCAAACTAACATCTCTGCTCCCCGGTGGCTGTGCTGCTATGGCTTAACCCCTTCCCCTCGGAGCGGTGCTTTGCTGCTGCCGGGAATCAGCACCGTGGTTCCACGTGTGTTGGCAGTGCCAGCTCAGGGCAAGGGGAGAGGGGAACGCTTCAGGGTGGGGAGGTCATACTATTTTTTTTTCCCCTCTCAAGGGATGGTTTTGGAAGAGAAGAAAAACCGAGAGCTGGATTCCTTTGGGAAGGAGTTTACTCCACCTCTACTCCTATAGCCCAGCAACACCGTCCTCCAATCGCCTTTGCTGCATGACAGTGGGAGAGTTTCCCTCCAGACCCATCTTTCCCCTCTGGCTTGGAATTGTCTTCTACCGGCACTGTTGCCACAGGACTGCCAGTAAGGCCGTGTGTTTCTTGCTCTCCAGGTGGGCCAGTGTATGGGTCTCTGCTGCCTGGGGTCTACTGGTTTAGCCTATGATGATGGGGAATGCAGAGAGGGAAATGCAGGGTGATGCTCTTAAAACGCTGGGGTGAAGGAGGAGTTAAAAATTACTCTGGGTGATGCTTGAGAAAGCAGACAGCATGTCAGGAACATGCATGCCCACTGCCTTTATGCGAGGCGTAGCAGTATCTCCTCTTAAGTCTCTTGTCTCTGCAAGGACCCTCACCATTTCTCATGAGGGGGTCTGATTGACTCAGCAGTCAAAACCCCTCACGTCTGTATTCCTGACCTTCTGGCTGCTGTGCCAGCCAAGATCCTTTCAGCACACCTACAGAGCCCACGCTGTAGTACTCGTGTGTGTATGGGTGCTTGAGTGTGTTTTGGCTATCTGAAAGTCGCCCACTTTCCTGTTTCAGTTACAATCTACACCTCTGTTGGGCAATTGTACTGAATTATTTTTGCCAGGTGGTAACCAACATACACAGGCAGGTACTTCCAGCTACAAAAAAACCCAGTTCTGTCCATTGATATGTGCTGATGTGTTTGTTTTCTTTGCCAGGACATTAATGCTTTAATGCATTTGGTGACAGAATACTGAAGAAGCGGAGGAGAAGTTTGTGGCTGGTGAGTGCGAGTCCTCAGGTGAGGCTGGGGGGATGTACACAGAGTAACAGATGTTTGCTGAGTCTTCCTCTGCTTTTCTGAACGTGTTTGCTTGGGTGAAACCTGAGTCAGCTCTTACACAGCTGTTGGGGAAAGGAATGTTGTTGCATGACTCTCTCTCAAGCTCTGTCCCACTGAAAAGCCTCGTTCTTGACCGTGTGATGAAGCTGTACGTCGATTGTAACGTTCTGCACTGCCTTGGTGCTTACATCCTCTGCACTACCTGTGAGCAATGCTTTATGTATCTTGTAGGAAAGCTGATCAAATAGTGGGAAGAGCTATCAGCAAATAGTTTGTTGGATTAGTAACTGTGCTTCCAGATGGAAAGCCTGCTGCCTGTTCAGGGGTTGTGTCTGTCTAGATGGGTGTGAGTGTGTATGTACCTGGAAAGAACATCCTGGGTCCTGCTGCCAAGGCTTGCAAAAGTGAGAAACGTAACTCTTGCTTGGTCACAAGATGGTTTTCATTCCTGAGGAGCAGCACTAGGAAAGCTTGGCTGTCCTGCCTCCTATCAGGGGAGGAAAGTGTACTTTTTAACCTGCTTCTCTAATGAGCTTAGGGAAATGCACAAGTGGAGAAAAGAGATAAATACTTTATGCAAATTGTTTAAAAGAGCTTGGACTAGGCTACTCCAACCATGGGTGGAAACTCTGACAGGTTCTGAGCTCAGTGTTGCACATGGTGTTGTCTCGGGGGGTACCAGCAGAGATGCCACGCTGAAGTTTCATCACATTCAGAGCTGCACATCACTTCTGTACACACACAGGACACCAGCTCTGCTCTCAGTGAGAGCAGCTGAAGGCTAGCCAGGCTGTTGTGCTGCACAGCACTGATGACTGGAGAGACTACAGCAGACTTTCAAACCTTGCCAAGGGATGGTTCTGCACTAGGGGACCCGTTTTCTTGTCTTTCATAGTAACTCTGTTCCTGCACCAGTCTAATTTGCTTCCAATTTATGGCTGAGTGCAATGGTGTACGGGATCAGGACTTGGCTGACACAGGCCTTGTATGGTTTATAAAGTTGCAGGAAGACTGCTGTGTGGCTTGAGGACTAATGCACTGAGAGCTGGTCATTAGTGATGATATTCATGTTTTGAGACCAATCTTCCTTTCGTCTGGCATGAGAGGAGTGTGAATGTAGGGTAATGATGACTGAATGTTCAAAGCTATTTCCCTCAAAATTTCTGAGGACATTCACCCTGGGGCTGAGCCATTTTAACTTGTAGTGTTAGAAATCAGGTTATTTGGTAATTAATGGACGACCAGAGTGCAGCTACAGACAATCACTTGTTTATCTGGACATGTTTAATGAGGGCGCCTCAGGTTTTCATGGCTCCCTGAACATTCGTACTCATGGTATGTGAGTTTCCCTTCCAAACAAAGCAGAATAACTGATACTCCCTAGGAGAAGACTTGTCTGTTATGATTTCAATTGCCGTGGCAGTGTTGGCAAGTGTGGAGTAAGAAGGCAATGAGAGTCAGCCAGGTTTGTGGGGTTTAAGCTTGCCTGTCTCCTCTCTGTTTTGGGGCACGCTGCCTGGGCTGCAGCTTTCCCATCAGTTATCCTGTGGGGATAACACAAAAGTGCCTTGCAGGCTGTTGACAGCAATTAAATATATATGTATCTCACTTTGAGAGAACACAGTGATCATAAATAGGGATTAAGATTGTTCAGTGTTGTTTGGAAGCTTAACTCTTGCATCTCTGTACTTGGGTGGGCTGGGGAATTGCTGTGGTGCCTCTGCCAGCTCTTTGCAACGCTGCTGGAGCGAGGATTGGGATCCAGGAGGTGTGTGATCACCAGTGCTGCTGCTGGGACAGGCCTGCTCACGAGCCACTGGCCACACTCTCTGAGCCTCTCTCTCTTGCTTGGCTCCCGCCTGCTGCTCCCCTACAGTAAAGCCTGTACCGTACGCTCTGCAGAGCTACAGCTTCCCCTTCATAAGCCAGTGTGCCAGAGGCAGCTGGATGTGCACGGTGTGACGTGGCCTGGGGAGCACAGCGAGGCTGCCGTGCTCAGACAGCCGCAGGACGTGGCACCCCAGGCTGTGAGAGAGCTGTGCTTGAAGCAGCGTGTTCCCCAGATGCAGCCGAGCGCCCTGGCACCCCCCGTGCCTCATGTGACCCAGTGTGCCAGATGTGGCCCCTTGCACTTGTCCCAACGTAACCTCCCAGCTGATGTGTCACATGTTGCTTTCCATGTCGGTTTTTGAAGGCAGAACCTTAACTGTTCATGCTCTAACCTCAGTGGTATTTTTATGCTCGTTTTAAACGGCTCCATCACAGCAGAGAGTGAAGCCCCCGCATCCCGCCCTGTCTCGAAGCTCCTTACTAGTCTGGATTAACAGCAAAATACAGCCACTTGTTTTTAACCCTGATGCATCCTTTGTGGCAGAATCATAACATCAGCAAACTCATCTGAAGTGATGCAGTTACCCTTTGGATGTGGAGCAGTGAAGTGTGTGTGTAAGGCAGGGGTCAATGAGATGCGGTGCCGTGTGGGTTTGCAGATGGGACACAGCCACATCAAGAGTTTTAAAAGGTGGAGGAAAATGATCATCCTGTTACAGTGGCTTATGCTCCTGTGTGACCTTACCTAGGTGGTCCTGCTTTAGCAGGGGTTTTGGACTGGATGATCTCTAAAGGTCCCTTCCAAGCCCCACCATTCTGTGATTCTATGTCTCAGCTCTATGACCTGCAGCACAGACCTTGCTGGTGTTGGGTGAAGAGGATGTGATGAGTTGCAGCCTTCTCGTGGTGCTGCAGTGGTATTTCATAGAATCATAGAATGGTGGGGGTTGGAAGGGACCTTTAGAGATCATCTAGTCCAACCCCCCTGCAGAAGCAGGTTCACCTAGATCAGGTCACAAATTTGCCAGCTGCAGCCCTCTCACACACCAAATACAGATGGGAAAAGGCTAACCCTCTAATGAAGGCACTGGATTGCAGTTGAGGTTTGGGTGTGATTCTGTCTGTGCAGCTGGTTTCTGTCATGGTGTCTAGACCTACGTGCTAGTGTCGAGATCAAACGTGGTCAGAGCATGCCTTGGCTCCCACTGGTGCTGTGCAGCCATGTCTTCTCTCCATGGAAGGCAGGGTGTGTTTGGCCTGGATCTGGCCTTGATATGAAGTTAAAAAGCAAGCAAGAGACATACCTGGAAGCCCTTTTAGATTTGCTAATCTAGACGTAGCTGGGAAGAAACTGAGCTAGTCATTTTCTGTCTCGTCTACAAATGAGGGTAAGAATTCCTTTGCAGGGTAAGAATTCCTTTGCAGGGTAAGAATTCCTTTTCCTTGCCTTTTGTCTGTTTAGGTGAAACCTCTGGAGAGTGAGGCTTGACTTCAGAGACTGGCACCACGGGACAGTGACTTTAGCTGCAATTTCTAGGGGGCTGTAAATAATGGAAAGCTTGATTACTTGTCAAAGGAAAAGCCCAGGAGCATTTGGGATGTGACTGTGCTGGTTTCAGAAAGTTCAAGAGGTCTTTTCTTTGCAAGTGCTTTTATATGGCCCAGAATGAATTTGGTCTAACATAGCTGACACTGTGTGGCACTGAGCAAACTGGCCTTCACTGTGGCTCAGGCTTTAGTCCTAATTTATGAGCAAGGAAATGGAGCAGCAGGGGAGAAAGAGGCAGCACCTTCACCTTTAGACCCTGTTCAGCAGGGGCACGGCAGCAAATGGCAAGCAGTTGTGTCCTTTTACTCACTTGTCAAACATAAACCCACCAATATAACAAATATTTCTCCCCCCTAAGCTTATTTCTAATGTAATATTAATCTGTGCACTCGTGTGTGTGTTTGGGCAGGATTTAGAGCATTACATCAGTTTGCTCTGCTGCTAGTTCGCTCCGACGCTGAGCCTTGCTGTTGAGGGCTGGCGAGGGATTGAGGGGAAGGGAAGGACTTGAAATAGGGGAAATGATAGCACAGCAAGCAAACATCCACTCTTCCTTTAAAAGAAAAGGGGAAAAACAGTACCTAAACCATAAAACTAGAATCGCAGACAAATGTGGAAAGTACCATTGTGACAGGGCACTGTGGTCTTGGGTCTCGCTTCAAATTTCAGACCCTTCTGCTTTTCTTTCCCCCTGTCACTCACCCTTCACTGGCATTTCTTGCTGTCTGAAGTCACATTTAGATTTATAAAGCTCCTCAGGGAAGTAACCTGTCATTTTTTCTGCTGTCTGCAAACTGCCCATGAAGGTTTATGGCTTGTTATAAATAACAATCGTGTCAGAAACCTCAGGGGGGCAAACATTAGGATACTGGAAAGTAGGGAATACAGTGAGACAGCACGTGTGCATGCTCACAGATACAAATACACAGGCATGGCCACAGTGTAATGGGCTGGGTCTGAAACGTCCTTGTGTGACACTGCCCTGGAGAGCAGGGCCTGGAAGTGTGCTTTGCCTTGCAGTCGGTGGGTTCTCTGCTATCTTCTTCTTCATCTTCCCACTCAACACTCAATCTGCATATTGCAGTTCTTCAGGTCCTGGAGGAAGAGTTCTTCTCCTCCTCCCCCTCTCCTCTCGTAGCTGGCCAGGGTAGTTTGGCATATCAGCTGAGGGAGGGCTCGGACATGCTGGGAATTGCTTTGCTCAGCCCAGGGACCGGGCGTTATCGCTCGTCTGGGCGGGAGGAATGTCACAGAGCTGTGACAGCAGTGCAAGAAGCACTGGTGAGTGAGTTTGGTTGCTGCAGCAAGGAGGGGGGAGGGAAAGCTTATTTTTAACTGGAAAACCGTGCAAGTGAGCCTGAAGTAGCTCTCTGCTGTCTCGCTGTCATCAAGTGTATCTGTGAGTGAATGAGTGTGCGAGCTGAGCTGAGTGCAGTGCCCGTACACTAATGCAGCGTGTGATTGTGTGCAGGGTGGAGGCGAGTCAGATGAAATGACAGTGCGTGCCACCTTCTTTGTCTGAGAGGTTGAACTTGTGGGCTGTAATGAGCAATTCCTAATAACATTTCTCTACTTCTTATGGTTTTTTTTTTTTTCCAGTGGGGTTGATTCTTTTCTGAGCCCCTGCTCCTCAGGCTGCCTGTCTCCCAGCCATCCCTCCCTCCCTTCCTCCCTTCCTAACTCTCGCTCCCCTTTCTCTCTTCCATCCTTAATCTTCCCACCCCTTCCTCTCATCTGAGCCTGACCCTTCTCTCTTCGTGCCCCTCCTTCCCGGCCGATCCCTCCCCCTGCTCTGGATCTGCTGGCTTTTTTCCCCTCATGCTCTCTGACAGATGTTGCAGCTTTTGGAACTGTATCATCTAGGAACAGCTATATCTGGAGTTGAAAAACCTAACGTGGTTTCCCAGGCAGCAGGAATGGATCGCTGAGAGACTCCCAGGCTCCGACTGCTTTTGTCTTGTGGTAGTGACTTTTATTATTTATGTTTGTGACATTTCTTACAGTTCAGTTGTCAGCAGTGAATGAAAGACTAAAGTCTAGGAGATTATTATAGAATGAGTGTCACAGTGCCTGTGTTGTTGTATTGCAGGGATGCTGTCTCCGTTTAAATACAGGTTTGGCTCGATGTACAAATCCTTATCTGCATAAAATGTTGTTGTGAATTTCTTCCTGAATCAGAAAAGGTCTGGTTTATGTGTTTGATTTAAACATTCTACAGCTGGGTATGGGAAATAGGAGTGAACAGCTCTTGCATGACAACCGCAAAGTGAAAGGAGGCTGGTTAAATACAGCCTTTGCCAGTGACATGCAGAACCTACAGGGATTATTACAGCTCCAGCCCATGACCATTGCATTCCAAAGCACTGTTTGTAGTGTATGAATTTTATTTGATCTTAAGGCAACGTACCTTTAAACCACCTGTCTGATATGGCAACGTCTGTGTCATCACAGACAGATGCTGACCATGGAAAGCAAATGTCACTGGGCACCCAGGGGTATGTTGTATTTGGGGCTGATTACATTTTGTGGTTGTTAGGATGTCTGTTATAAGCCAATGAGGTAGATGCAGGTCGTGTCAGCTAGTCACCCTAAAATTGAAAGTGAGCTTAGTAGACGCTGCTGTGTGGTTTTGGGAAGCGTGCTTTTGTGTATAGCATCTAGGTGTAGTCCAGGTGATGAGTGACAGGCAGAGTGATTCCATGTAAACACACAAACCTAGTGTCTGTGCTCATGCAAACTGCTATGCTGGCACAGAGCCCCTGTTCTGTTTGGAGCCAAAATACCACCTGGGCTTTACAAAACCTTTGAAATAGTTGAGCTAGAATCCTTCTCCTTGTGAGGAAATGACTGAAACAGTCAGGAAACAGTTGACACTACAAGGATCAATGGTTGTGGCATGTGTGACATTACATTTTGCAGGACCCCTTGCCACCTGAAGCAGTTACAGAGCAAACTTGATGCTGTGTGCTACGCCCCAAATATCCTCTTACAAAGATGAGATGAGCAACAAAGCCGTGAGAGTGGCAGCAGGAGAAGGAAAGTTACTGGTTAAAATAGTTCCCTCGCTTTGTCTGGAAATGCCCCTGTTCTGGTGGATCAAGAAGCTGTCACGACTGACATGTAGTCAATGATCCAGAGCTGAAGCATTTGATATAATACCACAGATATCCTTCCTGTTTTCCTTGGAGGCTGTGAGAGCTCCTCAGTAGCACCAGCTGTTGGCTTGCACAGTGCTAACACCACGAGCTATCAGAATATCTTTCCTTTCCAGGACTGGCTGTGCTTTTTGTCCCCTTAAAGAGTTGCCCTATGACTTTAGTCTTGCTTATTAGTTAATATGCAGCACCTGAGGGGCCCTAGAGATGAATCACAGTGTTTGAGTAGTGGCAATACAGACCTGGAGCACAGACACTCTTCCCATAAGCTCTCTGTTAGGATGTATTTGGGTTTTCATTGGAACACGTTCTAAGCCAAGATTATTCTGGCTGTGAAACCTCTTCTAGGCAGAGCAGTTGTTTCCAGCCTCTTGTGTAAGTGTTTTTGTTAGCTGCCTAACCTTTTGCTTTCTTTTCCCACTGTAAAGTATCTTTACTAGTCTTCTGGACACAGTATTGCAATGGCCATTGTCAGCGTGTGAAGTGTCTGTTTGCATGACTGGGGCTTTAGATGGTGTAAAGTCCTTCTGAGACACACAAACACTTCCCATCCAATGACTGTGGGGCCATGGTAACCAAATGTGCATGGATTTTTGGGATCTCAGCCTAGCAATAAGGAAGCAAAGTCGTTGTTCAGCCGGTTGCTGCACTTTGCTCCCTCAACACGTTTTCAGCAGAACAACCAGGACAATGTTTGCCACTGTGGGGGGCAAAAAAGCATGAGGTGTGCTGATCTGCCAGAGCAGTGTCCTCTAGAAGTGTGTTTGTGTCTACACCACAACAGGTTATCTCTGTGTGTTCTGTATCTCTGACCCTTGGAAATATTTAGTCAGTACAAATGGGAGCTGGGGTCCTGTACAGGGAAAAGTGGTCAGTGCAAAGCTGAAGGTTCAGGGATAACAATGCTACCTCTTCCTTGACAGCAGGTAGAGGATTCGTCACTTCAAGCAGCATTAGTGAGGTAGATTAAGGCTGTCAGTGGGAAGGGAAGAGCATATGAACTTTCACATTCTTCTACTGATGGGTATTGCTTTTAAGAAACCTGTACCTCTTCCTCCTAAGCTGGAGAGCTCTGAACTACCTCAACTGTTTTGGCACGGTCTCTGTTTTGTTTTATCTCTCTTATGGCTGTCATTGCACAGTTTAAATTGTGCTTTGACCTAAAGCATCTTGGAGAGGAGATGATGAGCTTTGGAGCACACCAATTCCATTGCATCCACAGAACAAGAACCTGCCTACTAAACATGTTTTGCAAATAGGAAAATGTAACTTGGAATCCTTGTGATTTTAAAGCCATCAAACCAGTCAGCAGAATCACAGAACAATCCAGGGGAGGCAGAACCTCTTGAGGGTCTGTAGTCCAACACCCTGCTTGCAGCAGGGTCTGCTCTGAGAGACCAGCTGGACCAGGGCTTTGTCTTCAAGAGCAAACTTGCTCTTGGAAACCTTTGAGGATGGAGATTGCACAGCCTGTGTGGGCAACAGTGCTGGACTCGTGATAAAAGCTGCTCATGAAGAAGTTTGGGTTTTGGTCTTGCTGGTCATGAAAAAGGTTTTTCCTTCTAACCAGTTGGGATCTCTCTTGTTTCCATTTATGCCTGTTGCCTCTCAGACTCCCACTGCTCTCCACTGTGAAAAGCCTGGTGTTCCACAGAAAACCTCCCTACCTCTGAACTGTTTCTTCATGGAAAGAGAAACTTCCCCCTCACCCCATCTTCCTTGTCTGTCTTTTGTGAAGAGGTTGTGTCGGTCCATCCCAGTCCTGCAGCTATTCAAGCTTTCCCACCTCTGTCTGCCTGTGGAGCCTTTTCCTTCATATCTTCCCAGGTTCAAAAAGGTCTACAGCTCTTGGCTTTCTTTCTACCTACCTACATCTCTGGTGTTTTTTTTTTTTCCTGGCTGTAAAGTCTAAATTCAGACTTGGAAGGTCTCTTGTGCTTGGGTATATTTCAGTGTTAGCTGGTTTTGCCTTGTTGCAGTTGTGATGGCTGTTCACACAAACTGTCTCTCTCAGCCCCCAAGGGAAAGGAATCTCAGTTTTTAATTTTAGCTTCTTCAGCTACCTGCTGACAGAGTTTGATTTCCACCTACCACCTTCTCTCTCTCATGACCTCTGTCTAAGCTAGAAAAAATGAGATCCAAAATCAGTCTTGAGCAAACTCTGTCTTTAAATGAGAATCAAATGTGTAGTACTTACTGGGAGTAGCTAGTGAGAAAACAAATTGAGCCCTGTTCATAACTACCCTTTGTTCCAGGCTTGTAATGGGATCAACACTGCCTAACTGGCTGGACTCCAAAGCCATTTAACCTAGGTACAAGCCTGTGAAATACCACTATGTGTCTCATAGATATAGAAAGCGTTGGTATCAGCCAGTATGAATCTGTAGAAATAAGCCAAGTGGCAGGAGTTGAGTCACAGACATGACAGTTGTGCCCTTCTGATCTGAAACAGGAGCCCAGTTTCACAGTGGACAGAGCGATCTAAAGCTCCCTGGGAGCCCCAGCCCAGCCCCTGACCTGCCGGGTGGCCTTGAGCAAGTCACTGCTCTTCCATTGCCTCTGTTCCCTCATCTCTAAAAGCAGATGATCAGCTCTCGTCCCAGTGCTTGTCGCTGGAGAGTGTTCTTAATACTGTCATTAGCTACTGTAATTGATAGCTGATGCTGGTGATGGGATGCTTTGGAGGTGTGAGAGCACTGATGGCATTGCCCTCTCTGTGATCCAGGCACCATGTTCCGCAAGAAGAAGAAGAAACGCCCGGAGATCTCGTCTCCGCAGAACTTCGAGCACCGTGTCCACACCTCGTTTGACCCAAAGGAGGGCAAATTCGTGGGTTTGCCTCCCCAATGGCAGAACATTCTGGACACTCTGAGGCGCCCCAAACCAGTGGTCGACCCTTCCAGGATCACAAGGATGCAGCTCCAGCCTATGAAGGTAAGAGAGGCAGAACTCTCCCACGGCTCTGCTGTCCCATCACTTGAGGAGGCCCAAGTTGAAGCAAGGTTTCCTTTGCCACACTTAAATGGGGCTAAGGATAGGACCTGTAAGGAACTCAGTGGATAGCAGGGTCTGGGCTTTGATAACACTGGCTTTTTGTTTTGAGAGAGAATGGTGAGTTCGCCAGAGATAAGGACAGTAGTGTCCTGAACTGCAGTAGTGTCACTGCTCAACCAACCAGCTGCCTGCCTGTCACTGTAACAACGACCTGTGAAAGCTCATGTAGTAGCTGACAGGGGCTGGGATGTGTTCAGCTGCTGCACAGGGAAGCAAAGAGGAGAATTTGTGGAGAGACCTGTTTTAGTAAGTTTGTCACTCTCGTGGGTGAGCAAACTTGGCTGGTGATTAAGTTGAGAGGGAAGCCTGAGTGGGAGGGAGCAGGGTAGCACCAGGTTGCTCTTCATGGATGGTTAAGTGAGTGGGGACAACAGGGAGCAGGACTAAGTGAAGAGTTTTAGGCTAAAGTGGTTGATAAAGCAGCATCTTAACAGTAAGTGGGACATATTAACCAGGAGAATGTCTTTCAGTAGGGAGAAACTCATCCTTGTAGGTAGGTGAATTTAGGTGGCAGTTGATGTGGCATCTGGAGCCTGTGTGTTCATAAGTGACTGCAGGGACCTGCTGTGTGAAGAGAGGCAGATCATGATGGGCTCCTGGAAAAGAAATGAAAGATGGTGACAGAATTATTGGGTTTAAAGTCTCACTGGCTTGTGGGAAGATTTTGTTCCCAATTAAAATAAACCCAAACCTACAGGGGCCTAAGAGTTGTAAAACAGAGATGCTGCTACTTGGGTTTTAGGAGGGACATGAAAGAAAATAGTTGCCTGTCTGATGAGTATATTTAGCTTTTTCTGCACAAATACTTAAAACATGGGGACTGAAGGGAACTACATTTAAGTCTAATGCAAGTATTAAGGCAGGAATGAAACCTGCAATTGAAATGGCACATCAGGATCTTTGGGCAGAGTGCTTATTTAGAAAGGAAAAACTTGCTCAGGAACAAAAAAGGGAGGAGGTGTTGTCTTATGTCTTATGGTGTCCTGAATGTGCTTTGAGGTTCAAAATGGAGATAGGACCACAATCCAGAGAAGGGAGAAAATGTGTAATAAGAGACCAACTTGGTTAGATCAGGAACCCTCTAATGAGCTTCAACTGCAGGAGGATTGTTCAGAAGGGTGGAAACTAGGTCAAGTTATAAAGGGCAAGCAGTAAAGAAATTGATGTAGGAACAAAAGTAGAAGGCCAAGGCACGGACAGAGGTGTCATTCTCAGAGAACACAGGGGACACTAAGGAGAGATGGTGAGTACAGTGAGGAGGAGGATGAAGGAAACAATGTGCTCGCTGCTCATTTTGGAAGGAAGTTAATAACAGATGACACCAGGAGTTGTTATATGCTCAATGATTTTTTTCCTTTGGTCTTTACTGAAAAGGTTAACTGTGATCAATGGGCTGACACAACTAACCCAAGCAGGAAGGGATGAGAACGCAGACAAGAACAAAATGAGGGAGATGAGCAGAACTGAACAGAAACAGAGACAAGTTACATATTTTCTAGTCAGCTGGGCCTAATGAAATTCAAGGAATTGCAGATTAGTCAGAATCGTTTCAATTCCCAGAAAGAGAGTGGAACAAATAAGCAAGTCATCTATTTGCAACCACTTCCAAGGAGATAGCAGGATAATAGCTATCAGCCAGCATGGAAATATTAGCAACAAATGTCAAACAATGGGATTTCTGTCAGTCACAGGCTATCAGGCTTTGGGTCAGGGAGCAATGGTAGCTCTCTCCTGGATCTTGACTTCATTTGGGCTCTTGACACTGTACCTGTGGCATTCCCCAAAGCAAACTGAGCCAGTTTTCTCAAGTATTAGTAAAAGGCATCCTCAAAAGAGCAAAGTGAGGCACCACTCCTGGAACAGGAACGTGCATGAGGAGGTCGACTGGAGCTTGTCCTGACTCTGATCGGTACTTTCACACACGACTTATTAAACCTGCAGGTGGTAAAAGCTGAAGGGAGGTGCAAATCTTGAAGAGAACAAGGGTCAAATACCCAACAGCCTTTAAAAACTGGAGAAGGGTCTTGCAGTAATACTGTGGGTTTTGCTCTGGTAAGTCCCAGTGCAATGGCTGACTGAGACTGCAGCACAGAACCGATTGCTTTTGTGAACTCCTTTTGAACAAATGCCTGTTTGATACCAACCAACACCAGGCTTTGTTTTGGTTTTATCTTAAATGCTACCTGGTCCTTACAGAGTCCTACATTCAGTTATCACAATTTCCCCCTTTTTTTTCCCAACACATGCTGTGTGTAGCTTGTCAAGGGTGTTTTTTCTCCTTCAAGTTAGCATTTCTAAGTGTTGGTCAGCAAGGCGTGATCTTTGGAAGAGCACTTCATTTAGGTATGGCTCCAATTTGGGTGTTTCTTCATGAATCTGAAGCAGCCTTTAAACACAGCTGCCAAGAACAGCTACCTCCCATCTTCTCTGTCCACTGACTTAATGGACTGGGAGTGCAATAGGAGTGACTCTAGTTCTGGGCAGGTTTTTAACTACAAGGTGAAGTGAGCACTGGAATGGATTTTCTAGAGGCCATAGCCTGTGTTCTCGGAGGCTTCTCGTTTTGAGGACACATTAGGTACAAATCTTTCTGGAAGGGCCTTTGGACTCTCTGGCCTCTTGAGATTTCTTCCATAACTTTGAGTTATTCCTTTTCCCAGTTTGTAGAAACACTGAACCCCCAGTGAGTGTTGGAGAAGGGCCTCTTTCTCTCCCATGTGCCTGTGCAAGCGTGAGTAGGGTTATGCAGGCATCCTGCTGAGTGCTCTGTGACTTGGGGAGAGGGGATGTTACATCTCAGACTCAGTTGTGAACTGGTGCTCTTAACTGAGTGCATTGCTGAGGGAAACTGATGTCCCTGGTGTTTCTAATGGATGAATTAGAATGGACTCTTCCCTTCTCACTGACAGGTTTCAGAGGCTGACTTTCTGACCATTTAATTTTGGGTTGTTTTTTTTTTTTTCCCTATCAAGTTTGGTGCAGAAATGATGGAAACAGTTTGGGGTGTTGGTGTCCCCAGCAGGGGCCATGGGGCTGGTGCATGTGTGAGGTGAGGCAGGTGCAATAGGACTGAGCAGCAGAATTTCCTGCTGCAGATCATGCTGTGTACGCAACGGTATGAGTTGGACTGTCCTTTCTTCACCTTGTTTGACACAATCTTCCAGGCTGCCTTCTGTTCTGAGCTGCTGAGCAAACTGGGCTGGGATTCTGGTGAAATTACTGGAGCTACTGTTTTGCACCAGCTAAATATTAGGCTCAGTGTAATTAATTCAGCATCTTTAGAAGATCCCTGGAGTTCAGTCAGCAAACAGGAGACTGCCATCACTTCAGGGAAGGACTTTCCTCAGGCAGACATTCATGAGAGTGTAGGAGTTGAGCCTATGCTGTGAATTTCTGGGGAGAAATGAAACATTTTGGTTCTCGGCACTAAAAAAGCTTCTGTAAGCTTTTCAGTTCCAGAATAAACAAGGTAAGAGCACTACATAATATACTGACAGCTTCAAGTGTCCTAGTTGTATAGTGCTGTTGCTTGTTTGGATGGAAGCCTTGTTCTTCATCCTTTGCTTACAAGGCAGTTGTGAGCTGTTGTGACCCTTTGTTCGTCGTTTTTAATTAGAATAGCTTGGCAGAACAAAGGAGGGATGCAGGGCTGGAACAGTGTGGTCTTTGCTGCTCGGGATTAAGATGCATTAGCAAAAATTGTAGAGAAGCAGACTAAGGGAAGCTGATTACAACACTACTGAGAATGCTTCAGGGGAGAGACAAACCTTGCCTTGGAATAGCAAGGTGATTCTTGCAGACAGAGCTGACGGCGTGCTGCAACATCTTCTGACAACGAGGATTCTTATTAGGAACTTGTTGAGCCTAAATTAGAGATGTTGTGTAGCACAGCTTCAGCACAAGAGAGTCAGGAGTGCCAAACACTGCCTGGTTTTGCTCCAGTGTTGTCCTTTTAGAATGTGAGCACAGCAGCAGGGTTCGCTGCTGTGGCTGAAAGCACTGCTGCCTCTGACAGAAGGATGGAACCCAACCATCCCTTCTTGGTTTCCCCCTCAGTAAAGGACAATTTAAAGTAGACAGAAGATTCTTTTTCTCGAGTCTCCTTTGGCAAGACAAACAAACCTCAGCCTTTGTCAAGGTAAGCTGAGCTTCGACTTCTACAACTCTTAACTTTCCCCCCTCCTCCCTTTCCTTACGTTTTGCAGACCGTGGTGAGGGGCAGCACGGTGGAAGTGGAAGGCTACATCTCCGGCATCCTCAACGACATCCAGAAGCTCTCTGCCATCAGTTCCAACACGCTGCGGGGAAGGAGCCCCACCAGCCGCAGGAGAGCCCAGTCCCTGGGGCTCCTGGGTGAAGACAGACCCCCGGACATGTACCTTCAGAGTCCTGAAGCTGACTGGGCAGACAAGTACGGAAACTACCTCAACTGCAACGGTGGGACGAAGGTGACCCGGCGGCAGACCATGTGGCCAGACTATAAGCCCCGAGCCGAGGGACAGGCTCACCCCAATGGCATGGTGATGAAAGCACAGTCCCTCGGGCCCTCGGAGTTCCAGGGTGCTGAGGGCAGCTGCCTCCAGCGTGCCTTTGGCCTGCAGCACATGCCAGCTCTGCCAGGGGACAGCGAGAACGTGGGTAAGAAGAGCTCAGAAGAGTGCTGGCCTCAGCCCTGCGTCATGAGACAAGCAAACTCCAGGCCCTCGGGAGAGGGCAGCCCGAGCTCCAAATCCCGGGAGAACAGCTTGAAGAGGAGGCTGTTACGCAGCGTGTTCCCCTCATCCAGCGGCTCAAACAAGTCGGGCTCTTCCCTGCAGATAAAGGTAGAGTTATTCACCATTTCTGAGCGAGGGCAACGTTGGCTTTGCAGTTCCAGAGGTGACTTACACAACTGAACAGATCTCATTGCCAACATCACACAGCCATCTGTTATTGTTGTGATTAATGCTGGAACCAGGATAGTCCTGGCCAGGGGAAACCTGTAGTCTGATGAAGCTTCACAGAATAGGCACAGCTCAAAATGGCAGGCAGAAGACATGAGAGAGGCTTGTTGGTGGAGCTGTGCTTGCAGGAGTGTAGGCTGGGATGGAGGTAGGGGACTTACTCATTTTTGCCCTTCTGTAGTAGTGAAGACAAAGCACAAATGTGCTTTTGCCATTTGGGAAATTGCCATAATTTACATTAGTAATGTATTCTCTTGCCTGTGCAAAAGAGCTCTACCTCGGGAGGGCTTGTTGGTTACAGCTGGAGCTGCCAACCTGCCTCCAACGGGAACGTTTCCATCAGCACCCACGGTACCGCCAGACAGGAAAGCTGGCTGTTGGGTTCTGGTGAGGATGGGACAGCTCATAGCTGCGTCTCCCCCAGGAAAGTTATCCTGAATGAATGACTCACTTCTTATTAAACTACAGGAGAAATGCTGGTTCCTGTTTCGGGATGGGAAATGCAGCCCTGGAGGCCACCACTAACTCATCCCAGGCTGGCCCAGCACTGGCTGTCCCGCACAGCTGCGTGGGGCTGCGCTGGGGCTGGGCCAGGCTAATTCCCAGCAGGGCTGGAATCCCTGAGCTGGGAGGATGATGACAGGAACCACTGGCCCAACAAACCCGTGTGTTCTAAAGCCTGTTGCAGGGTGGGGCTCTCCCTGCCCCGGTTCTTGCTGTTTGCTTAAGGATGAGGCTCAAGGCGCTTGGATGCTGCCTTCTGCCTGCGGGTTCCCATCCCAGGGACTGGGACTGTAAAGGAATGTAGTTGTGCTGTGGCACAAGTGACGCTTCCTTCTGGCTCTGGGCTGATCTGTACTGGCTGGAGGCATGAGCCTGGGTACTTAAGGGAAGTGACCACTTCTTTCTCCTCCAGCAAGAGTGCTCATGCCATGCCTCAGCACTTTCAGGAGGAAGAGCAGAGGCAAGCAGTCAGCTGGTGTGTGTGTGGTGGGTGTGCTGGGGTGTGTTGGAGCTTGAGCTGCTTGTGAGAGGAGTGGGAAAGACCTGGAGGTTATCTAGTCCATCTCCTTGCTCCAGTGAAGGATCTGTGCCATCGCTGGCAATTGTTTATCTAAACTGTTCTTGACAGTTTCTAAATGATGGAAACCTTGGTCTGCCTCGCAGCTGGAGACGATGATGTGTGAGAAATGCATGATTCCAGATGAAACAGGAGTCATGGGGAGGCGGGTGCCTTGACAGGCTGCCTGTGGTCACCATGGAAATGCTTTTGACCAGACATGGAGGGAAGCAGTGCAAGAACTAGTGACATATGAAAACGTCCAGGGAATGGAAATGTGCATATAGGGGCTGTCGAGTTACAGGAGCAGGAAATCATGCTTAGTGTGGCTGGACACACGTGTGAGGGAGCTTGCATGCAAGCTGTCTGCCCTCTTGCATGCTCTAGGTTATATAAACCTTTTTTTTTTTACCCCTTCTCTCTCCTGAGACAAAACAAGAGTTGGGAAATAAATGCTCGGTTGCCATGAGCATGTCTGTGCAGGACTGCAGGGGTGGAGCTGGTAAATGAGAAGGAAGCATCTTCTGACAGGCAGTTTGTGTTTGCACACTCTGCACCCCAGTGCCAGGAGCTGCCGAATCCTGCTTTGGGGGCCCTCGTGTGTGTAAAAATGAGCTGGAGGTGTGTTAGGCTCATGCAGATTTTACTGTCGACAGAAATCCCTGATTACAAACTGAAGTGCACGGGATGAAACGCTCTGCAATTATTCTCTGTCTGAGCTGGAGAAGATGAATGGTCTTTTGAGCACGTCTCCATTGGCAGCTCTTGGTTCCCATAGCTGTGTTATTAACTGTATTAATAACCTGTCTGAATGGCGAGAGAGGAAAAGCTCAGTGCTTTGAAGTTTCTATTTTGCCCTATAATATAAACTATTTGCTTGCTCTTTCTGAAGTTGTTACTTTGTCAGATCCACTATTACTTTACACATCACTAAGCCCATGATGTATTTTATACCCAACCTGCTAGGTGCTGTTGCATTTTAATCAGTCACATTTCCAGGCTGAGCACCGGCACTTCAAGATTTATCCTTCTTGGGAGACTTTATGCATAGTGCTGGCATGGGAATGTGTATCCTGAAGCCACATCACCACAGGCTGTGATCTTACTAGATCTCATATACTAAACAGGGTTGGGCCTGCTTGGTGCTTGAGTGGGAGGTCTCGGGAGCCTGGAGTGCATCATGAAAGAGCCCTGCTGATGCAAACGCACTGCAGGGCAGCTCTGAGCCACTGACACAGAGCTGAGACGTGCCTGGGGTCTCACACTGGCCACCCACAGCTGGCCTGGCTCATGGTGCTTCTCCCAAAACTGAGTGCTCGTTCTGATGGACAGGAACGCTCTGCAGGTACCAGTGGAAAGCGCAGAGAGAGTTTTTCAGTAGGCAAAGTGTAATTACCCAAAGGGAATTAGGCCAAGACTTCAAAGTGATTTACAGCTTTGGCATGAATCCTCTTTCCTTTTATATACAGGAAGATCAGAAGCACAGAGGGATAAAGGATTTTCAAATTCTCTGCAGTACAGGTTGCCCTGAGTTTTGGTGGTGAGGCTGGAATGCTTCTTAGCAGCTGGGTTGTTTTTTATTGTGGGTTTTAGTTTTTTTTGGGGGGGAGGTGTGTGTTTGTTTGTTTGTTTTAAAGCATGTGCTTCAAATGGTCCCTTTTAAACTGCCTCAGTCTGGAGGTGCTTCAAGCACAGTGCCCATTCTGGAGCTGATCCCTGAAAATCTGCATCTCTGTGGCTTCCCCTGGTCATGCAGTGTGCATTGCACAGACCTGCAGGCAGGCACCTACAGCTCTTGGCTCCAGTCTGCTACAACATGGACCAGGCAGAGGGGAGGGTAACACGCAGCTGACTCCTGATACTTCTCCTCTTCTTCATCTAACCACCGCTTTTCCTTTTTTCCACTTTCCCACTGGTTCTCCTCAGCCTAATGCTTTGTTCAGGCCCCAGCAGTGGGGTTCCCCACGCAGCCCTGCAGCCAAAGCCCAGTCCCTCCCATCAGATCAGCCCACGGCCGATTTCCCCAGGCTGGCCTCGGAAGCTGGGACCCCCCACAAGTCCCCACCGGCGGAGAAGGCGGCCGTGCCACCCCAGGGGAGGCCGTCACCCGCGGGGTCCCCCAGGAACCGCCCCACGCAGACCAGCTCCAGCAACCTCCACCTGCCCCAGG
The DNA here is from genome assembly GCA_013401255.1 of Urocolius indicus. Lineage (NCBI taxonomy): Eukaryota > Metazoa > Chordata > Aves > Coliiformes > Coliidae > Urocolius > Urocolius indicus. Next base: position 57,396 of record WBNH01000913.1, read on the forward strand.
ACTCCTCAGCCAAGGGGCAGCCGGTGGGCGAGGACCCGGCCGTGGTGACCCACGAGCAGTTCAAAGCCGCCCTCAGGATGGTCGTGGACCAGGGGGACCCGCGGGTGCTACTGGAGAACTACGTGAAGATCGGGGAGGGCTCCACGGGCATCGTGTGCATCGCCCGTGAGAAGCACTCGGGGCGTCAGGTGGCCGTCAAGATGATGGACCTGAGGAAGCAGCAGCGCCGTGAGCTGCTGTTCAATGAGGTGAGTGCGGGTGGGAGCTGGGCTCTGCTGCCCACCCTCAGCCTGGGGAAGGGGAAGGTGGCTGGGGGCACGGAGGCTGCGCTCCAGGCCCGTGTGAGCTCGCTTTGTCGGGTGAGATAACGTGGCGTTAGAGGGGTTGCGGTTGTCACTTGTCCGCTGTCTTGGCACAGGTGGTGATAATGAGGGACTATCAACACGTCAATGTGGTGGAGATGTACAAGAGCTACCTGGTGGGAGAGGAGCTCTGGGTGCTGATGGAGTTCCTGCAGGGAGGAGCCCTCACCGACATCGTGTCTCAGATCAGGTATGAAGTGAAATCCGAACCGTCAGCTCGTGAGTTTCCCACCTGACAGGCAGGAGCAGGGCAGTGAGAGTCCTGGGAAGAGCTCAGCTGTTGTGTTTGCAGTGCCCTGAGACTTCTGCACCTCACTGTGCTTCTGCTCATCCGTTATAAATCCGTGGTGATGCTTCTGATGCAGAAGGGGCCTCATTTACAGCACCAATCCCTTGAGATACCCACTAGTCATCTACTTGATGACCTTCCCTGTAAAGCACAGTGCTCATAAAAACTCCTGTTTACTAAAGCTATTGAATTCTGGCCAGGAAGCTCATTGAGTAAGTGCTAAAGAGCATGCAGGAATAGTTTTCAGTGGTGCAGTCCTAGTGAGGCTGAATTTGTGGCTCACTGCTCCGGGGAAGTGCAGCAGAGCCTCGAGACCTGGGCTCCTTCCCAAATCTCATCACCTCAAGACAGCAACTATTGGACACTCTCATAAATGTGTTTTCTTATCCACACCACTTTATAACCACTCACGTCCAAAGCATTGCTGTAGGGCAAAGAAGTTGTTCTCAAATGGCCTCCAGAGTCCAGCTCTGGAGGTGTCCTGCTGGAGTCCTGCTCATGCTGTCCTACCCATGACCCTGGGGCAGGGCTGCAGGCAGCAGCTGGGAACACCAGTGCATAGACTGACCAGCAAAGTCTGCAGGATGAGCTTTCCTGTTTTGAAGATTCAGTCTTAATTGGGTTACAAATAGCTAATATTGCTAGCACAAGTGGTAATTGCTTTTATTTTAATCATGGTGTGCCTTTAATTGGCTGAAGTGCTTTGAGCAGCCTTTACTGATCCTGTGGTGGATTTAAGGCATTTTATACATCTTGCTCTGTCGAGTTCCCTGTCTTGCAAGCACGCCTGCAATGTGTTTGGGAGTCATAAAAAAGCACATTGTCCTCTATAGCCTCTGTAACTCCTCCTGGTCTGGGAGATACTTGGCTGGCCAGGTCCTCCTGCACTGAGCTCACATCTTGGGATCTGAGAACCAAGGTTTCACTGAAAGTCATGGTCTGGCTCCTGGGCAGGAGAAAGAACATTTAATCCTGATGAGTGCTGAGTTATGGCACTGCAGAGCCACTGAAACTCTTGTAGCTCTGAGCTGATGTTAGAACCAATGCAACTACAGGTTTTAAAGATCAACAGCCCCAGTTCTGAAGAGGTTTATGAAGAGCCTGTGAGACTCTGCCAGTGAGACATTTCCACTGTGGGACCTCAGCCTAGACTCCAGCTGTTTGACAATCCTTTCCTTGAACCTTTTAATGGTTGCTTGTTTTCCCACAGAGTGGAAACATGATGTAACTGTACCATTTACCAAAAGTAAGCTGTGAGCTTGTATCAGTTTTTCACAGGGAGGAAAATACCCTCATTGCACTCCTTGAACTCCTTTGCACTCCTTTGCTGAAGGTGAGAACTGATTTGCATCTCCAGGAGGGAAGTAACCCTCTGGTAATCTGTTTTACACTGGACAAACCAAATTCCACCTGTGATGAGCTGAAAGTACCCTTCTTGTTATCTCTTACAGCCACAGAGCTCAGACAGGCATCAGCTTTTCTTACAGCTTATGCACTACGCAATGAAAAGCAGTTTCTGAATAGCTCAGGCCCTGCACTGGGGAGGTGCTCAAACTGGGTGCTCAGCTGTGCTTTGAAACACTTCACTGCTAACACAGCTGGGTGTCAGTGTGCAGAGGACACTGGAGCTGTCCCCAGCCATAGGAAACAATCCTCATTTCTACCATTTCCACTTGCACTTGCTCTGGTGTTGGTATTGCACAGTCCTCCTAAAGAGGAGGCTCTTGGTGCTCATAGTCACTGTGCCAACACAGAGGCTGGTCAAAGGCAGGAGTGTCTTCCCTGCTTGTCACCTCTGCTGCCTTCAGGCAGATGGAAAAGTATCTGGACAGTCTGTGTGCATGAGAGCTGCAGAGGATCCTTGTCTCTGCTGTCAAAGTGTGAGTTTAGGTGCTTTCTGCATCGAGTTGCACAATAAGCTTTGTGAACAATAGCTTCACTGTGTTTGCTCTAAGAAAAAAAGCTGTCTCAACAGTTACTGTGGCACCTTGGCACGAGAAGTGGTCTTGCCTATCAGAACTGCTTGAAGCAGCATCTTGCAGAATGAATTTGGGTACAAGATTAAAGTGCAGTTTCTGTGTGTTAGGCTTGGGGACAGGCACAGTTGCTAACCAACCAGCCAGAGATGCTTTCAACAGCACAGGACAGCTGCAGAGGGACAGTACAAGGGAGACAGGAATGGCCATGGGGAGGCAAAACAGGCAGCTGCAGTTCAATGTGGAAATGGCCTCCTGCCCTTTAAAGAGGAGCTGAGAATGACTCCTGTCCAGTGCCCAGTGCAATGCAAGCTAAACTCCTGACCTTTTCATTTCAGGCTGAATGAAGAGCAAATTGCTACTGTGTGTGAGTCAGTGCTGCAGGCTCTGTCCTACCTTCACTCTCAGGGGGTCATTCACCGAGACATCAAGAGCGACTCCATCCTCCTGACCCTGGATGGAAGGGTGTGTTTCCTGCCTCCTACTCCTTATTTCCTTTCTGTTCTCTTGTTTTTACCTTTTCCTCTTCCTCCCTCCTTCCATGGCATCTGAACATGCTTTTTTTAAGGTCAGTTGCTTTTCTCTCTGTGCAGGTCAAACTCTCGGATTTTGGCTTCTGTGCTCAGATCAGTAAGGATGTACCTAAAAGGAAATCCCTGGTGGGCACTCCCTACTGGATGGCTCCAGAAGTGATTGCCAGGATCCCATACACCACTGAGGTGAGAGACACCTTCCCTAACATCATAAGAGGTGGCAAATAGTATTGTCAAAGCTCACAGGAACATAAGCATTAGCTCGTCTAGGAAGAGCCTCTGTTGAGAACAGCGATGCACCGACTCCAGCTTTGATTGTGATGGTGTCAGTATTTCCTAAACCAGCAGAAAAACGGGTTGTTCTGCTTCCAGGAACCAGGTGTAAACTTACCCTGCTCTTCTGAAGCTTGGCAGAGGCTTGTGTGTGCTGCAGAGTGGACAGATGTTAGCCAGCAGCAGTAAATCAGTCAGTGCCTGGAGGGGAGGGGGAGGGATAAGGCAGGGATGGGAGGGAAGGCAGCAGGGGAAGCTCTGGAATGAAGGGGCAGGTGGCAGCAGCCTCATTCACGTTGTTTTCCAACCAGCCAGGTGTAGCACAAGCAGTTGCTCCCAGGCCTTTACGTGTTGCAACCAGCGTGGGTCAGCCCCCGGTGCAGAGCTGTGCTGGTTAGCTGTGGGGAGGAGTCCTGCAGCACACAGCGGCTTCGTGCTCTCCTCTCTCAGCACCATTTGCCACAGGCAGGGTGTTGTAGCCTCTGTGTGAGCACTAAAAGCCAGGCTGAGTGTGCTGATGTACCTTTGGCTCTCACAGGTGGACATCTGGTCTCTGGGGATCATGGTGATAGAGATGGTGGATGGGGAACCCCCCTATTTTAGTGATTCTCCAGTCCAGGCAATGAAGAGGCTCCGGGACAGCCCTCCTCCCAAACTGAAGAACTTCCACAGGGTGAGCACACTGACACACACACTCCTGCAGGACAGGGAAATGTCCCTCTGAGCCCTTCCCGGATCCTGCTGGGACACATCTCCCAGGGCAGTTCCTTGGCCCCGCTGCCTGGGTGCATAAAAGCTGCTGCTGACAGCTAGTGGCTGCTTTGGGAAGCGGCCCCAACAACGGGAGGTCATTTGGGCATGGAAACGAGCTGCTTGAGGGGAATCCAGCAGTTAACATCTTGTGGATGTGGAGAGAGTAGCTCATCTTGTAGAGGAGCAAATAGGAGGAGCTTTGCTCTGGAGAGATGCAGCTTTCAGGACTGCAGGGACTGTGTTTGGTCAGAGCAGGAGGGCTCAGCACAGGCTGAGGACACTGCAGCTGTTTGGGAGATGAACTCAGCTCCGTGGTTTCTTAGGAAAAAAAGTAGCAGGGACATAAGAAATACAGTGATTACCTTTTAGTCACTTTAGAGCAAGTCCTGCTTTCATTTCAGTCCAGGCTGCTGGGATCAAATAGCTTCTGCAGCATCCTGAGCTCCCCAGCCTTTCCAATTAATCAGAATATCTGCAGCTGCTGAAGCTGAATTATTTAACAGAGCAGAGTGCTGAACTAACAGCACACACTCAAACAGCAGCAGCTGCTCTTTCCTCCCTGCCTTTGCAACGCTCATTACAATGTCATGGTCATGTTCAGGAGCCACTGTTTGCTCTCCTCAGGCTGTGTGAAGCCAGTTCTGGCTCCCGACCCTTCCTTGGTGAGATGACTCCCACGGGCTGTGAAAGCCACAGCCCTTTAGCCTGGGAAGCAAAGTGGCTTCCAGCAGGCCTCTGGGTTGCCAGCTTGGTGGCCATCCTCCCCTGTCTGCCTGCCATCTGAGTGGGGCTCAGCACCAGCCCTGGATGCAGCCCTCCCTCCTGAGGACAGTTAATGGCTCCTGTGGTCGCTGTAGCACTGGGTGCCACAAGTGAGAGGGATCCTGCCTGGGATATAAAGCAGAACAGCTTTCCTGCCCCAGGCTGGATGCCAGCCCTCAGCTGCACTGTGTCTTCTCCCTCCAGCGCTCACAGGGAAAGGGAAGCTGCTGAAAGCACTTATGAAATAAGCTCAGTGTGAACAGCATTTGATGATCTACTGCTGAGTTAACCAGAGCTGGGAAAATGCCCCCAGTCTAACATAGATGTTAATTAGTTGCATTAAGTAAGTATATACCACGTTGACTTTTGATTGAGTTGGAATGGTGCAGAGCATTGCCACCAGCAAGAGATGTGCAGTGCCTGCCTTGAAGTGGCTCTTGGGACTGGCCACTCAACAGGCTTTTACTCACCTTCCCAAGGACAAACCTGCGGAGGTCCTGTAGCTTTTCTTCACTTTCTTCCTCTCTGGTACCTGCAGCATCAGGTTTTCAGGCTCTCCAGGCCTGTTTGGGAATCTCCTTTCACTGCTTTTTCCACACTGTGTGGTCAGTGAGATGAACCCTCACACCCAAGCAGCGTGCTTGGGGCAGCAGCAATTCTGCTAAACTGCACGAAAGACTAAATAACCAAATGGGAAGCAACAACTTAGATAGAAATATATAAGAGGGAGTCTTGTCTTAATTTGCTGGGCCCTATAACAAGAAGAGAGGCCGTGTGAATGCTGTGCCTGCTGGGGCAGCAGCAGCATTTGCTCTCTGTGCAGAAGCAGGGCCGTGAGACTGAATCATGCAGGTTCTTTTTAACCAGAGCTGCCTCAGCAGCCTCTTGTTGCATGAGCTGCTGCCTGGTTGCTTCCTGGGGCTCACTTGGTTGTTGCTTTTTCACAGACCTCCCCGGTTCTGAGGGACTTCTTGGAGAGGATGCTGACGCGGGATCCGCTGGAGAGGGCGACAGCACCAGAGCTGCTGGATCACCCCTTCTTGCTGCAGACAGGGCTGCCAGAGTGCCTGGTGCCCCTCATCCAGCAGTACAGGAAGCGCACCTCGACCTGCTGAGTGCCAGAGCAGCTGCTGGGGACGACCCACGGTCACTTAAACTGGAATAACTGAAAAAGCAGAGACCAGGCAGTCTCGTGCTGTGAATGGTGCTCAGAACTCCTCAGCCATCGTCGTCAGAGGATGAAGGTGAATCCTGTCCTTGCCTCCTCAGCCTTTTGTGGCTTCCCTTTTGCTGAAGACAATCAATCTGTGCTGGCTGCAAGCGACACCAAGTGTGTCTCCAGAACAAAGCGGGTGTTTGGTGCTGTGGGGGCTGCTGCTTCCCAGCCACGGCGATTGCAAGCGGGGCCTGGGGCAGGTTCCTGCAACCTCTGGCTGCTGTGACTACTGACCTGGGACAATAGTTCCCAATTAGAAATGTGATCTTTGTTTCCTTGGCTGTACACTGGAGTCCTGTGTTGACTCAAAGGTACATGTGGGGGCACAGACCCCTTTGAACTCTCAAACAATGCACAAAGACTTGACTTTTTTTTCCTCTGAGACTTTTTCCACAGATGATTTTAATTCCCTTAAGTTAAACGTGGACCTGGAAAGCTGTAGGTGTTTCCTTAGGGAGCAGCTGTGATGTGTATATATATATATATTGGTTTCTAAGTGGCTCTCCTGCATCAACAAGCTTCTCTTTGGCTGAGGAATGTGTATGGTTTAGTGGTCAATCTTGAATCCATTTCATGATCTTAACCTTTTGGAGGGGGTTGGAAGCCCTTGTGTCCAGGTCTCAGACTCTGTGAGGATGGATGTTCCTGCCACCAGGATCTCATGGTTGTAAATTCCCCACGTGCAACTCTTCCAGTGCTGCCTGGGATGGAGATGGAGGCTCGGTGCAAAGCCTCCTCCTGCCTCTGGCTTCCAGGTACCTTTCTGGCCAAGTCCTTCCTCCCACGAGAGGCTGAGAAATGGTGCTCTGAGACAATTGCTGGGTGGCATTTTGGGGATGCTGTGGGAGGCTGACAAGTTCCAAGAGGGGGTTTTTGCTGCTGAGCCTCTGTCCCCCATTTGCTGCTGCAGCACGTGGGGAGCAGAGACACCTGTGATGTGTTTGGCTAGTGGTGTGCCCTTCCCCATCCTCCCTGTGCTGACACAGCTTGTCTGAACAGCTCTTTTAGCTCCTTTAAAATAGAGTTAGCTCTTTGGTATGCTACACTTTCTGGTCAGTGAGGTGGTCACTGTAAGTGGCCTCTAGGCCAGGCCGTTGTGCAGTGACGGTGTGTGGTGGTGTGAGGTCTCAACAACATAATCCTACCTGTGGAACTGGAGCCTATTTTGAAACTCCAGATACAAATTGATTTATTGGAATTTAAGCTCTTCTTGAGCAGCCCTGCTGTCCCAGAAACTAACCTCACAGTGGCATCTTCTTCAGAAGATGTTAATGATCCCTGTCCTCTGCTATTGACTCCAGTCACAGATTCTGCTTCAAAAGTGAAGCCACAGTTGATTACTTGAAGCAATTTGGGGATGGATTTCATCTGCACTGGTGCAAGCCATCATATGGTGGGGCACCCAGTCTGCCAAGCATGTGTGTTGGCTCTGTAGACCAAGGTGAGAGGAACACCTGCAGATGATGCTTCATCTCTGTGCTTTCAGCTTCCTGCTGAGGGATGGGCTCTGGGTACCACTCTGCCCGTGGCCACGAGAGGAATCACAGGTGCTTTTTTTGCCTAGACTGGGTGTCTGCCTTTGGGGCTGATGAAGCTGGTTGAAATGAATTAATTTTGCTCCTCCTAAGCTGCACTGGAAAAGTTTTGATGTAAAATGTTTCTGTATTCCAGATTTACTGCTTTTTGATGCAAAAGAGCAGGGCTTTGAAAAGGTTTGTGATCTGAAGCAAACGATCCTGCTCGTCTGTAGTTGTGACTCCTTTGCACTTGTGTTTTAAATTAAAGTAGATCTTGGTTTATTCATAAGCCTGTGGCAGTGCTGAGATGCTTTAAAAATATGCCTGTGGTTCAGAGATGTGAGGGAAGTGTGAACCTTGAAGTCTGGTTTAACTTATCTGTTCTGTGGCTGTGTGGCTTTTAAAACAAGAGGAGCTTACAGCAGAAGCCTGGCTGCTCCAACAGCCCTTTGGAGGCAGGGCTCACAGCTTTAACATTTAACACCATTTTATACTGTGGCCTAAGTCTGGCTGAAGACAGTGAGGGAAGAAGGGCCTTGACTGGTTGCATTCAAGTACCTGTCAGTGTTTTAGCAGCTCCTTACCCTGTTTGTGAAGGATGCAGAGTGTGTCCATCTGTCTCCATCACAGAAGGAAATCCCTGATCCTCCTGTGTCCCTCCTCCCAGCTCCTGTGTGGCATCTCACCAGTTACTGCTTCAGTACTCACAGGAGTGTGGAATCTTAAGACAAACGTGGATGAGTGAGAAGCCTGCAGCTGTGTCTCCAGGGCCAGGCAGGATGTGCTGAGCAGAGCAGGTCTGTGTTGGCATTGCAGCAGGGGCTGGGAACGAGAATTCCTGTGTGCCAAGGGGGAATCCAACAAACTGCAGCCCGTGCCCTGCAGAGCTCACTGGGGATCCTGCTGGGGCTGGGGCTTCCTCTGAAGATCATTCTGTACAAGTTCTCAACAAGCTCACACGTGTGTCTCTGAGGCTGCTGTTGTTTTGTGTCATGTTTCTCCCTTCTCTTTTGCCTCCTGTCAGTGCTGCTTGCTCTGAGCCTCTCCAGCTGCCAGCAGCCCTTTGAAGATGGCAGGTTGAGTTTGTGGGAACGATTTCCTGACTCAGACAGAGAGTCTGTGACTGCTGCCAGCTCCCAGGTGCACTTGTTGGTATGTAATGGTGCCTGTTCTCCTCACACAGGGCTCTGTGCTATCACATGCAGCAGCTCATTATCCCTTGTATTTCAGATTGGGACACATCTGTCTCTAGAGGCCCCTGGCTTTTAAGCAGTCATTACCAGAAGGATCTTAGATCAAAAGAGGCTCCTGACTGAAGATTTAGTGTGGTGAGAGGAATCCTACACTTCTTGTAGCCTGGAGAAAGCCTTTCAGCTGTGCCTTAGGTCCTGCTGTGTACCTGGGGTAACAGTAAGTAGTGAATCTTGACTGTGTGGGGCAGGGAGTGTCTGAAACAGAGCAGTTCCTGCAGCAGTGGCCCTGTCAGCACCGTGGCTCTGGTACTGAGGTGTACAAGTTAATTTTGGCTCATTCCACACAAATTGAGCCTGAACTGTAGCTCTCCTCTGGGCACAGTCTGTAGGAGTATCTGTTGCTGCTTGTGGGGTGCAGAGTGGCCACTCAATATCTTGAAAGCAAAGTTTCCCACAGTTGCAGGAAAGGGAGCAGAGAGCTGCCTGTACCCTCTGTTCTTTGGGTAAAAGCTGAGGTAGCACAGTGGTGCAAACTGGAAGGAAACAGGCTGCTGCCACTCACAAAGGAGGGGAGGATGGCCAGGCACTGATTTACGCTGCAGAGACATCAAAGGCCTCTAGGTTGCTGGCTGCCTGGGGAGCAGTGATGGACACAAAGCTGAAGCAGCCAGGGAAGGTGCATTTTCTGGCCATTTGCCTCTCAGTGTCTGGTTGACAGCATCATATCTGTAGGCATCTGCATCTCTTCATCACAGTAAACTGATTTGCTTGAGAAATGAGCTTCAGGCTTTCACTGGTGCCTGGGAAGTGCTCTGGCAAGGTGAAAGGCAAGTGGCTAAGGCAGGGCTGAGAGCAGAGCAGCCCCACTGCCACCCAGAACACAGCAAGGGGAAGCTTTCCCCTGGCTTGGGCTTCTCAGCTGAGGGTGTGTGCCCATGGCTTTGTGCTGGATTCTCAACAGGGCAGCAAAAAGTGTCAGCCAGGAGAGGAGTCTGGCTGCTGCGCCTTGTGCAGTGTCTCTGCTGTCCCTGTGCCTGGAGTTCTCCTTCTCTTGGGGATCCCCAGTATGAAGGTTTTTAAGAATGTAGTACAAAGCTGGGGCTCCTGGGAGTATTTGGGGAAAGGGAATTTAGTGCTAGAGGTGCAGACCATGCTACACACAATATGGGAATGTGGGAAAAGCTGAGGCTGTCCTTCAGTCAGCTGCTGGTCAGGGCCTGACCTGGGACTAGTGCTTGTTTTTACCCTTGGATTTGGTTCCTGTAACAGTCTCATTAAACACCCACCATTAGACACTGTGTTCCTCTGACCTGGCTTGTGGGGAGGAGGAGGCAGCAGCCAGGGGGGGATGGACTGTGAGTATTTTCTTGGCTAGATTTGGTTATTAAGTACAGCAAGGAATGGAATGAAGTTGTGCAGAGGAGAAGGTGTGTGGGAAGGGCATTACATTTACAAACCACTCACTGCATATTTCCTAAGTGAAGTTGAACTGGGCACAGTCCCCTGGGCCCTGCTCCCAGTACCAAGTGCAATGAAACCCAGGTGAACCCTGGTTAACAAAGTGGTTTATGTTATAGTTTTTCTCTCAGAAAAATAAATAAGTCAGAAATGTACACCACAGACCCCCCAGGGACCTCCCCCAGTGTCCTCCTCCCAGCCAGGGCAGGCTGGGGCTCTGCTGGGACAGCAGACCAGGCTTGGAGCATCTTCCCTCGAGCTGTGCCTGTGTGTTTGGCAGCAGCACTCCCCACGCTGTATCAGGGGTGTGTGTGTGTCCTCCCAGCCCCATGTGCTGGGCTCTGGGGCTGAGCTCAGGCTGCCAGCCAGGACAGACACCCGAGACCAAGCTGAGGGGTGATGCTGCAGTGTGGCATTTGAAAGCCAGGGCTGGTTGTGCAGGGAAGGGAGGTGCTTCCCTTCCCTCCTGCAAGCACAGGCTGTGGCTGCATGAGCAAGTAGTGTTGCCAGAGGAATGGCACTTCTTTAGAGGCAAGATTTTGCTGAGCACCTGCCACCCAGCCCTGGGTGTATCTCAGGGGCTTTATCTCTCAGCTGGAAGGAGCACACTGCAGAGGGTCTCAGTTAACTCCTCCTCCAAGGGCTCCAGCTCTGACTGCTCTGCAGTGATGAATGATGAGGGAACTTGCTCTACAAACTGCAGTCTGAGTCCAGACCAAGCCAGGAATGCAGCAGCTGCTCTGGAGCCCAAGTACAAGCCTGGCTTCAGCCACAGGCCCTTGCATGCTGCTGAAATACCTCAGTGCCAAGGCTGGAGCAGAGAGAGAGCAGCACTCTGAAGGTGACCCCTTCAGTCTGCTCCCTACACCAAGGACAACAAGCAGTTCATGGCTGGAGGATTTCAGGAGTTCCCCAGAGTGGAAAGGGATGGCTGGAGTTTGTCAAGCTGGTCTTTAACTTCACTACATACCTCCATAAAGCCTGAGGTGGAACAGTAAGGGAGGCATCTCAGAATCTGCTTTCTTCAATCTCAGCCTCTGTGGCAGCTCCTGGAGGCTCTGAGGTGGCTCCTGGAATCCCCAACGCCTCTACCACTGGGGCCTTTGCTTCCAGTTGTTGTGCAGAACCTTGCTCAAGAACACTCTGAGCTGCTTCCTCCTGAGTCTCTGGCTCTCCAGGAAAGCCCCTTTTCATGTAGTTCCTCACCAGCTCCTGCACCTCCGTGCTCAGGCTCTTCAGCCTCTCCTGGTACTCTGCCCACGCCTCCCGCCGCAGCTGCAAGCACAGAGCCCTGTCAGCCCCAACCCCAGGGGCACTGCTGGGGATGGGGCTGGGGAGGATGGCCGAGCTGAGGCTGCTGAGCTGAGGCTGCACAGGCAGGACTGTGTTTTGTGTGCTTTGGGAGTTTGAGGAGAGTTCTCAGGGATGAGACCCATCATCTCTGAAGGTGTTTTAACTTCAGGGGGTTTGGTGTGATGAGATGAATGTTAGTGCTGGCACAGGGGCTGTAGGAGGGAATCTCTGACTTAGAGCTGTGTGGGCTCCTGTAGAATCACCTTCTAAGTCATTCATTTCCCCAGAAGACTCAGTGTGGGTGTCTGAACTGTGTGTGGGATGAGTGGGGCATTAATTACAGCCTGTGCAGGGCAGGCTGATCCCCAGGAGGGGGTTGGAGGAACAGCACTGACCCTCAGCTGCTTCCTTTTACCTGCCCTTCTTTCTCCTTGATTGTTTTCAGGTTATCTGCCTGCTTCTCTTCCAGTTTCTGCTGACACCTGGCTGTCTTTTCCATCACCTTTAAAAAGAGTAAGTTAAAAAAAACCCCACTCAGTTCAAGATTTTATAGACAAATGCTTCAGCCAGCCCAAGCTTGTAACAGCAAGTCCCAGGGTTATAGAGCACAGGCTCCAGAATCCCCCTCCTTCCCAGCTCTGAACAGGCTTCATTGCCCCTGTGGCACCCCAGGCCCTGAACTCAGTGCTGGGGACACCTTGTGTGAGTGTGGGGACTCCCCCAGCCCTGCTCTCTGATGGGGCTCTGGAGGGCAGAGGTGAGATCCTTCAGGTCTCCTTCTCTTCTGCAGGATTTGGCATGTCATTAATTAATTAGTGTGGGCTTACACCTCTCCTCAGCTGTGTTTCAGAAAGCTCCCTGAGTCAGAAATGCCACATCTCATGGTCAGCTGGGCTGGGGGGGAGCAGGCCCTGGCCCCACAGAGCCCTGTGCTGCTTCATGAGGGCAGGGGCTGCCTTTACCTGCAACCCACCCCCCGTGCTGCAGGCAGCAGCAGTGCCAGGGGCTTTCAGTGCCCAAAGCACCTGCACACACTGTCTGTGGGACCCCAGACACCCCACTGGCAGAGCCAGGACCACTCACCAGTTTGATTGTTTGCACCACCTCCTGAATGTGAGAGTTGTTAATTTCCTTCTTCAACCTTTAAAGAAAGGAAAGGTACAGAAACCTAAAACCCAGCTGCTTGTCAGTGCTGCCACGGTGCCAGGGGGGAGGCAGGAGAGCTGCTGGCCCCCAGGCACCCCCACTGTCCCCCCTCCCACACTGGGACCTGCTGTCATTTTAAGACAGGCAAATAAAACCCTTCACATCTGAGTGAGGCAGGAGCCAAACAACTGGATGCAAAACTCTGTTTTCTTATCTTACAGAGAGCAGCAGGAGCTGGCTGGGAGCTGGAGGCAACTCTGCGCCCTGGAAGAGGTGAAGCTGCTGGGTTTGGATCACCAGGGGCTCAGGACAGAGAGGTATGGCCAAAACAACAGGGGACAGACAGCTCCAGCCATTCTCTGCCCAAACATCACTTCTCACCTGAGCTGGCTTACAAACAGCTTCTAGAGAGGCTGGGGAAGACCTGCCTTTGATTCTGGGGGGAATTAACACCCAGCACTGGCTGAGAGGGGGCAGGAGTGTGGGGACGTGCTCTCAGGCTTCAGCTGCAGGGACTGGAGGGTGCACTTACACCTCACAGAAGGAGCCCAAGGGAGGTACAGGGAGACTTGGCTGCAAGGTGCAAACTCTCCCTGTGTCATATCCTCCCCCCGGTGTTTCCACCTGGGCTCCTGCTCCCCAGGGCAGGGGCAGCTCTCAGGCTTTGCTGCTCCTCTGTCCTTTCAGAGGTGAGGTCAGTGAAACCCCCCCTGGGGCCTGTGTAGAGGGTATGGGAGCTGCTGGCAGGAGGGACGTGGCTGCAGTCAGGCAGCAGATCTCTCCCTCCCTGTGCTCAGGTACTAGAATGTGGGCAGCAGCCCTTCCCCCAGCCCCCCAGGGCCCTGCCTGGAGGCACAGACAAAGCCCTTCCCAGGGCCCAGCACCTCTCCTGGGCAGCCCTGTCGCTGGTGCTCCTCTGCATGCTCTGGATCCGCTCCACTCGCTTGGCCTCCAGCTTCTTCTTGATGTCTTTAATAGTGCTGTGGAGAGAAAAGGAGCTGTGAGAGACAGCACTGACTGCACACCCCAGAGGCTGAAGCAGCCTTTGCTCTCTGGAGTGCTCTACCTGAGCAGCAAAGCCTGAGTGCTTGTGCAGCAGAAACCCAAAGGCTTGGGAGTAGTTTCAGTTCTGTCACTTTGTTTGCTATGACTCCCTTTAAAACCAAGGGCCAGGAGAAAGCCCAGCTAAGGAGGCTGTGCTGTGCACCTCTGCTGTGTTCCTCTTGAGCAGCACGAGACGTGCAGGGAGTAAAACTGCTCAATGTACTGAAAAAAAGAAGGAGGAAAGAAAGGAGGAAGCCCCTGGGTGTGCAGCAGCCCTAGAAAGAAGGCCTGAAGCAGGCAGAGGCACCTCAACCCTGGGATGTGACTTGCAAAGCAAGAACCATGAACAACCAATGGGAAAGGTGAAAAGAACAAAACCCCAAGATCTGTGCCCCTGACTGTGGCATCTGTGGCCCCCAAAACTGCTCCCTGTGGGCAGAGACTGGGGCTCAGAAGGGCCCTTGGGCTGTGGCCCAGGCTCCCCTCCTGCCTGCAGCAGCAGAAGGGGCACGTGCTGAAGTGTGCATCAACATCTCAGGGCAATTTTTCCTTCCTCCAGCTTCCATGCAGTTACCTCCCAGGAATGGCTCATCCTGTGGATTTCAGCTTTACTTTTGGACTTGATAGTTCCTTGCCCTGAGAGGAAGAGAACCCATATGCTGTGGGACAGAGCCCTCCCTGACAACTGCACCGGCTGCTTCTCTTATGACAAACAGTGAGTAATCACTTCCCTGTTCCTCTTCTTCATACCATTCATGATTTTACACTGCTGTCACATCCCCCTCAGTCATCTGTTCTCCAGGCTGAGTCCTGTTTGATCCCTCACTGAGCAGCAGTTACTCCTCCCTGCTGCCTGTCCCTGCCACCCCCTCCTTGCTCTTTCAGTGCTTTTGTTCAGGGTGACACTGAAGAGGTGACTGTGCTCTGAGGACAGCTCCAAGCTCTGTTTGCCAGCTGGGCCATTCCCACACTGAGCTGCTGGAGAGGGGTTCCCACAGCACCTGATGCTCTGGGCCCAGGCCAGGAGCTCACTCTGTACAGCTCAGCTCAGGGTAGTGGGTTTCCATTCCCATTACTGGGTTTGTAGTGATGCTGGATTTGGCTGCCACTTTGTTCCCTGTTGCTCAAGACCTTTACATCTTTCTGGAGCTCCTTCCAGCCACCTGCAGGTGTGACTGTGCTCATTGTCCTGTTAGGAAACCATGATACAGCTACCCACTCTGTTTTTCCCTGTCTTGTTGGAAGATGCTGAACAGAGACACACAGAATCTGTTTTGATGGAGGACCCAAAAGAGAGGCAGTTTTGCTTGACTCAGCACCGAAAGGCTGAGAGGATTTAACAGGTCAAGGGAATGAGGGAGGATTTTAGTTGCTGCAAGAACTACCAGACAAAGGCCTGCCTGGAAATGGGGGAGTTGATTCTGCCATTGTACTTAAGCCAAGATGCTGAATTCACTCAGGAGCCTGAGCTGCTGAGTCCCTGGAAGGGATTTGATGTGATGTACTGACTCCAGCAGACAGGGGTGACACCCAGAGACCAGCAGTCTCATTTCTTATCTTTCTGAATGAGTCAGTCAAGGCTCCTTACCTCAGCTTGGCTGGTGCTCTGAGTGCTGCCCCGTGGCACAAACAAACCTCTGGAGATCACAAGAGCAGAGCCTCTCCCCACCACTGCCCTGTAACTGTGAGGCTCTGCCACATCCCTGGGCCTCCAGCAAAGAGAGAAATGCTTCTCTTGCCTTGTGTTCACTCCTTGTCTGTAGTACAGTGCTCTGACACTCAGCAAAGATCCTACCCTAGAGAAGAGCTACTGGTGATTGTTACTCAAATCTTTACCTTTCTGATGCCTCCTTCAGTGCCTTCAGCTCAGCTGTCTGCTTCTCCCTGGCCAGCTCCATGATCTTGGTCACTTGCTGGTCAGGGGATGAAAACACCATCAACAAACAAACCACGGGGATCCCCAAAACACCATCTGTGCCTGAGGTGTACCTCATGGCTGAGGGGGCTCACTGCTGACACCTCAGGTGGGCTCTTTGTCTTCTGCTCAAACAGCAAACCCCTCCAGATTCCCAGAGGAAGGAGAGGCAGCCCTGCTGTCAGCACAGAGGACTGGCACAGAGTGGATGGGAGCTGCTGCCTGATGGCAGGGGTGAGCATGGTTGCCCCATGGCATGTCTGTAAGGCTCATGGCTGCCACTGGGGAGCCCACAGGGCTGCACCACACTTGTGTGTCAGCCCAGCTTTGAGGGAGCCACGTGCTCCTGGAGCTGTCACCTGCAGCACAGGGAGCCAGGAAACCCCACACTGAGCTACCAGAAGGGTTGAAGCAGATGCAGAGGCTCTCCTAGGCCCCATGTCCTGTCCTTACCTCCGTGGCATGCTGCTCCTTCTTCCTTCTGATCCCATCATGGTGCTCCTCCCTCAGCTGGGTGAGCTCCAGCTCCAGCCTCTCCCTCAGATCCCCAGCTCTGCTGTCACTGCTTTCTGCCACTTCTACAGGATCTGCACATGTGCCAAGGTCACTTGTTGGGAGGCTCCTGCAGAACACACACAGCAGCTGTGCTGCTTCTCCAGCTGCCAGCACAACCCTGATCTTCCCCCTCAGTGGGACCAGGAGCCCCACTCCAAGCCTCCCTCAGAGCCCCCTGCTTTGCTTTGCTCTGGGAAGGTGTCCCCCCAGGCCAGACCCTGTGCTGTATTTACCTCTTCTTTTGGGTTTTCCTACTGGGTATCATCCTCTTCTTGCTCCCATAGCAGACAGGCTCTGGAAGCAGCACAGAGTACTTCTGCAGCAGCTCCTCCCTCCGTTTGCTTCCCTTCCGCTCCAGCTCCCTCAGCTCCTTCTCCTGCTTCTTCAGCAGCTTCAGGAACAGCTTCATCTGCTGCAGTTCTGCCAGGCTGGCAGTCTCAGGCTCTGAAACACAAACCAGAGAGAGACTGTTTTGTCTCTCACAGCACTTCTCCAGATGCTGTGATGCCTTTTGGGGTCAAGTTTCCTCAGCACTGTCTCCATTCAGCTTTTCCTCTCTGGGCAGCACCAACGGGCAGCTGAGAGCATGTGGCACGGGGCTGGCCAGAGCAGCTGCTGCCCTCTGGAGTTCTGGCCATGGGAACATGCTGGTAGGGACATGCCAGCAGCTCTGGCTTGTGTCTTGCACCCTTCCCTACAGTTCTCAGTATCCCACAGACAGCACAACCATCAGGCTCCCTGGCAGCTCTCATTACACAAGGGAAAAGCTTTGTTAACTCATCACTGCTCTTTGCAAACCTGAGTTACAGTGGCTGGTGCTGTCACCCCCTGGCAGCTCTAACTCCTGGCACTGCTTCAGGTGAGGGCAACAAATGAAGGGGCTTTTGAGGCAGATAAAAATGAGAGGAGAAGGAAGGGTGCTGTGAGCTGTTGGAGAGCTTGTTATCTGGCAGCAGCAAGTCAGCCAGCTGTGGTTATCTGGGGCTGAAAGGCCAGGGGGAGTTTCCTTCTCAGGGGAAGGAACTTTTTTTTTGCTTGGAATGTATGAAAATGCAGAGAAATGTGTCTGTGTCTCTGTGTGGACACTGGGCTGGGCAGCTCCTGCCAAAGTCTGGATGCAAGTCTCAGGCAACCAGTGTGGCCTGTCAGGGCAGAGCCCAGAGAGCTCCTGGTACCTGTGGTCCCTTACCAGGGAGTATATTTGCAGCAATCCCAGCTGTGTCCTGGGCAAGAGTTTAAACCATTACCTGCAATCTGTGTCAGCTCCATCATGGTCTCAGCCTTGGCCAACGCTGCTGCCCCTGGAAGCACAAATACACTCCTGCTTGTGTTCTACCTTGGACAGGACAGGGGAGAGCTCATAGGAACATGGGCCTCAGAGGGATGTTGGTATGGGTACAGCTCCCAGGAGACCTGGGCTGAACCTGGAAACTGAGCTCATGCCTCAGTGCTCAGCAGAGGGTGCAGGGGACAGTGGGACTGGCTGGAGAGGGAGGGGGAAAAAGAGTCCCAGAGTCAGGGGAAAGCTACAGCTTTTGTTATTAGGGACCAGCACCAGAACTGAAGCTGGTGACTTAGCCTGGGAGGTTCTGACCTCATTACCAAGGACCTTCACCCTCCAGCACTCTTTCCAGCCTTTTGAGTGTACAGCCTTTCCCTTCTACCCCCACAGCCCAGCTCTACCTGCAGGCCCATTGGGGACAGGGCTGCTGAGTTTCCCTTTGGGGTCTGGTATCCCGTTAGTTTCAGCATGGGGGAAGTTCCTCTGTGTGCCAGGCCTCTAAAACAAAGAGCAGAGGTAAATCAGAGCTCTATTATTTCAGGCTGAATCCATGCAACATGGTTTAGAGCCAATAGCAGACCCTGGAAGAACTGACCTGTGCTGAGCCCTCTCTCAGCTTCTCTGATCTCTTGTCTGGCAGACGGATAAACTTCATGGGGTTGGACAGAGCCAGAGTCAGATCTGAAATGAAGAGGAGGCTTTTGCTCAGGTTAGTAAATAATTCCTTGTACTCCCATTTGCTTGCCCTGTGGTTTCCTTTCCAGCCTTGGACAGGGAATTGTGGAGACAGGAGACTCTGTGTTCTTGACTTGCACAGAGGGAGGGACTGGCTCATGAGCCACATTTGAGCAGCTCTGTGAGGCTGCACACAGCACCCTGCTCCCAGACTCCAAGGCCAGGTGAAGCCTTTCCCATCACACAAGCTCCCTGCTCCAGTTCAGGCTGTAGAAACCTGGTCTTTTTTTCACAAACGTCTGTCAGACCCATCGGTTTCACAGCATTTCCCCATAAATAAGGTTCATTTGTGCAAACACAGGGCAAGAGAGAGCAAATCTCACCAGCACTCACAAGATCTTGTGTGGCTGATGCTGTTTCATGCTGGATGGCTCTGCTCATGGCAGTTTTGCTGGTCTTACCTCCAGTGGGGCTCCTCTCCTGACTCAGCTCTCTCTGTTGGCTCATCCCCTTTTAAAGGGAGGTGGCTGCAACTCCCTACCAAGGACAACCTCCCTGTCTCCCAACAGGGGAAAAGAACACACCTGTGCTCCCTCAAACAGTTCTCATCAGTCCCTGATGGTTACCACCTTCACTCAGGCAAACTCCTCCCTGCAGAGGGCCGGAGTGGGACCCATCCTGAGCTGCAGAGTGGCAGCTGCGAGCACCTCGTTGCCAGGGTATGGTGCTGCACACACTGGGATGCAGCAGGAAAGCACCCCTCAGGGCTGGAAAACATTCCTGGGTGGAACAAAGCCAGAGACCTCCAAGGTGTGGTACCTGCCCAGGCATCAGGGACATAGTCCTTCACCTCCAGGTAGACGAAGAGCGAGGGCATGGTGAGCGGCAGGTTGCCCTCACTGCGCAGGCACACGTGGTGGTAACCTGCAACACAAGCACACAGGGAACCTGATGGGAGCTCTGGCCCTTCTGGGCTGGGAACCAGCTTCTCTGCACAGCAGGGCATCGTGAAGCTAGGATGGAATTAAGCCAAGGCTGTAATGGGATGAATTTGGAGGCTGCACTGCCCACAGGAATGGAGATAAAGCAGCAAAACATGCAGCTGGTGCCACCTTCTGTCCAGCTTCCCAGGGCCAGGTCTCAGAAAGTGTCCCCAAGCTCACCTGAGTGCACAGCAGGGACAGGGAGGATGCGCTGCCCAATGAACTTTCCCCCTTCCTCCCACGCCACGATCCGCAGCGACGCCAGCTCGGGCATCATGATCTGAGGCACAACAGAAGGCACAGGTGAGCTCACCTCTAACTCCTCACAGCACACTTGGCTTCACCAAGCAGAACGTTCCTGTCTCCTCCCCACAACCAAAGCATGTCGTCTCTGCAAGAAAGTCCCTGCCTCTGTCTGCCCCTTGTCATTGCAGGCTACAGCTTGCCACAGACACAACCCACTGCCCAGTAACCACACTAGAGACTCCTCAGAGGAGAGGCTGCACAGCTTCACAGGAGGCCACTTCACCTAAGGACACCCTCCAAGCCACAGCTTCCATGGAGCAGTTCAGCAGAGAAGGGGCTGAGCTTGGAAGGCCTTTGCCATCCCTCCTCCCCCCTTTCCTTCTGCCAGAACCAAAGCCTGAGAAGTGTTTTCTGCAGTGAGGATAACGTATATTTATCTACCACATCCCAAGGAGGCTGAAAATAGCTGCTGCTTCAGTGTGCTTGACAGAGCAATTGTGTAACGTGTGTTATGCCTCTGTAACTGCCTGCAGAAAGGCCAAACACCACAATCACCTTTGACTCCATCTGCCCCCTGCCCTGCAGCTCAACCAGTGCCCACTGAATTCCTGTGGGCAAACGGGGCAGTTTCCTGGGTTCTGGCACAACTGGCAGCCTCCCAGTGGTCCCAATTACTTCTCCCAGTTGCCTGTTTGTCATTGACAGTTTAATCACATTCAGTCCCTTTCTGCTTCCTGCTGCTTGAAGTTTCCAAAGCTGATTAATCAATTCAGCCTCAAGTGCATCACCAGTGGGCCTCTGGATGCCTGGTATTTCCAGCAACGTTCCCAGCTGCCTCTGGGCTGCTCAGGGAAATATTGGAGAGCTGTCTTGAATACTGGTGTTGGATATTATCTGAGAGCAACATGTTGTGTGTGTGAAGCCGTGTCTGAGAGCCCCAGCAGGGAGTCCCTGTGGCCTGGGACATCTTTAAGGGTTCTCTGGCTCAACTACTATCAAAAGTTAGTACCTTTTCAAAAACAAAAGCCTCCTCTTTCCACACAGGGTTGATGGAGTTGGCAGTGGAGGTCAGTTTGGTCCTGTACTTGCGCTTCGTGTCCCCTGGCAGCCCGAAGAGCTCCACCTCCACGTAGGTCTTTACGCTGCGCTCCGAGAGGAACTGCCCAGAGAGGATCTGCAAAGCAGCACACTCACGTGAGCCAACTGCTGAGAACAACCCAGAACCCACCTGTACCTTCCCCCCAAAAGGCACTCTCCCACCCTAGAAGATCTTCTCCAGTCCACAGGAGGCTTCTCTTGCTCCAGCCCTTCCCCTCCCTCCCCAGGACGTGGCAGATGCTCGTTTTCCATTTCCATGCCCTTATGATGAATGTAAAGCAGCAAAGCCTGGGAGTTGCCATGGCAACGGGCTCCTGCAGCACTCTGGGGACTCCTTTGCCCCGTGGCACTGAGCAGTGGGCAGCGAGGTGGGGGAACACTTGCCGTGACTGCCAGGGTGGTGGCCACCACCACGTCGATCCTGTCCACGCAGAACGGGTCAAACTGCTTGTCCGGGCGCCGCATGAACTCGTGCTTGAGCAGGTACCCACACTGGCCATTGAACTCAAACAGGGCCATGTTCTGCTGCAGGGGCACGTCTGGGCACAGAGGGACATGAGACAAATGCCTGTGGGCCCTCAGCAGGCAGCTGCTGTGCTCTGAGGGAGCTGCCACAGCCAAAGGCTCCCACAGCCACTGCAAACACTCATCAAACCTCTCAGCTCCCCACAGGGAAAACCCTGAGAGCAGCTGCTGCAAGGAAGGCGAGTGCTTTGCTTCTCATTGCACCAGAAACCATGGGCAGGACTAAATTAAAACCTACTTTAAGAAGTACCTGCTATTTTTGGCTGTGAAGTAAATTGGTATCTGAGCTCCTCTACTCCTTTCCCCTTTCATTTTGAGCCTCTTCTCAGTCCATCTTCTCCTCTGCCACTTCCTCGAGAACCCTGCCCTGAGCTTGCTGCCCCAGCCCTCACCAGGATATCCTCTGCATAGCAACCAACTGCTCACTCCCTGGCAAAGCTCTTTTTCCTCCTGCTGCTCCTACAGCTGCTCTCTTATGCTCACCACACCCCACTCTCCCCTCTGAGGAAGGAAGGAGGGTAAAGAACAGCTTTCTCTGGAGCCTTTGCTTTGTCTCCTCGTGCTGGTGGTGCAGTGAGGAAAGGCTCTTCTTCACTCTGCAGGTCAGAACACTGGCAACAACAGCAGAGCCAGCCCAGTTGTGTGGGCAGAGTGAGCTCTGCCTGCTGCCTCGTGGAGCTTGGAGTGTCCACAGCCATCACTCAGGCTGACACAGGACAGCCAGACCCTGCCCAGACACCCAGAGCATGGACACCCACGGAAGGTGGGGGAGCAGCAGCCCAGCTCTGTGCTGGGCACAGAAACACACTGTTGGGCTGTGGGAGTGAGAGTGTGGCGTGGGAAAAGGCAGCCAGGGAACAGCAATGGGCAGAACCAGCGAGGAAGGAAGAGAGAGAGGGAAGAGGAGCAACAGTGTGAAGCTGGAAGCCAAAGTGCCACTCACCCGTGGTCTGGAAGTTGAGAGCCACCATGTGACAGCCCACGTTCCAGAACATCTGCGGAGGGTAGTTGGAGGAGTCCATGCGTGTGCCCTTGGGGTACACCCGGCTCAGCTGCCGCTTGTTGTACCTGCGGCGCTAAGGAAGAGGCTCTGCGCCTGCCCCGGCTCCCCACAGCCTCACAGCCTGCCTCAGGCTCTGCCAGCACACACACACAGCCTCCCACACCACGAGTGAGACGGGCCCTGGCCTGGTGTTAACAGGCTCCTTTCCCACACCCTTCCCACTGGAGGATGAGTATCTGGCAGCCTCGGCGTTCACTGCAGCCCCGGTGTCTCAATGGAGGTTGGAGCAGCACTTGTTTGTATCCAGTGGCAGGACAAGGGGTGATGGGCACAGGCTGGAACACAAGAAGTTCCCCTGGCCCAGAAGGAGAAACTCCTTTGGTGCTGAGGTGAGGGAGCCCTGACCCAGGCTGCCCAGGGAGGGTGTGGAGGCTCCTTCCCTGGAGACATTGAAAACCCACCTGGACACGTTCCTGTGTGACCTGATCTAGGTGGGAGCTGATTCAGCAGGGGGGTTGGACTGGATGGTCTCTAAAGGTCCCTTCCACCCCATCATGCTGGGATTCCATCATCCTGCCCAGGCTGGCTGTGAACAACCTGGAAGGTGCCATGGCTCACCTGCACACTTTGTATCTCTCATAGTTTCCCAGGTTTCAAACCAGAAGGCAATTGGAGATGCCTCAGCCTCATCCAGCTTGTGTCCCCCACCCCTCACAACCAGCTACACCAGACCGAGGTGGCCACAAGGATACTCCACAAACTGCACAGGGAACTTGGTGAGGAGGTCGTAAGCCTTCAGCTCCGTGAAGGACGAGATGACGTAGCTGCGGTTCTTCTCTGGAAGCAGGAGACAAGAGCACTGAGAGGAAAAGCAAAGCCCAGCCCCCTGCTGCCTGGGCACTGATGGACTCACAGAGCACTTGGCCTCTTCCCTCCCACTTTCTACCAGGTACCATTTCCCACCAAGGCAACACCTTTCTCTGGTGCCTTGCACAGGGACTGAGGAATGCTGCTCCAGAACAGGGGGTTTGCTCAGCAGAGGCAGTGGCTGTGCCCTACAGGACAAGAGCTTTGTGGAGTGCAGGCAGCATTGGCTCACAAAGCTTCAGTGGCCTTAACTTTGCCCATCTCCTCCTGGATTTCAGTGACACACAGAACAGCTCCTGCCTGGAGTGTTTTGAACCAAGTAAACCCAAATAGTCTCACACACAGCTCCTTACCCAGCTCAAAGCCAGAGCCAACCGTGGGGGCTGATTAGAGGAACCTGTTGTGTATACAGAAGCTGTGTGTGTTGACAGTGTTTCAGATGTTTCCCTGCCCAGTCACCACAGAAGAGGAAGGCCAGGGACACACATTTAGAAAAGCTGGGCTCAAGCCCACCCCCAGAAGCAGAAGGCAGCACACAGATGGCACTGGCCTCTGGGCTGTTTCTTTCCCCCCTCACTCACATAACCAGGAGCAGTATCTGACCTCTCCTTGCCTTCTCCTTACCAGTGCCTCAGAAGAGGGAGGAGGGCAGGAGGGAAGTGTTTGTGACCATTGTGGGAGAGAGAACACAACAGAAGGTGGGTGAAAGCAAGTCACAGAGGCAGGTGGAGTCAGTCTGAAATCACCACCCTCCTGCTCAAAGAGCTCCTGGAAGGGTTGGGCTGGACTTACCAACAGAGACTTCAAAGGAGTCAAATTTGATTGGCTGGATGTAATTCACCAGGCTGGACATTTCCTCATATGCTGTCACTTCCAAACCAGCAGTGCCCTGAGCAGAAAGCAAAGCCAGGAGAACACAGATGAAGAGACATTTCCTGAAGATGACACAAAACACACCAAGCCTCAGCAGTGTAAGAAGTCTGGTGGCTGCCCTGACCAGAGCACACCAGTTGCTATGGTTTCCTGGTCCCACACTTCACTGTGGGCAGCCCCATCAGGAGCACAGAGTCTCCAGGTAGCTTGGAAATGACTGAAACTGAGGCATATGGAGACGTATCAGTCAGTACAGAGGCAGATCTCTTTAACCTCTGAAAGCACAGGGGCTGGGACAAACCAGGGCCACTCTTTTCCCTCTTCCTTGAGTGATAAAAGGGAGGTGTGTGGGGAAGGAAAGCCCCTGACTGGCCACAGTTCATTCCCCTTTGTGTTTTGGGGTCATCTCCACTCAATATGAGGAAGCTCCAGAGAAAACTGGAGGCCAGAAATTACCCAGAGAAGGACCAAAAAGCACAGTGACAGTACCTCATCTGACTGCAACTTTTTAATTTCCTCTTCATCCAGGTCTCTGAGATGTTCATCCTCTTCCTCTGGTTCCTCTTCAGCCACATCACCTGCCCAGACTGAGCACCCCCAGCCCACGTCAGCAGCACAAAGCAGCAGCACGTGGCTGAGACACTGACCATGAGGGACAGCTCTGCAAGGCCTCACCAGCAGCTCAGGCAGGAACAGTAAGTGGAAGAATCACACCATTTCAGTAGCCAAATCCAACTATGAACTAACACACTTTGGACTAGTAGGTCAAGAGATCAAATCATCCCTCCTGCAGGTTTCCCTCATAGCCCAGGAGTGACAATCCCAGGGTTGTTCTCCCCACTAAAGCCACTCCCACTCGTGTCCCTTCCCAGCTGCTGTTCACCTTGTCCATGATTTCTTGTGCTCCTACCACAGCAGGGACTGGGAATGCCCTGTTCTAACACAGGTCTCTGAGCCCAAGAGGCAACTCCAGCCTTGAGACTGGAGGAAAGGAGGAGAGTGGGGGCTGAAGGTTCTATAAACCTTCAAGAACCACAGGGTGAAGAACCAGGCCATGCTGAATTTGGGGTTATCAGAGAGCTGTAGGCAGCAAAAAGTTATCCATCCTTCCATCAAACCAACAGCCAGTGTGTCCCACTGTCTCTACAGCTCAGAGAAGAGCTGCCTGGCAGGCAGGGCAGCAACTGGCTCTTTTGGTTGGAATGAAGAGGCTGGAAATATCCTCAAGATTTAATTACTCTTCCAAACTTATGCTGCTTCTTGAGATAAAACTGAATCAGTGACTAGCCCTGGCTTGCCTCCAGCTAGCACTGGGTGAGCTGGGAGGTTTCCACTGGGCCAGACTTGCTCACCTAGCTATACCAGTCCCATTGTCCCTTCAGACATACCAGTGTCTTCAGCATCCACAGGGACTGGCTGCTCAGTGACTTCTGGTTCCACATTCTTCCCTTTCTTCAAAGAGTTCTGCCTTTTCCCAGACACAGATTGCTTCTTCTTGTTCTTAATCAAGATTTTCCCCAGGAGATCCTTGGGGCTGGGCAGAGGAGCTCCTGGCTTCAGCTGCAACAGACAAACTCCACACTGAATGTTCTGTGCAGAGACAATTCCAACATCCACCTCTCCTGGCCCTCCCAGCACCATTCCTCTGGCCATTCACTGCTGCATGGACCCATCTGTCACCCACTGTGTGACTTCTCCCCCGGGCAGCACATCCCACTGTATCTGTGCAGATTTTTTCCACAGTTCCTCTTTGGTTTGAGAGCACCATTTTGCACCTCTCAGCCCTCTCACAGCTGCTCCCTGTCAGCTATCCTGCACCACAGGCAAAACACATCTACATGGGGCCTGAGGGCACTCACACACTTCTGGCTTTCACATTCCACCTACTTCTCCCCTCAAGCCAGAGCCCCAGTCCTAGATCAGCACTTGGGCCACATTTAAAGACTGCCTGCAGCAGACCTGAGAAAGAGATGGCTCAAGACAAGGATGTGTGACTCAGGCTGTGCTTCTGGATCCCTGTGCACAGACATAATTCAGCTAATACTCTAAATTGTTTCTCCCCACATCCCCCCTTTTTCCTCCCTTCTGCCTGGACAAGCACATGGGTCTGGACAGTGGGCAACTGCTGATTTGCTCACCTTTTCAGCTCTTCTTCCCATCTCATTGCTTTAAACCAGTGCTTGTGCTGGGTGCCTCAGCTGTATCCCAAGGAACTGCCTCATGCCCTGCCCTGATCAGCGAATTGCTGCTCACTCACAAGGCAGCTGAGGCAGCAATGTGCAGGACACCCCTAAAGCTGTGACTGCATCCACAAATGCACATCCTTGTACCAGCACATCAGGGCTCTGCTCAGCTATCCTGAGCACAAAGCTCTGTGTGTCCCTCATCTGCCCATCCATGCCTGGGAGTATTCCAGGCTGGAGGCAGGAATTGAGAAGCATTGGTAGGAAGAGCCTGAAATACCACTAAGCCCTTGTTCCTGTTTCTTTCCAAAGCAAGAGCTGGCAGACAGACTTGAAACAGTCCTGTGTACAAAACCACCCTGACTCATCTTGGTACAACTTGGCTACCTAGAGCCTAACTTCCAAATCCACTCAGCTCACAGTGTTTTAAATGAGCAGAACCAGGCAAGTGCTCAGGAAAAGCTCTGTGAGTGAACCAGCCTGATTTGGCCATGGCATTGCTTCCCTCTCACTGTCCCTGTGTGTGCTGGGGCACCTCCCAGCAGCCAGTGCCCAGTGTTTTCAGACAGCCCTCTCCACTGGGCCCCTTGCCCAGCTCTCACCGGGTGCTTCTCCAGGGGCTCTGTCAGCAGCATCTCTCCAAAGATGGTCCGGCAGTACTCAGCCATCTTCGCCTGCTGCTTGGGCCTGGGGAACAGGGAGATCAAGCTGAAGAGGCAAATAGATGCCCAAATGCAGAGCTCAGCAGGAACAACCATCCTGAGATCCATCTGCTCTACCCAGAAAAAACATCTCTTGCCTTGTCTCAGCCAGCTATGCAGACCTTGAGGTCCCTTCCCAGCCCAAGTCCCATTTCTTCATCCTCTGCCATCCCGAGTTAAAAGGCTGCACTGCTGTGGTCACCCTCACTGTGCAGCTCATGGCTCAGCACTCAGCTCTGACTCACCTCCAGCAATGTTTCATTTCAGCTCAGGCACTCACTCACAACCCAGCGGCCCTCCATGTACACTTTCTGCTCTGGACAACAGCAAACACAACTCTCCCCATCACTGGATACTCACGAGTCCACGTGGTTCTCAAAGGACAAGATGACAGGGTAGAGAGATGTTTTAAAGGCACTTTCTGCAATGGCCTCAATGGCATCCTAAATGAGAGACAACGGTGTGAGAAAGGATGAGCACTCACTCATCCATAGCAGACACACAGCTGACCTCTCCCTGAACAGATTCCAAACTGATCACTGCCAGGAGCTTCTCTTTAAACTCACTGGGACACTGAACTTCCCCCAGTAAGTGACAAGTGTCATCTTCTCCGCATCCACTCAGATTTCCAGCTCCAGAGTATCCAACATGCAGCTCAGCAGCCTCTATAACCCAAGCTGCCTCCATAACCCAGCAGCCTCCATGAAAAGTGAGGCTGGAGATGCCAGCAGATGAGTCTGAAGTTGTTACACAGTTCAATGTGCACATGAAGGAATGTGAAAGCATCTCACCAGAGCGAAGCCACTGCCACATGCACTTTAAACTGGGAGAGAAAGGTGTCTGCAGCACCACGTTCAGCTGCTTCTGGACCTGCCCAACTCTATGTCATTTCACCTGTTTATCAACTCCTCCTGCCTGGCAGCAGGCTGGATGCTCAATAACCAGCAGTGCTGACACTTCAGATGCAAACACCATGGAAACATTCCCAGCATTAACCATGGAAGGAAACAATGCCCATGTTTTCCCCCAAGCCCCTGCTAAAGTGCCACAGACTTTCCACTGTTTTCTTTTCTGGTGCTGCTGACTGACAGTTAAAGGAGTGTCACTTGCTCCTTTGCAATTTCAGTCCCCCCAGAATCCTGGTTCAGCCATTCCCTCAGCCCTGGGGGAGGCTGCCACAGCTGCTTGGACTTTGTATCACAGGAGCCTGCAAGGTTCAGGGAAGGAGAAGCTACAGAAAAAGCTGGTAAAAGGCCACAGGCCATGGGAGAAAAGGGAGAGGGGAGTGGAGGGAAAGGTCTGTGTATTATGTAAAACTCCAACCTGGGCACACAGTGTGTGAAGAGGTTGTAATTTCCTTGAGGTACAGTCACGTGCTTCAGCAGAGCTCTGCAATTACAGCAGCTCCAGTGCTCATTATTCCTGCTATCTGTGCTGAAGTGCCATGCAATGAGCAGCACTGGGGGCTATGGGACTGGGGAAACCACTGCCACTGCCTGTGCAGCACCTCTGAGCTCATGGACTGGGCTGCCCCCATCCCCTGCAATACTTTAGCAACAGCCAAGTGAGAGAACTGGGAGGAAGACAGGGAGTAAGAATAAACAGCTTTGCAAAGCATCCTCAGTGCCTCTGCCTGCTGGCAGCAGCTGTGCAAAGGAGTACAGGAAAAAATCAGTGTGAGGCATTGATTTTTTTACCCTGCAAGCTGTTGGGGAGTGCTGTGGTTAAACGCTGTGTGTGAGCTGCATCCTCAGGGAAGCCACTGCCCAGCTGCTCCACTGAACACCCTCAGGGAATCAGGAAAGCTTTTCCTCCAAAGCCACCCCATGAGGCTGAGCCACAGAGATCTGCTGCAGACCAACCCCAGCATAAACCCCTTTTAACTGCCAGTGTTCCAAAAGCCATCTGGTTTGTTCCTCTGACACTCACCTAACCATAAATGCCCCATCCTCACGCCCCTTTCTGCCCCTGCCCCTCCTGCCACACAGCCCTGTGCCCGCAGCACATCTGCCCAGCCAGCTCCACGGCTCCTGCCCCACTGCCTGCAGCTCCCTCATCCATTCATCTTCATCCCAGCTAAACCTCTCCTGGTCCTCCCACTCCCCTCAAACACCAGCCTGTTGCATGTTTGTTCATCTTTCATTCCCTTGCCGTCTCTCCATCCATCTTCCCCTCAGCCTCCTGGGGCAGCCTCCAGCAGAGACGAGGCTGCAGCCAGGGACAGAGCGAACCCTTCGCACACCTTGAAGAGGATTTCGGTTGTCATGGTGAAGCCGTGGGTGATGATGGGCTCCTCGTCTTCACCAGAACAAACCCTTCGCACACCTTGAAGAGGATTTCGGTTGTCATGGTGAAGCCGTGGGTGATGATGGGCTCCTCGTCTGGGGGGCGACCCTTCCAGCAGTCGAGCTCCACGCAGCGACAGCCGGCCAGCAGCGCCTGCCGGTACATCTCAGGGGAGGAGAGCCCGGAGAACTGGCCGGCTGTGGGGCAGGCAAGGAGCTGCACTCAGCTACCAGCCTGGGGCATGTCAGCCCCGCTGCAGCACCAGCAGCAGCACAGTTCTGCCAGCCCTCAGCCCGGGCACGTGGCAAAACAACTGCATGTTCTCAGCTGCAGGGAGATGAACTCACACAGCACTGAAGTGCCAAGTCCTTCAGGGTGCAGTACAGCCCTCAGCCCTCCAGAATCCAGGGCTGATCATATGATCAGAGAATTTGGGTTGGAAAAGCCCTTGGAGCTGCTGGAGCCCATCCCCTGCCCAGCCCAGCACTGACCCACAGCCCTCAGCACCTCAGCCCCACGGCTCTGGGATCCCTCCAGGGCTGGGCACTGCCCCAGCTCCCTGGGCAGCCTGGCACAGGGGCTGACACCCCTCTCAGGGAAACAGTTCTGCCTCAGCTCCAGCCTCAGCCTTCCCTGGGGCAGCTGCAGCCCCTTTTCCCCTTGTCCTCTCACTCATTACTGGGAAGAAGAGGCCAACCTGCCCACCCCCCCTGCCAGCACCCCTCTGCCCTGCCCCTGGGCCCAGGCAGACTCTGCCCGTACCTGTTAAATACGTGTTGTGTGATGAATTGATGAAGTAGTGTGAGAGTGGCTGGGTCATGTCCTGGTACAGCATCAGTTTATCCAGCGCTACCACGTTGTTCTCAGGGCCACAGAGAAACCAGACCATCCCCTCTGGAGACAACTGCCCTGCATAGAAAACAAAGCTGTTAACAGCAGCAAAACCAAACGGCTGTGGCAGCTCTCCTGGGTGCACTGTCACACAGGGGCTGGGAGACCTGGGCTGCTGCTTCCCCTGGGACAGTCAGGGCAGCACGAGGTGTGAGACCCTCTGCTATTTTCACATTGCCTCTACAGCAAGTTTTTTTTGGGGCTGAACAAGACTCACCCCTCTGGATGTTAATGCCACTGGGCTCGTACTTCTCGATCAGGCTCTGCACCTGCTCAGGTTTGGCTGGAGGGAACAGGATGTCGTTGAGGCGAGAGTCTCGCTGCTTCTTGTTGATAAACTTTGCCAAGTGCTCTTTGGTCATGTAGGGCTTTGCTTTTAAATGGCTACAGGGAGAGAGTTAGAGAGGTGTGAGGCATCCTCACAAAAGCCTGGTCCTTCCCTGGGTTAACACGGGGTGTCTGCCCTTCAGGGTTTCTGCTCTGTCTGCATGGCTTCTGGCCACTGGGGCCTTTCTCTTCCTCACTAACTCCATGCTGTGAGGAGGTTGTGCTGAGGTTTGAGCCTCAGAGCACAGGGAATTGCTGGCCCTGTGAAATCAAACCCATTTGAGAAGTCACAGCTTCTTGGGGAAAGAAAAAGTCCCTGCCCAGTGGTGAGGATGGATGACTCTGAGGCTGTGGGTGGCCTCGTTTGGAGCTACCCACAAGCTTTATCACATCAGCATGATGGAGTGTTGACCTGCAATTAAACCCTCTTGATTAAGGGTATGAATTGCCTCCCTTCTTAACCTGCCTGTTAAGAGGCCCTGCAGCAGTGAGGTCTCATCCTTTCTACTCAGGCTCTGAGTGCAAGTGTGAAGTGGCTGCACTGGTCTGTGACTGTTTTTCTCTAAGGCCTGAGACCAGACAAACCACAGAGCTGAGAATCCCTCTGCCTCTCCTGGTTGCCTCTCCTTTGCCACAGAGATCAAGTTCCCAGCTGCAGCTGGAGGGACACTTACTGTGAGGTAAATATCTCATCGATCTCAGGCCGTGGGCACAGATTCATGAGGAAGGTTTTGTACACAGTCTCAGGGAAGTCCTCTGGGTTGATGGCATCATTCTGAGAAGCAATAAAGACACGTCAGTACCACAAAGCCATGATGGCTTTCACCTCTCCATCAACACCCACAGCCCAGCACTTGTGTGTGACAGGGCAAGTAAGTGACTGCAACATCTGCCAAGCTGTTTGGGAAGGAACTGATGGAGTGGAGCAGCACCATAATCCCCCATTTCATTAAACTGTCCCTTGGTGCCTCCTGTGTGACAGTTTAAAGCTTGATGCAGTGGTGGGGGCTGTCAGAAGCCTGCAATGGAAGAAGCACCAAGTCAGATCTGTTGCTTCAAAGAGCAGTGAGACGGGCAGAAGGCAACGAGCTGCCTCTGGAGCCACACAGGGCAGTGAGGGCTGATCCTGGCAGGCCTGTGGTTAAGGCATGGCAGCTACCTCTGAGCAAAAGGCTTCACACAGCAACTGAAAGAGAGCATCTGGGCTGATGATTTTTTCGTAGCCAAGGGCATCACAGTCACTGTAGGCAAAGAGATTACTCTCCAACTAGCAAGACATAGAGAAAGCCTTACCTTGCCCTTGGGCAGATGACAAGCACTTAAAGCTGCTTCCACCCTCTTCCTGTCAGCAGGAAACATCTGAAAGATACTGACCAGGCAGAGAAAAGAGGAATCACCACAGTGTAGCAGGACTGAAGTCAGAAAGCCTGACTTTGGGTGGCTGGGAGCTGCAGCCAGAGTGCAAGACACTCAACAAGGAGACCGACAAGAAGACTGTAAACATGAGCCAGGGAAGAGTACTTATTCTCCAAGGGAATAATGGATGTACAGGGTCTTACACACCTACAGGGGATTTTCTGAGTGCTGCCCTAATACAGAGGTTCTACAGTTCTGCCACAGTGTCAATAAACTGCACCAGCTTATTCTCAAGATCTCTCTTCACTGCCCTTCCCCTGCCCCTCTTGGAGGTGGCCCCAGTGGTCATGAGCCTGGTGCCACAAACTCCCCCAGGACATGATTCCTTGCAGACCCCATCCCCTGCAGCAGCTGCTCTGGCCAAGGAGGAACTTTGTAGTCAAGACAACATTCAAAAAAAAAAAAGCAAACAAACATTTGCTGCTTTGAAAGAAGGCAAAATGTTCTGGTTTCCATGAGTTCAAGGAACAGGCTCGTTACACAGGCAAAGCAGCTGATAAACTACGTGATGGAAGCACAAAAATCTGCTGCTGCAGAAACCAAAGCTCACCTCCCATTCAGAGAGCTGGTCTGCAGGGCAGAATTCCCTTGGTCAAGCCTCCAGCTTAAAGCAGCCTCTTTGCTGCCCTGGGGAATTGCAACAAGAACTCAGCTCTCCCTACTTTCAGAACACCCCAGTCAGCAGCACCTAGGTCTCTCTCCTCTGTGGATAAATTTAGATGTCAGCTCTATTAAGCTCCTGGCATCACAGCTGCTCACAGCCAAAAAAGGGGAACAAAAAGTGCCAAATGTGTTGACAGGTGGAAAAGTGTTGAGTGGGAGCTGCAGCAGAGTTATGCAAACTCAGGACACGTTGCTTCCCAGGCTGCCCTTTGCAAGGCAAAAACTGCATCATCCTTGTTATGATTCAAAAGGGATTTAAATGTCTAAAGGCAGATGCTCAGTGGAATTTTCAGATGAGTTCAGACCTAGAGCTTTGAAATCCTCCATCCCCCTGCACTGGAGACACTGAGCTGTCTCATGGATCTGGCTCAGCATCTGCACTATTGAATGGTCTAATGCTTTATTTTTACCACCCTGCAAGGCAGACAGGCCAGGGCACTGAAGAGAAGCACAGCCTGTACCAGTTATTTCTGTAGCTCATTTCAGGAGAATGCTGAATGCAAGAGTGCTACCTTGCTTGCATTTTAAACACCAGTCCCAAGTCCTCTTCCCCAGTGGGAGTTATTCATGCAGTACCTCCACGTTTTTTAGAAGCCCTTTGATGAATACACTGGCTCCTGACAGAATGAAATGCTGCTGGTTGGTGCTTTAGAAAACAAAGAACAAAAAGTACTTATTGTTGACTAATGATCAGGCATGCAGGAGCTCCCTGAGGCAGCACAGACTCCCTCTGGAATGGTTCTGCAATGTCCCACGCAGCTGGTGGCTGCTGATTGCTGGGGGTTAGCAACAGCCCCTCGAGATGTCACAACACAGCAGCAACTCAAAAGCACAGAGCTCTGAAAGCTCCCAACCAGCAGCCACAAATGCACCATCTGCAGGTCCTTGCTCTTCAAACAAAAGGTAATTTAGTACCCACAAGGGAGTTCAACAAGGCAGGGCAGCCTTTTGCCACTCATTCACCAGCTGAAGCAACACAGGATGGGCCACGGAGTGACTTGACTTGGAAAGACACTGAGTGGTACAAAATCAACTCCAGATTCACACCATGCAGCACAGGGGAGAAATAATCACAATCTCCCAGGCTGCTCTTGGTTCCAGCACAGTAGCCTTGGCTTACACTCCCCTGCTGCACAGAGCCAGCCCTGGGGACAGCACCAGCACTGCCACTGGCCCAGAGGCCTGCCCTCAAAAGCTGCCTCCCTCATGCACATCAGGCTGAGGGCAGCACAAGTACACCAGTGGAGAAAGGCTGTAATGGTCCCAGGTGAAGAAAGGAGGCAAGTGAAAGCAAAGGGCCTCTGCTTCAGGCTGGCTGGACACACACACAAGAAGCCAAGTGAGCCCTATGCCTCAGGCACCTTTCAGCTCGGCTCTGCAAAGCACCCTGTGATCAGGGTGGTACCAAAGTGCTCAGTTTTGCTGATTATTTCTTTGCAAGAGTCAGGAAGGGAAATCCATGGCTGTTTAAGGCAGTTCCTTGCTGGAGATGAGGGCCACAAATCTCCTTTCCAGTCCTGACCCTTCCTTGGGAGGAAGGTGGGTGCAGCAGGAGCCCTTTCATGGCCTGAGCTCTGCCTCTTAGGTGCAGAAAGAGCAGGCAGCTGAAGCCACTGGGCAACCATCCTCTCACCAGCTGCTTTGCCTTTAGCCTGACTGAACACACAGTAAAACAAATGTCCATACTCACTTCCTGACAGGAATCTTCCCCTCTGCATTAAGCTGCATCTTCAGCTTCACCAGGCTGTGGAAATAAGAAAGATGATGCAAATGCACTTGTACAGTCAGGAGAGAGAAAAAAATACACCACTGGGAAAGCTATGTAACAGTTATCTGGAAATCAGGGTGCTACAGATGGTCAACTCAACCTCAGAAGCTGTTCCTGTTTCTTGGGAAGGAGAAACAAGCACCTTGTAAGAACTCATATATCAGAAAGATTCCTCTGAAGTGTCAGACAGAGAGATAATGACATTTCCTATTAGTGAGCATTTAGTGATCCCAGCTTTCCAACCAAACTATGACAGCACAGAGAGACAGAGGCAGCACTTTGCTGGTGTGAGCACTGGGACTGTGCTGGGGGATACACCCGAGGCTCAGAATTGCCTTTGGAAATGCCACAGGTTTGACTGGCTCAGGTACTTCTGGGCCACTCAGTTGTCACGCGACATATGGCCCAACTACCAACCCCTTCCAGTACCCTGGGGCTGCTGAGCTGACACAGGGCTTGTTTAAGAAGCTGCCAAAGGACCTGGATGCTAAGAAGCCTTTTCTTTCCAGCACAGCAATGCCTGAGCTGCAGCAGTGACTCACATTTTCTCCAGGAAGGTGTAACGGGCAGCGTTGTGCGTCAGCGGATTCCGAACGATGGCCATGATATCCTCAGCCCAGCTCTGGCAACAAACACACAAGGTACAGGCAGTTGCAAGTGCCCAAAGAAGTGCACAGCAACAACCATTGAAGGGCAGGGACCTGTCTCGATACTCCTGGGTTCAAACCCCCTGCAACTGTGCCCTGGGCTACGTCACCTTCCTACTGCCTGTGTGTACCAGCAGCTGAACCTGAGTCTTCTCAGCTGTGTGTTTGTCCAAACAAAGCACAAGGAGCACAAAAATGACACACCAAATTTCCTCTCCTGGTCCTTCCCCATTCAGGGCTGAAGGTTCTAGAACTATGGAGGTACCAGAACTTAGTGGATCATAAACTTGCTCGTTTCTGACCTTGCCAGTGACACTGACAGGGTTCAGTTCCCCATCTTTCCCTCTCCCTCTCTCCTCTCCTGCTCCCCATGCAATGCCCCAGCCCTCAGTGTTCCCCAGTGCCTCCCTGCCCTCAGGACTCAATACCTTGCCAACATTCTCCTTGTAGGACACAAAGTTATGGAAAGTGAGGTCCACCATGTCAGGGCCAGACACAACAGTCAGAGTCTTGAGCAGGAAGGTGCTCTGAGGGAAATCCAAGTTAAAAACCTCTCGGAGCTTCTGGCACTGCAAAAGAAACAGAACAGATGGGGAGGAAGGGAGAATGAGGCAAACTGTGCTTGAAAAAAAGCAGGACCCAACGCAAACATTGACTCAAGTTCACAGCAGGCTTTTCAAGGGCTCCAAAACTGTGTAATGTGATCTTCCTTTCCTTGGCTTGCCTGCCTTTTCAGCTTTACTCTCGAGCCTGCGTTACCTGGATCCTCCATGGAGGGAAGCTCTGACTAACATCACTGCTCAAACATGCTGCTTTGGTCTGAAAAACCACAAACTGGAGACTGCCCTTACAGAAATTCCCCCTGAAGCTTCAGCCTGAACCTGTAGACAAGCAGAAGAGTATTTGGCCAGCTCACAGCAGAAGCACAAAACCAGGTTATAGCAGACAGTCACTTGTCAAAGCACCCGCTGAGAAAGTCTTTTAGAGGAGTGTGACACCTTTTGCTGCAACCTCCCTCCACCACAAGAAAGATGTTGCTTGGGACCCAGAAGGTCTGTCACCTTTACACCTGGTCCCTGGAGAGATGGGCTCTGCCTCCAAGTCCCATTTTCCGCAGGTTGGTGGTTGCTGGAAGTGGATTTTTCCACAGCAGTTGCAGTTTCCCCCAGCAATGGCTCACCAGAGATTTGTTTGGTTAAGTGTAAGGCTCATCTGATAAGTCACACTTGGATTTCATCACCATAGGCAAGTATTTATAGAATCCCTTTAAATTCTGTAGCATTTTCTGCATTCCCATGTTAAGGCACCACTGAGCCAAAGGACCCTGCAGATGGACTGATGGTCACTATGTAGAAGGGAAAGAGAAAATTCCCATGTCTCAGAATGAAGCCCTGAAGAAATCCCCATCCAAGCCAAGAGGGAGGCTGTCAGAGCATCTGCTCCCTCAGAAACCAAGGGCAAAACTCATGGCCCAGGATCACAGGCCACACTCAGATGTGGAACTGGGATCCCAGCTCTGGCTGTGTGCACAGACCTACAGTTCAGTGACTTGTTCAGCTGCTGTGAACTGGAACCCATCTGAATCCTTGCAAGTTGAAGAAAACTCCCCAACCTGACACTTCCATGGGCCTCATTCAGCCCAAGCCAGCTGTTTGCATCCCACTGGGATTCACACCAAGCAATTCCGTTTCTTCCACTGAATTTGCTCTTTAGGTTTGGGCTGTAACAGCAGCGACTCCAAAGCAGCTCAGCTTCAGGCATTCCTCTGCACCTGCAGCACGTCACACACACAGCTGCACACTTACATAAGGAACTCTGCACATTTTTTTTCCCCCACTGCATTTTCCCAAATGTCAGGAGCACGGGTGATTCTGACACACCTGCAGCCAACAGGCAACTGTAGGACACACAGGCTGGGCTGGACTACAACTCACCATCACCTAACCATTGTCTCGCTTCATGAGAGCAGCTGTGTGCAGGGGAGGGAGTGAAAGCTGTGTGCATTTGGAGGGAAGGAAGGGGCAAGCAGTCACTTCTAATAACTTAGGAAACTTCAGCAATGCCTCTTTGTTGCTTTGGGAGCGATTTTCTGCAGCAGAAGTGAGCAGCAGCCACAGAGCCACCACGTCCTTCTCTCCCTCACACCAACCTCTTGCTGGGACTCAACTTTTCATTACAAGTAGCAGCGTTAGGATTTGAACTTCAGCTTCATCTTGCAACCCCCTCCCTTGGCTTTTATTCAGCTTCCTTACCTCTAGAGCTGTAAATTCGATGAAGCTGAGACAATAGAGAACTTGTGGTTGAGGCTGAACTCATTTCCTGTATTTGTTACGGGACGGCTCCTCCCGGCGCTTCCTCCGGCAGCCGCCCCGGCTCACGCCATGTGCCACAGCAGATGCTGCCCACACAGCCCCACACAGCCTCACACAGCCCCACACAGCCCCTGCTGCCTCCTCACCTGCTGCTGTTCCTGGGGAGCTTCAGGCTGTGCCACGTTTGCCATGCCATGCCATGCCGTGCCGTGCCATGCCATGCCAACCTCAGCAAGAACATGTGACCCCCTCCTCACTCTTTGTCTTAGGAGAGGGAAGAGCTTGTGAAGGAGAGAAATTGGGTCACGTTTTTCCCAGCAGCTGACTCCCTGCCTGGCCTTAAGGGAGTCCCTGCACTGCTGCCCCTCCTGGGATACACACACGCCAACCTTGGTGTAGCCCTGAGCAAAGCTGGGGAGAGGAGCAGAGACTGTGTCCCAGAGCACTGAACCTGACACACTGTGCTGTGGCTTGGCTCTTTCATAACCTCTGCTCCTTTAGCACCTTGTGCAGCAGCTTCACTACCTAATGACTTAGTGGCACGTTGCAGGTGGCCATAAGGGAAATGTAGGAAGGGTTCCATGTAAAGCAGGAGGATCCCAGCAGCCATGCAAATCACAGGGAGCCACGCTCAGCACGGCTGCCAAGCGCCTCAGCCTCAGCCTGCATTTCATTCCTCACCCTCCTCATTTCCCTCAAATCCTCAGCTGTACAAATCACAGCCCAGAGAAAAGCAAATTGTCATGCAAACATAAGCAAAGAGCCAGGCCTGGTGCTGAGCCTGAGAGGGTCCCTTCTGCCCTCGAAACGGGAAGCAGCGAGGGCCGGCCGGGACCTGCCGTGGCTGCGCTCAGCACGCGGCGCCTGTGGTGTCAGGACACAGCACAGGACGTGATAACAAAGCTCTTTTGGAGAAGAAATGTCTTGTTGGGTTGTCAGAATGGGGAGGGAGCAGCAGGATTATACACATGCCTTGGGGCTCTGCAGGTAAGGCTCACGTCCTCCTTAGCATCACTGCTCCATCATGGGGCTGAGGCATGAGGAACGGGAGGGTTGTCTTGCCACAGCCCCTCTCAGCCCAACGAGGCAGAAGCCCCTGCCCAGATGAAGCATTCTCAGCTCTCTCTGCTGCCTTATCTGAAGGAAGCAGAAAATGCAGCAGCACAGAGATTCGCATGGTAGAAAGTAACCCGTGGTGGTCTGGAACGGAGACTGTGAGGGGGAGACACAGACTGTGGTGTGTGCCTCAGCTTCTGTCCCAGAGCACACGCTGCAGACACAAGGAGGAGGCAGGAAAAGGACCCCACTGTAGAAAAAGGCCATTTTTTTTCAGCTGGGACTGTTTCCTTGCATAGTCCCTACCCCACCATTAAGAAACCCTTTAAAAAGACAGAGGCTCCTGCCCACTTCACTACGTGCACGTCCCAGTTTGCCTGCACACACCTCCTGGGATCACACTTCTATCTGGAGGCCTGAACATCAGACTTTGTTTAGCTCTACCCTGAGCTCAGGCTTGCTGCCAAATCCACGCCATAGCACCAAGATGATGCTCAGCCCCTAGAGCTGCTGCCTCCCCCCACCACTGACCACCCACAGCATGTTTACAGGCCAGGGCTCAGCCCTCGGTGTGGCCCCAGCACAGCGAGTGCTCCCTGGCTCAGAGCTTCTCCATCACTACTCCCTCCTGCTTCATCACGTTGGGACACCTTGGGATGATATTTCTCCCTTGTACATGTTCAGTTCAGAGCCTGCCACCTCTGGGTTCAATAACAACAAAATGCACGGTGGGGGGGGGGGGATGGAGCTGTTTGAGGAGAGTAAGAAAAGACAACTTCTGTTTCTGTGACAGATTCTGCTTGTTCCAGAGCCAACGTCTGCTGATGTGTCTAAACACAAGCCAAGGTGAGGCCAGCAGCCCAGCAGCCTGGCCTGGAACATCATGTGTTTTGGTGCTAATTACTACGTTTTCTGTCAGTGTTCTGGGGGGTCTTGCTGCATCAGAACAAAACAAAACAGAGCAGCCACTGCTGTTCCCTGTTACTCAAAGGAAAACACAGCCTTGCATTGCAAATAACAGCCTGATCTGCTCCAGCACGCTGCTGAACCACGTTCAATGGCTTTTTTATCTTGTCTCAATTATGTTCCAAGTCCCTGCTAATTCTTATCTTTGTTACTCTTGAACACGTGCCAGAGTTCATTCTGCCCCATCTCTCTCAAAAAAAAAAAGGTTGCACAGAGATAAAACAACTGCAGAGCACTCAGAGCTCTCAAAGGAAAGAAAGCAAAGGGGGTGAGGAGGAGGAAACCTGCACGTGTGTAGAAGAGGTCAGGGGAGCAGTGGAGGGCTTGTGTGCCAGGGGCAGGGGGCCCAGAGACAGAGAGAGGAGCCTCTCAAAGAGAGCAGAGTGTCCCTCACTTTGAGGCAGGTTCAGCTCCAGGAACCATTTCTTTCTTGAGCAAAGAGCAGCATCCTTTCTCCTTTGGAGGTGGCTCCTCTTGCTGCCAGCCCTTAGTGATGAGTCTTTTTTGCAGTGCCACACTTGCTGTTCACTCCCTAAACACAGGGGCTGGCTGGAAGGGGCCCTTCAGACCCTGCCAGGGACAATGCTGTGACCTGTTCTGGGGAGGGGGTGTGGGTGACTCTTTCCAGAAGGGGTTTTCTCTTGGGTGCTTTGGTGTTACTCTTCTCGCTGTGCACACAGGCTGCAGTAAAAAAACCCAAACCTCTTGCTCAGCAACAGGAAAGTAAAATCCCTCAGCAGCCCCTGTACAACCACCTATGAGCAAGGAGCCTTATTTCACCTACCTACATCTGTATGAGAAGCTCAGGGCATGTTTAACAGACTCAGACTACAGCCAGAAAGAGCAGAGTCCCTTACAGGGGAAAGCAACAGCACAGAGGGGCTCAGTGAAGCACTGTCCTTCCTTGTGAAGTCCCTCAGGAGCAAAACCAGAGCACAGGCTGTGGATTTGCCACGCTGTTGCTTGAAAGGAAGGGGAGAGGAGGGGAAGATCTGTTATTGGTAGTACCCAAAGCTATTCCAACAGCTGTGATCATTTTCCTTGCCTTTAATATCATCCATTAGACCCTTCTCCTCCACTTCTAGCCAATGACACCAGGACCTGCATTAGTTTCAGCAGCTGCACACAATCATGCCAAGCCATTCTTTCATAGCAAGGGAGGCAGCAGCCTTCTTCATCCCCACCTCAACTCATCTTTCTTTGCTTCATCAGCCAGTTTTTCACGTGTACACCTCTCTGGAAGGAGGCAAATACAGCCAGGTGGAAAAGGAGCCAGCCTGGTGCCTTTCACAACATGTTGTCATAGAAATGCCAGAAAATGCTCTGCAATAGAAATGAGATTTATTCTAAGTGGGGGTGTGAAAGGTAGAACTCAAAAAGCCCTCGAGGCTTTCACAGCAGAGGTTGTCACCAAGTGCCTCACCTCTGCCTGCTGACAATACTTGATCAATCACTCGGTGCTTGACCTTTGTTTCTTTGTCTGTAAGAAGTGAGCTGTAGCCAGTTTCCCAAGGCTGAGAAATGCTGTCCCTGGCCTGTTAACAATGGCTTGAAGGCAACAGCTACATCAGCTCAGCCCATAGCCAGGGTGAGAGCTGAGAGGTAAGGAGACAAGGGCTCCTCCACCTTCCCATACCAGAGAGCCAGGGTAAACTGCCTGAGCTTATGCCTGGGAGCCAGCACAGCACAGGGCAAACAGTGATATTTCCCTGACTCATTCCTGTAGCTTCCAGCAATTTATGATTCAGCAGCTTCCTAAACCAGAGGCATTATCCTGCCTTTAAGAACACTCTGGGGACATTTCCTTCTTGTCCTGACTGCTCCATGCCTTGTGCAGGGAGGCAGCTCCCAGCAGTGACACAGCCTGTGCAACACCAGCACCTCCTTCTGCTGAGGCTCAGGCTGCCTTTGGCAAATCCCACTTGATGCACAGTGGGAGCAGCAGTGAGTAACTGCTTTGTGCCCACCTGCTCCACTCAGCTCCTGATTTTACAGTGCTCCACAGGACAGCTCCACAGACCCCTCTATTTTGCCAGGCTGCAGTCCCTGCCTGTCAGATGCTCTTCCTACAGCAGCCAGTTCATACCTGGAGTTACCTTTGCTGCTCCTTTCTGCCTGTCCCAGCCTTAGTGTCCTCATCTCACACGAGACAAGGGATGCACAGCATGATGGCTGCAGTCAGGGTGTACAGTGG
This sequence comes from Urocolius indicus, assembly GCA_013401255.1. Lineage (NCBI taxonomy): Eukaryota > Metazoa > Chordata > Aves > Coliiformes > Coliidae > Urocolius > Urocolius indicus. Next base: position 98,643 of record WBNH01000913.1, read on the forward strand.
CATGATTTCCCAGTTCCTTCATTACAGCTCTTATACAACTCACAGTTTGGATCACATTCTACTCAACACTGTGTTTTATCTACCTTCATGATCTTGCTTCTGAGCAGCAATACTCAGCCTGTCACTACACAGTTGGGGTATTTTTGTGTGTGTGCATTGCCTGATTGTTATCTGGATTAAATTTTATCACTTATTGGATCATCCAGTTAGTCAGCAATTCAAGGCCTTCCTACAAATCAACCTTCATTTTACTACCTCACCTAACCTGGTACCATGGGCAAGCTGCCTTGTCTCCATACAGCTCATCTGTAGAGCACACACGAACACACAGTGCATCACAGACCCAAGGACTGACCTTTGTGGGTGTCTGCTGCTTCTCTCTCCTCTCAAAAGGCCTTTTCCTTATCCTCCAGCAGTAATTTCCTCAGACAAAGATGTCCTCTCCTGTTCTGTTCCAGAGCCTTTGCTTGGGACAGGAATCACAGGCCACTTTGCAGTTGTGTTGAAAAGCTTTAGAGCTAACAGTGGGACACAGCTACTGCTTCCCCCTCTTCTGCTTTGTGCTTCCCTGGAACTGCTCATCAATCCCCTCGTTCTTTTCACAATCTTCTTTGTGCTTTTATTAAAACCCTGTCACAGGCCACTGTAGTTTTCCCCCTGGATATAGAGTGTGGGCATCCCAAAGCTGAACTCTCCACTACCTGTAACAACCTGGGGTTGCTCTTGTTTCCAGAGCCATTCCTTGCTTGAGCAGGGGCTCTTCTCAGAAGGATGCTGTTTGAGTAGCAATTCCTTCTGTCTAGAGGCAGCTCTGACACTGTGCTTGTGGCAGCATGTTCCTCCTGGGAGTCTCCAATTAGTCTTCCTTAACTAACAGCTGAAATCTAGGGCATTTTTCTCCATCCTGCCTGTTGGCTGCCAGTGGGATGTCCACCTGCGGCCTCAGTACTCACACCATCGGTTTCTAGTCTATAGCAAAGCTGAATTCATTCTGTAAACTGCTGCTTACTCCTGGAAGCTTAACACCTTAGAAAAAAGCACCTCATGCCTCTCCCTGAAGCTGCTCTTTTTGTCCCTGCACTCTGTCCAGAGCATAGCACCCAGCTCCATCGCCTCCAAACATTTTCCTCTCACACCACCACCCTCCAAGCCCATTTTTTCAGATGTTGTTCCCACAAAACAAGTAGCAGACAAAGTTTCAGACTTCTTGCAAACTCACACATGCTTCATTGCAGTGTGTCTCCAGGAAGGAGTTTCTCAGAAGGAATTGGGATCCCTCAGAATCGTGCAGGTGGGCTGGGCACAGGTCCTGAGCTCTGCTGTGCTTTTAGCACCCACCTCATGGGCTTTTGAGGAATACCAGGTGTTGGGGAGCTCTGAGTAGATACTTTCAGAGCAGTATTAAGGAACAGCCACACCACTCACATTGCTGCTCGAGTCTCTCAGTGTATATTGCAAAATCCTGCCCTTCTGCATTACTCTGGGAAGGACCCATAAGGAGCCATCAGCTGTGCTCCTTTGTTTCTCACTTACCAGCTTCACTTCAATTTCCTGCTTGTCTTCTCCATACATGGAAAAGTTCAACAGAAAAGAGACCCAGACAAAAATCCTAACAAGGATAACTCTGCTGCAGGAAGTTCAAGTGATAACTGAAACCAAAGACCAAAGCCAAAGTCCTGTGCTTCCCTTCGTCTGCCACCCTGCCAACAGCCCACTGAGAACCACTGGGGGGGAAAAGAGAAACACTAGTTTTTCTGAAACTGCACATTCTTCCCTTTAAAAGGAAAATAACCCCACCACACACTGCACTGGAATCTCACTCTAAGTACAGGTCTGCAGCTGCTTTGACCCAGCCTGTGCATCATTGCTCAAGAGCAGCTCTGGTGACTCAATACAGAAACATCACAAGTGTCCTGTGGGATTTCCCAGAGCAGAGAATGTGAAGGTCAGGCCAAACCCAGGGCTGGCAGACACAGGGCAGAGCACCCACTGCCCCACACAACGAGAGCTGCTCTGTGGGAGGGGAACTGGCCTGCTCCCACATCTCTGGCATTTCCTTTCCAACCAGCTCATACACCATCGTCCTGAAGTGCCTGTCTTATGGGTGCACAGAGGATCCCTGGGGAGTTCAGGGACAGGAGTAAAGACAGGACAAGAGGATAAGAGGAAATGGCCTCAAGTTGCCCCAGGGGAGGTTGAGGCTGGAGCGGAGGCAGAACTGTTTCCCTGAGAGGGGTGTCAGCCCCTGTGCCAGGCTGCCCAGGGAGCTGGGGCAGTGCCCAGCCCTGGAGGGATCCCAGAGCTGTGGGGCTGAGGTGCTGAGGGCTGTGGGGCAGTGCTGGGCTGGGCAGGGGGAGGGCAGTGTTTTAACTCAAATTACTTCAAGGTCTTTTGCAACCAAAATGATTCTCTGATCCTGTGACAGTTTTTCTATATTTATGTGGCTGTGATGTAAGGAGACAAGGTCTCCTCCACCTTGTAACAGCAAGCCAGAGTGCACTGCCTCAGCTTATGCCCAGCCCCAGGCAGCTTTGCCTTTGCCATATGAACAAGTAGCAGAAGAGCAGCTCTGCCTCACCTTGGGGATCTTGGCGAATCGCCCCACGCGGGTATCGCGGATGCTGCTGATGTCTAAAATCTCCATCTCCTGCAACACAACAAGGACAAGGGAGGTGAGGAAACAAATGCACGGGTGGAGCCTTCCAGAAGCTGCAAAGCAGGTCTCAGCCAGTGCCCTGCACTGCTCTGCCCCCAGCAATGACATGGGCAGAGAAGATGGGGTGCCATGCCAAGCTGGAGGCTGGCTGCTGCAGAGCTGTGCCAGGGGCACTCAGTGTGGGTTACCATGAGAGGGAGTGTGTGACAGACAGGTCTGGGTAGAGAAACTCTACCCCAGTTACAAGTCCATATGTTAATAGAGCCCAGAGTCTCCTGGCACTCATGTTCTCAGCCTGTTTCTCCCCACACAGCCCCCATCGGCCAGGACTGCTGCCCACAGCTCACTCCCAGCACTCATGTTCTCAGCCTGTTTCTCCCCACACAGTCCTCATGAGCCAGAATTGCTGCCCACAGCTCACTCCCAGCAGATCTTCAGTGTATCTGCTCTGGAGCAGTCCCCAGGGAGGCCAATGCACAGCCCTGCCTGGGCAGCCCACACTCCTCAGCCTCACTGCTGGCCACTTTTCATGATTGTTGTTGCTTGTTCTTGCAATATTCAACCTGAATTTCCTTCCTGTTATTAATTTATCTGCTCACCACGGCTCTGGAGAACAAATTACACTTGTTGCAGCAGATAAAACTCTTTTCCCAGATCCCAATAAGGAACAATGTGGGTTCCATGTCTCCTGGCTGTATCCCCATTTCACTGTCAAGGGGGATGGAAGCCCAACTCCTTTCTAAATGCCCAGTGCAAAGGCAGTACAGTTTGTGTCCCTTGCTGTTTGTGACAGGCAGCTCTTAAGAGGAGTCAATCAAAGATTAATAAGCCACATGAACTCAGAAAAACTCTTGACCATACCACACCATGCTCTACACAGCCCCTCTCTTGTCCCTGCTTGCTGTGCTCATTCAGGAGCCTGCCCCAGTACCCTCTGACATCTTTACCAGCTCACACTGTCTGCAGAAGAGGGAAGATGCCAGACAAATGCTTCCCCAAGGATGTAAAATGGGCTGTAACTCCACTGCAGCTCTCAAATTTGTTTACAGTTTATTTTGGGTACTAATCAAAGGCATGAGAAGCATGAGACCCCTCCCAGACTGGGCTCCCCCAGGTCAGATGTGCTCCCGTGCCCCAGCTCCCTTCCCCAGGTGATTCAATCCCTCATAGCACTAAGCCAGGGAAATCTCACTTTGAACTCCCCTGGCCCCATTTTGTCTGCTGGAACTCTTACAGCAACGACCCTACCAGCAGGAGTGGACCTTGAAAGGGGGATGAGAGTAGTGGAGATGGCTGAAAGGAGAGCACATCTTCTAGAGGGATGTGCCAGTCCACCCTCATGACACTGAGGATACAGCTTGCCTTGTCCCCACTGGCACTGGGGCACAGTCTTCTGAAAAGACACAGCTCACCAAAACACATCAGGTCTCTTGGCCAGGGCACCGTGCAGGACTCTCTCTGTCTCTTTATCTACCATATGCCTCTTCAGCATGTAGGTCACAAGAAGGAAGTAGAGTTGAACCACAGCTCCTCACTGGAAAGCAGAAGTAAGCCCAGCCTTCCACCTCCAGTCACCACCCCACCCCTCAACTGCTACTCATCAGCAAGGAACTGAATTCTCTTTCCTAAGTGTGCTGCCTCTGGCTCTCCTCAGCAGGCAGCATGCTGTGGCTTACCTCCAGCAGCCTGCACACACAGCCCCTGGCCTGAGGG
>WBNH01000914.1:188-80958 GCA_013401255.1 Urocolius indicus
CCGCCCGGGCCGAGGCCGGCGCCGCGGGATCGGCCCCTCATCGTCGTTCGCCCCTTTTCCCGCAGGAAAGTGCCGAGGCCTTCGCACCGCCCGGAAGCTCCGCAGCCACCGCCGCGATCAGAAGTGGCACGACAAGCAGTACAAGAAGGCCCACCTGGGCACGGCGTTGAAGGCCAACCCCTTCGGCGGCGCCTCCCACGCCAAGGGGATCGTCTTGGAGAAAGTGTGGGTACTGCTGCGCTCGGGGGTGGCGGGGAGACAGGCCCCGGGACACGAGGCCTTTTGAGGGGGATCTCAGGAGTATACACCGATAAGCGGTTTTATTTTCTAGGTATGGTAGGTTTTGCTACGCGCAGCGTAGCGCGTTGCTGTTAGTTTCTGTGTGTTAGATTGAAAACGTGGTCTGTTTTTCCAGGTGGCTGGGCTGAAAAAATATCTTTTCGTATATACGTGTTACTTTAAAGATTCTGTTTATTTAGAAGCAAAGGGAGGAAAATATCACTTTAACTCGGTGTAGGATTTGAGAGGAGTGGATTTTATCTGCTTTGTGTCAAGGATCCATCTTTAAACACTAGGTTTAGTGGAACTAGATGATCCTTAAGATCTCTTCCAACACAAACTGCTCTGTGTTCTGTCTACTTCTGGCTTTTTCTGTTTGTAATTTCTAAACTTCACCGGGATGTTGCTAAGGTTCAAACATGTATCTCTTTCTTTCTTTTCCTGCCACATTTTTTTTAATGGAATTATTGTAGGTCTGTGGGTGATGAATTTTCAGTTTTCACTTAGCTTAGTAAGAGGGCTTTTATATATTGATTAGCTTTTAACAGGTTTTTGTTTTGAAATACAGATTTATCTTTTACATAGTGCAAAGTAATACGGCAATTTGTGCAGGTGTAATGAATACCTGCTAGTTCATAAAGCTGATTTTTGCTAATTCATTTCCGTTTTCCATGTGCTCTGATTTCAGTGGAGTGGAAGCCAAACAGCCCAACTCTGCCATCAGGAAATGTGTTAGAGTCCAACTGATTAAAAATGGTAAAAAAATAACAGCTTTCGTTCCCAACGATGGTTGTTTGAACTTCATTGAGGTGAGTGAATTTTGAAGAGGTCTTCTCTAAAAGGTTGCATGTCACAGTGGAAAAAGCATACATATCTGGCAAGGAGTGGTTAGACAAGGGTGGGTGGCATTCTGCACCATATATCTTAACTGCAGAGGCAGATGAAAAACACTAGAGGTGGTTTTTCGTATTTTCCACTTATTAGTGGTGCTTCTACAAAAGCTGAAAGACATCTCAGCTGAAGGTTTCCAAAACACTGACGGGGATAGTAGTCTTTTATTGTTGTGTATCTTACCAGTTGCCTTCAGTGTTTCCATCCTTTTCCTTATAAAGCTGAGGCTGTGGCTGGAGTCCAGGGTTACCCATTTCACAGGTTCCGTGTTGATGGCTCTGTAACTACATGATTTTCTGTTGCAGGAAAACGATGAAGTGCTGGTTGCCGGTTTTGGTCGGAAGGGTCACGCTGTTGGTGACATTCCTGGAGTTCGCTTCAAGGTTGTGAAAGTAGCCAATGTTTCTCTGTTGGCCTTGTACAAGGGCAAGAAGGAGAGACCAAGATCATAAATGTAGATTGGTTTGCCAAGAATGTCAATAAAAATTTTGATTGGAAAAATTTCTGTGCTTGTTGTTTAAGGCGTCTTGTTTTTTAGCATGTCCCTGTAAGTGATGTTGGCACATGCTGTCTCTGTTTTGTTGGCAACTGGTTTCTGTAGGAAGTGCTTTGCTGTTAAAGCAGCACGGGAGAGCCAGAGCATCTTTACAAATGGCAGGAGCTTGAAGAGCACTGCAATTTCCAAAATTTACCTTTGTGTTGTGTGGAGCCACACAGCTGTGACCCTGGCACACGTGGTCCTGCACAGCTCATGTTTGCTGTGGGCACCAAAAGCAAAAGCAACACAGCTTTCATGACCTCAAGGAGCTGCTGACATCACAAATCAATCTCCATCCATGACCTGGATGAGGACATCGAGTGCACCCTCAATGAGTTTGCAGACAGCACCAGACTGGGGAGGAGTGTTCGGACAGGAAGGCCTTTGAGAGGGACCTGGACAAGCTGGAGGAATGAGCCCAGGCCAGGTGTGTGAGGTTCAACAGGGCCAAGTGCTGGGTCCTGCACTTGGGCCACGACAGCCCCCCAGCAGCCCTACAGGCTTGAGGAGGAGTGGCAAGAAAGCTCTCAGGCAGAGAGGGACCTGGGAGTGTTGGTTGACAGCAGCTGAAGGTGAGCCAGCAGTGTGCCCAGGTGGCCTGAATCAGAAATGAGGTGGCATTGGCCAGCAGGACCAGGAAAGCAATTGTCCCCCTGTACTACCGCATCATGCTGTAAAATTACATCTTGGATATTTCTAACTGGGTGTTAGTAAAGCAACTTTACATGTGGAATGTAACTGTTAGGATTAAAAGCTTGTATGTCTGTTAGATCTACTGTGACCTTTTGCTAGTGGCTTGAATTTTGCAATTATGTTTAAAGGCAGATAGTTCCAGTTCTGTAATGTACCACTGTACAAAGACAGACTGCTTTTCGGGAGCACAGGATGAAAGTGTGTTTCCTTTGGATGCTTTCCTTTGGTTCACTTATTGTAACTATGTAAAGGTGGTTATTTTCTCTCTCCTGGACAGATGTTTATATTCCCACACACAATCCAGAATTTAATTACAGATTTTTTTAGAAGAAGTAGACTAGTGTCTAGTGTAGCTGGAATTTTATCTTCAGTCATCATGTCAGTCATAAAACTCTTCCCATAGGAACTGAAATGTAATTTCTTACTGCTAGGCCTAGCCAAAAAAAAACCCTAATGTGTCTCTGGGACTATTAACATTCCCCAGGAATCACAACACCCCCCTCAAGCAAGCTGGGAGGAGAAATAGCATGCGTTTTAACGGTTATTTTGGAAAACAACCTTCCTCTAATGGAAAATGGTCACTGTAAATGTTGAAAATGGTATTTATTCATGGTCTTCAAATCATGGCAGCAGTTCTACTTCCCAGTGTGAAGAGAGGCAATGGCGTACAATTCATCAAGCTAGGTCCCGAAGGAATTACTAAACCATTTCTCTAATCTCACTTGCTCTGCTCAGCCCATAGAACTTCATCCAGTTGCTTTCATGTTGAGTGAAAATTAAGTCTGAACTAGTTGGACTGGGGCAAGTCTGCCTGATTTGAAGACACCTGTTTATTTCAGTGTGTTACAGCTGTTTTCATCCAACCACCGTGCACTGACTCAAATATTTTTGCGTGGGGTTTCTTGGCTCTCTTTGCTAGATTAAAACACTTCTAAATAGTTGGATTTTCTTTTTTTTATTATTTTTCTTTCAAAGATGTCTGCACCATAATCAAGCTGTTTGAAAAACAAACATTTCATCAGTTCATCTCTCAAATATTTTTTTCGCTGTATTACCCATTTTTTCAACATCAATTTAAAATATGGATGCCAGAATAAAGAATTGCAGCAGAGAACATCAAACAAGAAGCCAACATGTCCCTTTTCATCAACCTTTAAATTATTGCCATATCTTCCATTCTTTTAATAACATGCACTCATATTTTATCTTGAATTTGGCCCCTTGAAATTACATTTTGCACAAAGCTTATAGCACAGTGCTGCCTTCGTTTCATGTTAGAGCTATTTTATGCAATAAACCCTCAAAATATTTATTTGGCTGAAGTTACAGAGTAAACAATTCCTTCAGTATGATCACAGTTCATCTGTGTGTTGATCCAAAAAAGCTCTGCTTCAATTAGTATTCATTAATTTATACGAAAATGGAGCAAAATTTGAGAACAGATTGAGAATCTCTACTACAGGGTGTTTTGTTAATTTAGTCATCTGGCCATTTGTGAGATTTGGATGTGAATCCTTGCTTGGGTGCAGAAGCAGTGTTGAACTTGGGTTTCCCTTATCCTTGTAAAGGCAGTAGCCCAAGTCATAAGGAACGTGGCTTTAGAAGAACTCTTGAAAAGCTGCTCTCTCCCTCTGTTGGAACCCGATTTAAATACCCTTTAAGGTTTTCAAGGTGAGCCCAGAAACAACTTGATTAATTTTGGTTACAATCTGTGGAAATTACCTGCAGTGCACTTCACTGAGCCAGCATGTGGGAGTTTAAGAGAAGAGGCTGGATAGACCATGCCATTGGCTGTCCCCACAGCAGCAGTGGTGTTTCTACTTTGACTGTGTTTTCTAGTTTCTTAGCTCTTCTGTTTTCTTGGCTTGTGGAGGGTTAACTGCTTGTAATTTCTTTCCTTTCATGAAACCGTATGCATGTTCTGGATGTGTTCTCTTTCACCCAGAACTTTATGAGGGTGGATTTTGAGGATCTTCTACATCTGCCCAGTATTTCTTACAGCTTCTCTGAGTCAAAGCTACTGTTTATACGCAATCATTTCAACCATGCTATTGTATGCCCAGAAATCCCAGATACGTCCTTACCATGTCTGCTGTGTCTCTGGCTAATGCTTCTGTGAAACTTGGAACAGATAGGCAGTGACGGGAGGCAGCACACAGTTGAGCTCCACGCATGTTCTGTTGTGAGGCCTCTGCAATCCAGCCTTCATCTGGGAGCAGACAAATGTACAGCCAGGTTTGAAAGCATTGGCTGCCACCATTACAGCTGTATTTACTAGTAATATATGCATCAAACCAGCTGCAGGTACACATGAGAGAATTTGGACACAAAATTACATGCAAAACAGCTAGAATGTCACCACTTTCTTTCAGGCGATCACGGATGACAAGAAGACTGGAAGCTATGGGATGAACACTGAACAATGACACAGCTCAGATCTGACAGCAGTTCCTGGTGGAAGACACAAATCCCAGCCAGCTAGTTTAACACAGAAACCAAGGTCTTATGTATGCAAATTTTCTCCTACACAACTGCTGGTGTTCAGATTCCAGCTCAGTTGTTCCTACAGCAGATACATTACTTCAGCTACGAAAATCAGCAACTATGGTTTTGTTATTTCAGCAACCCAAGTCTATTTGTTTTTGTTATTTATTTGCTTCTCTTGCATAGCAAAAAAAAAAAAAAAAAAAAAAAAAAATTAGTAGGGCTGCCAGCAATACTATCTGGGAAAACAAAACAAAACAAAAAAGGATTTTACTGCAGTCAGCAAAGAGGAATATCTGAAACCTCATGATCAAATTCTTTTCAAATTCTAAACCCAGTCTGGGAGCAGAGGAGATGATTTACCCGGAGATAAACGGAGCTAGACTCGTTTCCAAAAGTAGGGCATTGTCATGAGGGAAACTTGCCACTAGATGTTGCTGTCAGTACAATGAGGGGAAACGCTGAACCACAAAAGATGTGCCAAAAAGCTGTTTATGTGGACTTTAACAAAGGAAATCTTAAAAATGGAAAACTTACTTTTTAACTGATTAAGTTCTTGTTAGCAAAATGGAACACTTATTGCCTTGTTGCCTTTGCATACCTAAGTGGTGGCTAGGTGCTACACAGAAGCACAAGATCTTGCTGAGTAAATCCACCTGAAATCTTGTTAGATCAAAAACACGGAACAGAAGAACACAAGTGCTTACAACTCCCATCAGGCATGTGTGCATTCTACAGGTTTGGGTGAATTGAGGCATTGGTTTGGGGGTATTTTTTTAAAAAAATCTCTTGGGAGGGTAGCAGAAGTGAGACTTATTAAGGTGAAGGACATCATAGTTACCAGTGGTAGAATGCACAGAACTGGGAGCAGGACAAGCAAAGCACAAAGTTATTACAGCTAGTTGCACATTTTAGGTTGCATTTTACTATTTGTTTTATGAGCATCTTTAGCACATGACATCTTGTCAACACCTAGGCACAAAGATTCTTCCAGCAAATGTGTCCACGGATTCTGTCAGTATCCAAGTGTTATCTGGACACTGTAGAAAGAAACCAAAGGAAGATGAGTCAAGCCAAACCTCTTCAGCAAGTCCCTACCAGAGGAGTTTTAAGGCTAATAAAAAGTGTTGGAACCATGTGTTTTACCACCTAAATTCTCCATAACAGAAGGGAATCCACAAAGAGTGGGACTTGTGCAACAGCTACACCACTCCATGTCTCTACTCCAGCAGCAAGGTGTATTAGTAAACATTAAAGCACTTGGCTAATCATACCAGGCTAACAGTATCTGACTGTTCAGTACAGGAGAATGAACCTTGCAAACTCTGGAGAAGCAATCAGTGCTTGGCAGAGTGAGGCCTGGCTGGAATCCATCAAAATTCAGTTCAGGATTTTGATTTTAGTCAGGTGCAAAGGAAAGAAGGATTAGTTAATTTCCACTTTAGCAAAATGTTTCCAACCTTCACTCAGCTTGCTTTGGGCTCTACTTGCCTCTGAAAGTGGAGCGGTACCACCTGTGGCACTTGACCAGCAGAAATCATCGAGACTGGTCTCTGTGCTTTTTAAGGTGATATATTTTGAAAGAGACCCAACCTCAGGGATTGCAGACAACTGCTGGTGAAATTCTCCTTACTGGGATTCTTTTCCTAGTGAGGTGGATCAAAAACTGGCTCACTGACAATGCCCAGAGGGTTGGAGGCCTGTGGCCAGTGGGAGTTCCACAGGGATGGGTTCTGGGGCAAGTCTTGTTCAACATCTTCATCAANCCTCTTTGTGGTGCAGGCATTTTTCAAGACTCTAATGAAATCTAGGACATAAAGATAATAGATGTGACACCTGCCTAATTCTTTGAGAAGCCAATACATAGTTTTGCAGCTATGAACTTCAGGTATACATTTTTAAATTTTAGATGGTAGGAACTTATGGCGAAGAAGTGCTCCAAACTCTTTGAAACACTTTCAAAAGCCTACATGTTACTAAAAATATGCAGAGATATTCATACATACACTGTTCTCTAGAAGTAAGTACTTCAGAGGAAATAATTGTAACTCACAGTTCAGAGGAAAGAGCAATCTTTTTCCTTTGTGCTGGAATGCTAAGCGATGTAAACACAAATATCCATACAATCTTATTAAGCCATCATCATAGCAAATGCGGGGGGTGGGGGGGGGGAAAGGGGGTGGAAGATATTGAAAAACTGCTGAAATTCATGGAGTTGCAACAAGAATTGATATTACTTCTCTCTATTAAGGTCTAATTAACCATCTCAACATTTACTGTTCTGAAAATTTTTCTGAAGGAATATATATTTTTTTTTTGTAGTAACCAAAACCAACCAACTACAAACCTTCTGGCAGACCAGATGGGGGTTAAATTCTAATCTGATCACGCTGACACAAATAAGTGATTATGTAGGTAGCAATTGCATTCCAAAAAGAAGCATATTTTTGGCTTAGTTGAACACATAAAATTCATTCTTCTTGCTGATTCTTGTAAGTAAGGGCAGGTATGAGTCAGTTCTGTTAAAAAGAAGTGCCCAGTAGCAATGGTCCTCAATATGTCTTCCCAGATTAGCGAGGATGAGCAAATTTTCAAAACTGTTTGGAACTGGAAACTTTCCTTCTGGTAAGATGCAAGATTTCAGATAATGTATGTAGCCAAGTTCAAATCTAAGAATCTTCAATAGATTTCCTAAATAAAATTACAAAATAGGCTGCAAGTAACTTGACTTTAAAATAAAATGGGTTTTGGTACACAAGCATTATGTATGAAATATTCTATAAGCCATCAAGTCATAGATGTAAATGGGAAATTAGATGCTTATCTCCTGCTTAAGTTATTCGAAAGCAGGTTTTTAAACAGGACTGTATCTCTCCTTGATCCCAGATACTGATGTTACCCTGTATTTGTTTCTCAATGTAAGCTTACTGTATTTGTACTGAGGTGAATTTTTGTTTAGCAGTATTTTCGACAAATTTCAGGGACACATTGAGACAGATGCTGCTGCTGCTGCGCTATTACTTCATTGTTTATGGCGTTCAGCAGTTGAGAATTGTAGCAGGGCTGGAGAACTGTCAGTTTTCTTATCCATTTAATGCTCCCCACTAACACCATTGTCAGTAACTGTGGAAACAAGTTCCAGGCACAGGAGAGGAATTTGGAGGAATGTTATCAGCAGGAAGGAAGCAAGAGAGAAACAGCTTCAGAGACTGGGAACAACCTGGGTGTCCAGCCAAGTGAATGTATGGTTGTAAGATATCCAGGAGGCACAGTGATTGCTGGGAGAGGATGTCTAGGAGTTTGCATAAAAGTGTCAGGACACTGACAAAATAGTGTCCCACTCTGTGCAGCCATCCATTAGACAAGTGTCTAGGGTTGTCTCTGCCAGAAGAAATCTTAAGTCTCATACAGCATTGTCATGGTTTAGCAAGGAGCTGTTTTTGCTTGGTACCAGGGCGAGCTGGTTGCAGTGAAGACCCGGTAAAGGGTTCTCGGACTCTTCCCCCGGCTCCTGGGTTCAGACCCACCCCCCAGCCCGGATGGGCCAATCTGGCGCCTCTGCCATCATTGTTTAGGGATGGGAATTTGAAGTGCTTGGGAGGAGATGTAAGAGTGATAAAAGATGGAGGCGACCACACAGACCCCACAGTCAGAGAAGGAGGAAAGAAGGAGGAGCACCAGACCAGAGACCCCTCTGCAAGCCATGGTGAGAATGCAGCTGTGCCCCTGCAACCCATGGAGGGCAATGGCAGGACTGAGAGAAACCAGCAACTGCGGGTAAGTGTGCCTGGACGGGCAAGAGACTGTGTGAGGAGGCAGCCATGGCTCAGGCCGCGCTGGAGAGCCTGCGGGCCGCAGAGCCACCTGAGAGGCAGAGAGGAGCTGCAGCCTTTGGCATGAACGCAAGTTGGAGCAGCCCGTGCAGGGCTGCCATGTGTGTGAGAGACCCTGCAGAGGTGCAGGGAGCACTGGTGCGGAACCCATCTGCCCTGAGGAGAGACAAAGGGCAGAAGTTGTCAGGAATAGACCAACAGAAACTCCCATTCCCTGCCCCCCTGAGCCATTCGTGGGAGAGGAGACAAAGACACTGGGCTCAGGACCCTGAGCCTGGGAAAAGGGGAGGAGTTGGGACAAAGTGGTCTTAAAGAGCTGGTCAGACTCTTCATCGTTGTACCACTGTGTTGGTTTGTGTTGGTTATGTTTTGGGGTTTTATGTTTTAGTTGGTATTAAATTATTTTCTGTTTTCTTCCCCAAGCCGAGTAGCCTGGTCTGTTTTGTCCTGCACCTTAAGCGGCAATTAAGCCCTCCCTGCCCTTTAGCAATCCTTAAGTCTTTGGTACTTGAGGCTAATAGTGGTCTTTTGTTCCCTGATGGGCCGAAACCACACATGGATGAGATGCTAACATTTGGAGCAGAGCGATGACACTTCACAGACCTCCAATGAGAAGTCTTGCCTGTAATGAAGAAAGTCGAACTCATTCCTTACTAAAGAAAAATCCTGTTATGAATAATACTGCTGGTCTCCAAGAAATGTCTCTGAAACCATGCTTGTAGATGCTTGCACAGCAGCAGCTAAGAAATGGAATCTTCCCAAGGTCTAACAATTGCGAATGACATTCAAAGTTGTTCCAGGCTCTTTTCTTCCACTTTACTGTGGAACAGCTCTTGTCCACTACATGAGAATACCAAAACTACTATGTCAGCCGTAAGTTATTCCAAAGCCATTCTGTATTCAGGATTGTATCCTATTCATATTAACAGTGGAATTTCTTCTGTAAATTCAGCCCTTGGTGCAGTACCAAGTAACATCTGTGATGGTTTGGGAAAATGGGTGTAACTGAACCTCAGACACAGTGATGATGGTTTATAGAGAACAACATCAACCCTTCCCATCTGCCTGATCCTAAAAGTCAGGACAAACTATTTCGGATCTTACTTTAAATAAAGCTTCCTGAGGCCGGTTCTAAGTTACACTGGGCATAAAGGCCCCAGGGACTAGTCAGTACAGTGTGAGTGTGACAATATGCTGGATAGAGGCAGGAGAAGCTGACATAGAACTGCTTAGGAATTGGGCAGCTGAGAAGGGTTGATTGATTGCTTTTATAAATTTCAAGATCACAGAGCAGGGATAAACATTTAACAGATCATAAAACTGTTATCTGGTTGGGTTTTTTTTTCCTCCCATGTAAGTCTCACTTAAATCTGAAAATAGGCTATGGATGCAATCATCAAACATGATACTGAAAGTGTTAAACAAGGCAATGTATTGGCATAGTACATGAATGGAAGGCTGTATTTCATACATCTTACATGGAAAAAGGCTCTTCAGGTTGTTACACAGAATGAGATAAATGATGTGCTTTTGTTATTAATTCCAAATGGCTGACAAAAGAACTATGCACCAATGGAATTTAAAAGACTGCACTGTATTCCAATCCATCAATAACATATGATCCAAGTTAAAAATATGCAACCAATCAAAATGTCTGAAAACCCAGGAACTGAAACCCAATGCATTTCACACTTGGAGCTCTGGTGTGGCATACATTGGACTCTGTATGCAAGCGTCATACTGAACACATAAAGTAAAATCTGTAATTCCATCTCAACTGCTCAGGACTTGTAGTCTGTTTTATACCACAAATAAAATGTGACTGGGAACAAATCCAAGAGAACTTGTATGGAAGTTACTTCTAATCTGGTTTTCACTGATTGCACCACCATGCAACTGCTACTTGCCCAAAGAACAATAGTTGTCAGGCGAGGCTTGCATGAAGAGTGCAGGACAGGGACCAAACTTGGCGAACAATAAGAAACACTACAACAGTAACTCCCACGGGGTATGGCAAAGCTTCCTTTGGAAACAGTGAAGCACTGAAAAGCCAAATGTTCTCATGCAACAGCATTAGGCACCTTGAACTCTAGAACTGTATGTGCTTACTCAGATGTAGGCTGCAAGTACCATGTTTGTCTACAGTCCTGACCCTGTTTGTTCCTTGAAGCATGATGTAAGCAAAATAGTCTCATAAAGTTATTATTCAGTCCTGGGATTAAGATATCCTGTGTGTGCTGTGAAGCACAAGGGTGGACCGCGCATCAGGCTGTGTTGAAGAAGGTGGTCCCCAGGAAAAGTAGTCTCAGCCCATGTACTGACTGCCAAAAGCTGAAACCACATCCTACATACCCTGTACATATCCTCACAGGCAGTGCAAATTTTCTAGAGATGGATCCAAACCCAGCGTCACAACTTAGTATCATGGAACCACAGGCTTGTGCATTTGTGTGTAGTCTTATTAAGGCCATAACCACAGCAAAACAGAGGTTAGAGACAAGTGGCTCCAGGAGGTCAAGGCAATTGCAAAGCAGTTCAGGTCTTGGTGGTGCTTGAGAGTTGCCACAGCTGCAGCCAACTCTTAGGTCATCCACTTCAACAGGCAAGTTCTTGCCAGAGAAAGAGCCATGAAGATTCATCTTTCCACACTGCATTGCTGACCAGTTGGGAAGGACTCATTTGTTTCATTTCATCGCCGGGAAAGACTGTAGTAGTTTTACACCAGCTAACCATCACCTGTCATTTAACTCAGAGGTCTGAAGGGACTACATCAAACAGAAAAAAAGAGATTAAATTGAAACAATTGTAGCAGAGTTATGCTAGATCACACCACTAACCACATGATGGAGAGACCACTGTAAAATGCTTTTACCCTTGAGAAATACTCCAGGACATCAGGGACCTCCTCTCAGCTATGAGGGGTGTCAGCAGTGTTTCCAAGCACATGTCTCTCAGTGCAAAGTGTCATTGCAAAATAAGTAAGACAATAAGGCAGCCGTTTAAGCAAAATATGGAAAGGTGAGACTTAAATGAAGTGAACCAAAGGAGTAGATAAACTTTAATTTCATGGAGGATGGGAGAGAAAAAAGGTGATTTAATTTTCCCTTACCTTTCAACTGAATCAGCAGTTGTGTTCTGCTCAGGTGCTAGTTTTGCATAACTCAGGGGCAGATTTAGACCCACAACTGGGCCTACAATACTGAGCCACAATATAATATAATTTGTGTGTCTAGGGAAAAAAAACACCACAAGTAAGCACAATAAGCATATTATCTCAACCTTTTCTGAACTTCAGACACACTTGACAGTCATAAAGTAACTTCAGATGGGGCTATTCCTTCACTTTATCTATAGCAAATGCATTTTAACTTTCAGCTCTTAGATGACAACGCAGAATTTTACTCTATTTGGACCAAGTAAGTTGTTCTGATCATTTCCACTTCCCATCTGACTAACTTTTAGCTGCATTGCATAAAACCTTGCAAGCCTCTGTAGGGTTTCTCACCTGTTGTGTTTCTGTGAACTAGTCAGTATAGAAGACATGAATTCATTCGTCCGGCAAGGGTGCAGAACAAAAAACGGCTGCCCAAGTAAGGGGTGCTCCTAAGAAGGAATATCAGTTGGTTTATTATGCAAGAAGAAAACAGAAAGGTCGCCATAAATATTTGGACAAGACAAAGCAGGGTCCAATTAATCCTTGATGCTATTTTTCTCATTTGAGAACTCACATTGCTATTCTACTGATGGTCACTGATAAATTAATACTTGAGATCATATTCTCCTACCTTAAAAGGAAAATAAGATCACCACTGTTATAGTTGAAGCTATGCCACTGTTTTAGTTGAAGTGTAATGGTTTGCAAAAGTAAGTCAAGTATCAGCATTACCTGAACTAAAGTAGTTAGAGCTACTGTGTAAACAAGTATCTGATCAAATGTAACCCATAAACCAAACCTATCCCATGAAAAAGCTCTTTAACAATTTTGATCCCTTATCCATCTTCTCTAACTGGTGCTGGGAAACAAACACAGTTTAATTTGGAGCCTGTGAGAGGAACAAGAAGGAAGAGCTCTCAAGGCAGCTTTAGCTTCCACTAGGTGGCATAACCTCATTTTAGGCTATTGCACAGGAAAAGGTCCTGAAACGGCTGCTCTTCAAGAAGCCCAGTCAAAACTGTCCTGAGGAAAAAAAAAAAGCAAATAATCTAGTGAGAGCTAAGTTTACAGTCAGACACACTCCCTGCAACGGGATAAGACTCCATCTGTTCCTTTCCACCTTCATACTACAAACGGTGCTGCTGAAAACTCAATCCAACGCTCCATAAAGCTTTCACTTTCATCTCCAGCCGGCACTTGAACAAAATACGTGTTCTGACTTAATCATACTTGGTGCAGAACCCTAAGAGTGATTGCATCAGCTCTGACATGGGTGACACCACGAGATTAGCATATCTGCTTGTCTCATGGACCATGCCCTAGGGAAGTGATTTCCCCTTAATGCTGCTGAGGTCACTGCTAGTACTTCTGCACCAAAATAAACAAATCCTACCCCATCCCAATGCATAGCAAGGGGCATACGAGCACAGAAGGGAATTGCTCAAAAGGAACTTCAGACAAGAAAGATGTCAAATATAAGACGTCATTATAGCCTGTTAAAAGCTGAGTAGAGACTGTGCTTAGATGTCGCTAAGTCCAGGGCTCTGCCGGCGCTGAGAAGCAGAAGCAGGCATGGACTATGGCATAGAAAGCAGCAGCATCAACACCTCTGCAGTGTTCCCCATTCAGCCACACGAGCCTGGTCCCTTGAAATCTGCTACTCTCCAGAGCCACAGCAGAGACTGATTATGATTAACATGATGGGCTTTTTATCTTCAGATGTGCTGCTTTTGATGGATCTGTTTCTTGATAACAAAAAAAGAGTAATACTAAATTTCTGCTTTGACACAGGTTTCTCTTGTCCACCATTGTAGCCAGACTCCCCTAGTTCTGTGGTGGCATTTTATCTTAGCATACAGTAAATTGCCTAAAGAACGAAGATGTTCACAAAGTCTTCCAGATACACAATAAAAACTCTGCACAATAAAAACTCTTTCTCCAACCCCTTGCATAGAAACAAAAAACAAATCCTAGCCTGTCATGTCCTGCAAATAGGACATGTTCTAAACTATTAAATGTTAAACAGGATCTCTCACAGCTGAAGGACACTTGGTTCTTCCGCTGAAAATGCACTCATGAAGATCAACCATTTTATATCTAAGATAACTTTAAACACATTCTAGAAGCTTCAGAACATAAAAATTAATGTTCAGAAAGCTTTGTTTTACTCTTCAGTGCAAACAGATAACTTGTGCAAGAATGCTACCATCTGCTGTTGTTAAAAGTGAAGTGATGCTGTTTCCCATTGAGAAAAAGTGGTAGTTTGAATTTAAAATTCTCTCTAATTATCTGCTAGCTTGGATCACTTAGTCTCCAAATAATTCTCGAAAACACAGATTGTGCCAATGGTATTCCTCAAAGATAGAAAAAAAATAGTTAAAAATATTTACAAAACTATTAAGCAAATTAAAAAAAAAAGATTAAGCAGTAATTTCAGCCAAGTGTCTTAAACAAAGGGTGAATGTAAGGGGGATGCATCATCCCCTTAAAGAGTACAGAAGAGAATCTGAGCTTTAAGTGACTTATCACACTGAACAAAGCATAAAGATAATTCCCAAAGCTGAATATTCAGCCTTAATTCCCAAGCATCCCATCACCTGGTAGTTGATTCTATCCTGCACTTCTTGTTTCAGCAAACCAGTGGGTGACAACAGAGGTCAGACATGATTTTTAAAGATAGCTTGTTAACTTTACATTTCTACATCTATCTTCCTTTAGTCCTTCTTCTTACAACATGACAGAGTGGCACTGAAAAAAGTTCTATATTCTAACAACTAGATGTTCACATGAAAAAGCAGACTGCAATGCTATTCAGTTTTTCATAGAATCACAGAATGGTTTGGGCTGGAAGGTATCTTCAATATCCTCTCATTCCAACTCCTTGCCCATGGGCAGGGACACCTTACACTAGACCAAGTTGCTCAAAGCGCCATCCACACTGGCCTTGAACACCTCCTTGGATGAGGCAGTGTCTTGGTTTAGGCCCATGAGGGAACAAAAGAATGCTATTAGGCTCAAGTATCAAAGACCTGAGGATTGCCAAAGGGCAGGGAGAGCTTAATTGCCGCTTAAGGTCCAGGACAAAACAGATCAGGCTACTCGGCTTGGGGAAGAAAACAGAAAATAATTTAATGCAACACCAACTAAAGCATAAAACCCCAACACATAACCAACACAAAACAACATAGTGATACAACGATGAAGAGTCTGACCAGCCTTTTAAGACCACTTTGTCCCAACTCCTCCCCTTTTCCCAGGCTCAGAGTCCTGATCCTGGTGTCTTTATCTCCTCCGCTCCCCAAATGGCTCAGGGAGGCAGGGAATGGGGGTTTCAGTTGGTCTATTCCTGACAACTTCTGTCCTTTGTCTCTCCTCAGGGCAGATGGGTTCCGCACCAGTGCTCCCTGCACCTCTGCAGGGTCTCTCACACACACGGCAGCCCTGCACAGGCTGTTCCAAATTGCGTTCATGCCAAAAGATGCAGGTCCTCTCTGCCTCTCATGTGGGGCTGCTCTGCAGCCCGTAGGCTCTCCAGCATGGCCTGTGCCATGGCCTCCTCACACAGTCTGTCACCCATCCAGGTGCACTCACACGGAGCTGCTGGTGGCTCTCAGTCCTGCCATTGCCCTCCATAGGTTGCAGGGGCACAGCTGCATTCTCACCACGGCTTGCAGAGGGGTCTCTGGTCTGGTGCTCCTCCTTCTTTCCTCCTTCTCTGACTGTGGGGTCTGTGTGGTCGCCTCCATCTTGTATCATCCTTACACCTCCTCCCAAGCACTTCAAATTCCTGTCCCTAAACAATGATGGCAGAGGCACCAGATTGGCCCAGCTGGGCTGGAGGTGGGTCTGAACCCAGGAGCCCGGGGGAAGAGTCCAAAAAGTTTTTACCAGGTCTTCACTGCAACCAGCTCGCCCGGTTACCAAGCAAAAACAGCTCCTTGCTAAACCATGACAGGCAGCCACAGCCTGTCTGGCCACCAGTGCCTCACCGCCTTCACAAGGAAGAACCTCTTCCTTACATGTAATCTAAATCTGCCCTGTCTCAGTTTGAAGCCATTATCCACTATATGCCCCTGTAAAAAGTCCCTCTCCAGCTTTATCAGCTGTTTTAGGTACTGGAAGGCTGCTCAAAGGTCTTCCTGGAACCTTCTCCGTTCCAGGCTGAACAATTCCAACTTTCTCAGCCTGTCTCCATAGCAGAGGTGCTCCAACCCTCCGATGGTCTTCATGGCCTACTCTGGGCTCACTCTAATGGCTCCATGTCCTTCTTATGCTGGAGACCCCAGAGCTGGATGCAGCACTGCAAGGGGGTCTTACCAGAGCAGAAAAGATGGCAAGAATTCCCTTCCCTGACCTCTGGCCACGCTTCTTGTGATGTAGCCCAAGATACAGCTCACTTTATAGGCTGTGAGCATGTATTGCTGGCTCATATTCAGTTTTTCACCTACTAGTTTCCCAAGCCCTTCTTCTCAGATCTGTTGTCCATCCCCTCATTGCTCAGCCTGTACTTACGCTTGGGATTGCCCGGATTCATATGCAGGATCCTGCGCTTGGGTGAACTTCATAAGGTTTGCATGGGTTCACTCCTCCAGCCTGCAAAGATCTCTCTGGATGCCATCCCTTCCTTCAGGTGTCACCCACACCACTCAGTTTGGTGTCAGCTGCAAACTTGCACAAGGTGTGTCCCATTGTCTATGTTACCAACACACAGTGCTGGTCCCAAGCTGTCCATGAGGTACACTACTGATCCCTGTTCTCCACTTTGACATTGATCTGTCAACCACAACTCATTGAGTGTGTCCATCCAGTCAATTCCTTCTCCACCAAGTGCTTTACTTGTCAAATTCACGTTTCTTTAATTCAGAGACCAGAATGTTGTGTGGGACAGTGATAAACACTTTGCACAAGCCCAGTTAGATGATGTCAGTTCTTCTTCCCTTATCCACCAACACTTTAACCCCACTGTAGAAGGCTACCAGATTTTATCAGGTACGATTTGCTCTTAGAGAAGCCATGTTTGTTGTCAATAGTCACCTCTTTATGTTCCATGTACTTTAGCAGAGTTTCCAAAAAGATCTGCTCCATGATCTTGCTGGGCACAGAGGTAAGGCCGACTGGCCTGTAGTTCCCTGGGTCTTCCTTTGTTCCTTTTTTAAAAATGGGGATTTTGTTTCTACCTTTCCAGTCAGTGGGAACTTTACCAGACTGCCACTTCTCAAGTATGATGTGCAGGGGCTTAGCCACTTTACACATCAGTTTCCTGAGAATCCATTGATGTATTTCATCAGGTCGCACAGATCTGTATACCTTTAAGTTCTAGATTGTCTCTCAAACCTCCTCCTACAGTGAGAAGATCTTAATTCTACCCATCTGTGCCTTTGCCTTCTGTGACTTGGTCAGTGTGGTTGGAGCACTTGGCAGTGAGGAATTAAGCAAAAAACTCAGACTTCTTCATATCTTGGGTAACCAGGTATCTCATTTCCTTTCAGAGAGGGCTCATGTTTTTCCCAGTCTTCCTTTTATTACGGATGTACCTACAGGCTTTTCTTGTTGCCCTTCATGTCCCTAGTGAGAATACATTCTATCAAGTCTACCCTTTCAAGAGTAACACCCTTGGTGCCACCATCTTTGGCATCAATTTATGACTTAACAATCATGTGATAGAGGTGAAATCTGTTCACATTTCAAATTTGCTGCAATCTCTCCTCCGTTATTCTTGAAGAGGTAGACAGACTTTCTTTCTCTCTGCATTCAGCAAATACAAAGTGAGAAGGTTTTGCTACAGGACCCAGCCATCAGTTTCTGGTTTGATATGAAGGCTCAGAAGACACTTGGTCTTGTTAAGTTAAAACCTCTTCCTAGCTCGTCTCCTTGTTTGTCAAATTAGCAAGAGTTCCTTCATATACAACCTGAAGTAACAGTTGTGCCAGGGTGGTGTAAATCTCACTATAATCCATAGAATTTCGAATGGCAACAATGAAATAATGTAGGGATTTAGTTATGTTGCTCCTTGGCCAGGCTCTGAGAATGGCATGTGCACTAAAGTTGCATGTGTGCACATTCAGGAAGAGTTGCTTTTGTTTCCACTTAGCAGGGTATGTTTGAAAACTGAGCACTGTCACTTATTTGTTTACCTCTAATCCAGGAAACTGAAGTTCATTATCACATAGATCCTTCACCACTGCAAATCCACAGGCATGCAAAACAGCTGTGTCCAAAGTTGGAACTGTTCAATAGGCTTTCTGCATGCATCTTTCTTACCTAAACAAAAGCATGAAACCGCACAAATGTCACACTGTTTATTCAAAACCTGAAAGATAGGAGTATGTCATACACTGATAGAAAACCCACAAAAGCACAGGAGATTAAAAGAAATCCTGAGACAAGACCCATTAAGTGGGAGCCTCTAAAAAGGGAAAAAGCTGAGGCAGGGAAGAAGAGCTATTGAGCATCAGGGAAAATGCTCTGAGAGCATCAGATCTGATTCAGTCAAATCCTAAACTCCAAATCCTGTATGTAATGGCATCCCCAGAAGGCTTTAATGTATACTCAAGGTTAAATCATTGACACAGCAGCTCTGAGAAGGAAGTATCATACAGCTGCCAATAAAAATGCAAGACTTATCAAAGCCCTGAATGACTTCAGAATTGATAATGGGCTACAGAGCCTTTTTCATTGACAGGTCACCAGTTCAGAAGTGGCCCCGGCTGGCAGCAGCTGGAACTCATTACTGTGCAACGGCTGTATATGCAATTGTCAGGACTCCCACAGACAAAGTGCCATTAATTAGTGCCCTTGCTGGCAGTCACTGTAGATGAATCCAGAACTGAGGGTGGTGGTTTACCTTGTCACCATAGTGGCAGTCCCTGCAGGTCAGCTCTGAAGTCAGGAAATGCACGAAACTCTCACTTCTGCTGCCCATGGCATGCCCTAAGAGAAGGCTCTGCATCTGGCTGCAGTACAATGAACACCAAGTCCTTCTCAAACGCTATAAAAAATGTGAGAATGAATGAAACTTTGTGCTGCATCAGCTTCATCAACATAATTACTACCTGCTGCAGTTATATGGTGGGATGATGGCATTCCACACACAGTGAAATGCATCCTGAGCCAAATATTACAGCAGCAATACTAGCCTTCAGCTAGCCTGATCCATGAGCCAGCTACATGAAAAACACAAAGTCCTACTAGGAGTTCATGCAAAAAACCCAACCACTGCAAGTCATATAAAAAAAGACCCACTTTTTGTTTACAATTTTGTTTACAATTGTTTACAATTAATCTTTTTCTAATTGGTCATGTACCAATGCACTTTAGAGAGTGATGTGTGGAAGTTTCAAGTCAATTCTCACAATTACTCACTGGCATTGTACAGTAAGAACCCATCTGCAGGTTGCCAACAACTCTTCCTGACAGTAATACACTGATCTAGTTTATTTCAAACCAACAGCATTATTTTCTTGTATCTATGATCTTCTATCTATCTATCTATCTATCTATCTATCTATCTATCTATCTATCTATGAGGCTGATTCATAACACAGTCTGTTCAGCTCCATACACCACAGTTCATCATATACCTACATATGCCTCTGAGACTGACCCAACTATTCATGGGAAATAAAATTTTTAAAGACAGCAACTAGCTCCACTGAATTAAACAGCTCAAAATGTTGCTTCATTTACTTTCTGTGTAAAGATGTCTTTACTATGTGCCTTCAAGAAAGATTTGTAAGGACGTTTCTGCAGCTGTTTCTTCAACTCCTCCCATACAAGACCATGCAAGGGATAGATGGATGAAAGATGAAAAATCTTTCTTTGAGTAGTTTGAAAATTATTAGAATTTTTTTTAGGAATGCTACACAAGATTGAATTTTACTGAGCTCTGTCAGTGTAACAGGTTGCTATTCATTAGCTATGCAGCTACAACCAACTGTGCAAAGGTGCTGAGCTGCCTCAGTGGTGAGGTTAAACTGGTGAGCTTAAACCTCCTTCACTGAGGTTTGTGTTAGATAACGTGCCTGAGCCGCCAGCAACAACAACAAACAAATGAATGGTACATGCACCCAGAGGATTGAAAAACATTTCAGTTCAGCAATGGCCATTTCTTTGTGGTATATGAAAGCCTCTTCCCATAAAGACCATCAGGGATGTGAAAGCTTGATCTACCATCATCCTTCACCTGTCCTGTCATCATTTACTAGTGAAATCGGACTGTCCTTCACAGGATCATCAAGAGTTAAGAAGTGAAAAGCTCACTTTATCCCCTTTCCTGTGCAGTGCCTATAGTACAGTGAAATGTTAAGACATGAATATGAACAATAGCGAAGATTGGGTAGCTTCTAAATACAAGTACAATTAAGTCTAAAACTTCTTTCAGATTGGATTATGTCATTTTATCAAGCAGTGTGTATAGGAAATACTAACCGTGTCAGATTCAAACTAAAAATAAACATTACTTCAGGTAACAGTAATTGCCTGTAGGTATCCACACTGTGCTCTGCTCTTCTCTTCCCCAGCCAGCAGGTATTTTGTTGTCAGTACATCTCTTGTAAGAGCACCATTTATTTTCTCTGTCATAACTGGAGCTCTTCCAGTAGTAATGGCTTCTATTTTCTCCAGTGCCACATTAAAGTGCCTTCAGGCATCCATCATAACATTTATGGTCTCTCCACTTATGATACTGCAAGATACTGAAACTGCCTCTTCCCCAATCCAGTTTGCATGATGTTGCTTTGCAAAAATAAAGTCATGGTAGGACGTTCAACTTTCATAAAGGATACTACCACCAAACACCACAGCTGAGATCAATGATTTTCAAGTATTTTCCCAGTAATGTTCACAATCCCAATCATCAATTTGGGAAAAAAAGAAGGCAGGATTAATAAAATATGTTTTCCATAATCTCTTTCATTTAGAGAAATGGAAACAGTAGTGTAATGAATAAAGAAGTTGCATGTTCTTCCCATTTCACCAATTTTTGAACACACCAAAACAAATGTCTGTTTTTAAGTAAAAACTCCTCACCCAAGATTATGATATTGTAGATTATATTCCTGTAACTATTTTACATTCTTGAATTCACAGTCTGTCTTCCTATTCACTCATTTTTATCTGTATCAATAATAACTTATTTGCTAATAAAATTTAACTCTACTCATTCAGAAAAATAAAGCAATAAAATTTTGCTCATCTGACTGACTGCATGTCTCACAACCAGAACAATAACTGTGCATATGTGGAACTAAAATTGTGTTCAACTTGAGGCCAAAGGGATTACTTTATGCTTAAGCTACACATGTGCTCAGGTTTGGGTGTAAAAGGTACATAACATTTTTATGAATAAAGCCTAGAGAGACTCTAAGCCTGAGCACAGAATCCAGATGAGTATAGGCATGTTGTGTTTACACAGACCAGTAATGTTGTTTGCAAAGGCAATGGCACAGCAACAGCTGTCACAAGAAAAATGTTCCAAACTTCAGTCTCTCCCCTTCACCTCACACAAGATATTCCTCTAATAATAACATTACTATGACAGAATATTATTATGGAATTGTGCAGATGCATTGTTAAGGAATTGTAATTCAACAGGGAACTTTTATCATCTTGGTCAAAGGTATAGATCATAGTAAAAAAGCTCCTGTTAGGATACTAATTGTACAGGGCTCCTCTATATACTGACATCAGTCACAAAATTAATGCAGCTATTTCATAAAAATAATGTTTTGGTAACAGGATTGGTGTTGGTTGTGGAGAAATTATAACTCAAAAAAGTTTCAGAGAGGGCAAAATAACTGTTGAAAGAAATGTACTTGCTATGATAGCCATCAACTCCAAAAACACCATTTAACTGAGTGGGCATGGGATACAGTTTATTATCTGGGACAGAAAATATATTTATAGTCACTTTGATCTCAGTTTACAAGCAGAAGTCAAGTTATCCTACTGATGTAAGTGAGAAAAGTTTCCATAACTTTGTGATAAAATCCAGAGAAGGACTCTCACTGCTAAGCCCATTGAAGATGAAACAACCTACTTCTGTCTGTGACAGTGGGTGAAGAATGACTTGCTGAAGTGCAACTACTGCTGTTCTCCTGCATTTTCTTAGACAATCAAAATAAATCTGTAACGGTACTAAGTAAGGGAAAGCTTGAAGGGACTCTGATGAGACAAAGAAGTGCAAACTAGACCGAAACAGCAAATTTCTGTCATTACTGAACCTCTTTTTGAAGGAGAACGCAGCAGAGGGATTTTGATTTATACTTGAGTTCTTCTTTGCAGATGAGCAGCTGCAACTGCCCTCATGATTTAATGTATCTGTTCCCTGCGTATTTCGAAAGACACATCAACTAACTTTAGTGACAAGTTTTTATGAACATATTTACTACTGCTAACTCCACCTAGGTAGCTAAGCTGAATCCTATCCTCGTTTCATCAAATATGAAGTCCAAGCTGAAGTGGCAATGAATCAAACGACTAAAGTTTTCCTGAGGAAAATGGATTGGCTTTGGCAGATCCTACAACACAAACGTAAGAGGACACTTCACATGGCCAGAGTTTCTGCAGATGAACCTCATGTACCATTTTGTATCTGCTGTTTCAAATTCATCATTGCCACAAAGGTGGAAATGCATGTTCTGAGGAAACAAACACTTCATAGCACAAACTGCTCATTTTGTAAAGGACATTCTAAAAGTCATTAAGCCTGGCTGATCACAGTCTGAATGCCAACTCTTGATTAGAGCTTACAAAAACCCTGTTTTTTCCTTCAGCTTCCATGGCCTCCATGCACATACCACTTATACACTGCTAACTTACTGCAACTTGTGTTGACAGCTGGAGCTTCTGCTGAATACATGACAGCTGAATACATCTACAGTTTGATGCCACAAAAATACCAATCTTGCTTTTCCATTTTTAAAGCTATCAGAAATATTCAGGGTGCATCCCAAACAGGAACAATACCTCTATCCACAGTCTTTGAAGACAGCTTTACTTCTCTTATATAATGCACAGTTCAAGTTAGAAAGTCACAGACAAAGACATTTCTCCAGAAGTGTTTTCAAGGGTAGCAGATGGAAATGGGTTTAAATTACAGGTGTTACTTTAGTTTACTCTACATCTTTAGATGTATTCAAAAGATAAACATACTCTCTATACAATAGTTTTTGTAACTAGGAGAATGATATAAGAAAAGACTGTCAAAAAAGCTGAAGGGCATATGCACTTTTTGTGCAGAGCAAACTTACTATTGTAATACTTGATACTATAGAATACAAAATATAATAACTGGACAACCAAGATCTATTTAATATTTCACCCTCCAACTCTGCCTGACTGTAGAATATTTACAGTTTTGAGGGAGTGATGATCCTTTTTTATAATTGGTAATTTTATTCTTTCTTGAAAAGCTATTGAAAAGCTAACACAAGATCATTGAAAGGCATATCTAAGAGGTAATGCAGAACAAGCACAACATTAATCACAAATAGGCAACACTGATGATATATATGTATATTACATATACATATAAAACATAAGGTTTGAATCATTAATTTTAAGAACAAGAGGAATCAAAGCACTAGGTGACGCTCAGACAAAACTATGTTTTTAAAGTTTAAACTTCTCACAAGCACGTAACTTGTATTTAGGAGTCTTTAAGAAAACTTTCTAGTTAAAAATTGGCAGGTCCATAGTTATATTGTCAAGAAATGGCATCTCAGCCATTTTCTTAAGAAAATAAACAGATGATTCTTCTTCCATGCTTGCCAAAATAAGATTAATTCAGTTGTCACCATTTTAGTTATGTAGCATATAGTCTTAATTAATTACTATTTAAAATCTGTTCTTAAGTGAAGAGATTCATCTAAGGTGCAAAACTAAATGATCCAACAAGCTGTGGAAGTATGGAAAAGATATCAGAGACAGATTTCCTACCCTGATTAAAAAATGGTAAGTTAAGAAAAAAAATTCATACTGGCATTTGACAAATGTGCGCCAAAAGGATTCATTTTATAATTTCAGGAATTCCTGGACAAAAAGATATTGGGAAGAGAAGTTTCATAAGACTTGTGAGTTTGAAATACTGTAACCAGAAAACGGGATGCCATATATTCCTACCTCTTTTTTACAGTTCATTGAGAAGGTAGTATGACTGACAGCTTGAACAGTCAGAAGACAATTACCACAAGGTAATGAATGGAAAACAAATTTCTGTTGCAGCAGAGCAGTAGGTCACTAATTTAACTATATCAAATACAAGGAGGCAATGACATGTCCACAGAACTGTGACTCAGCTCTCATTTTGAATTCAAGCTGAGGGAAGGCTTTCTCTGCTTCTCATCTCTCCCTGTAGTGGCAGATGTCTGTGCTCCCCTCCTCCAGACAAAGCATATTACCTATCAATTGAAATAGCATTTGTGGACCAATTACTCTGAATCACTATCGAAACTGAATATCCAATGTCTAGCTTACGTAGTCATGGCAATTCTCCTAATTCCAGACTTTGTCCCACCTAAAAGTCAATTCTGTCACAAGTTTGCCCAAGGATCTCTACAGGCAGCATGGTAGAGTCAGAGGTTTGAACATGGATTAGCAACCACAACAGTGAATGCTGGCACAACAAAGGTGGGACACAGAAAAGACACTGAAAGTATCTCCTGAAAGGCCTCAGCACTACAGCTAAATGCTTTGATGAAACTGTACTTCCATTTTAGAAAACACTTTAATCACATCAGTGTCTTGGTCAACACAGGACTGAAATGCTGAGCTCTCTTCTGAGAGCAAAGAAGAGCTCCAGCTTATGGAAACTTAACTCACCACTTCTACAGAAGCTATAGCTCTCATTCTGCAGAGGAATTTTGGGTGGTCTCTCTCCTTAGTATTGAATCAGGTTGCTAGGCAGTCAGAAATACAATACATAAAAAAGAGGAGCCAAAGAGGGACTACAGTTGACTTTCAGATTCAAGGGCTCTTAGGTGTTTTTGTGAGCCTTGGAGATGTTATACTGCTTCATATACAACCATATGGAGTAAATCCATTCTCTTGAATGAGTTAACTTTCTTTCTTGAACCTCAGACTGCCTTAAAAATGCGAAGAAATAACTGACTGAATTGTTCTGTCTCCAACAGCAGCAGCTGGAAAGACTATTTTGGGAAAACACGAGCCTGGCCTTTTTTTCTGTTGTTTACTCCACTTGTAATGAGCATGTCTGCTCTATTAAGGATGATGGAGGACACATTCCTGCACAATAATTTTGTACCCATTTATGGACAAGTGGTCTCATGAATTTGTCTAAATGCTTTTGAACTGCTGATATCATCCACTTTCACAACTTGAGAGCACAGGTGTTTAGGTATGAATTGTTTTTTGTTAACCTGGATACCTGACTTCCATTTAAACTGCACTTACCATGCTTTTTTAATTAAAAACAAAGAAATAAAAAATAAAGACTAAGGGCTTGACAAAAAGCCCTTGCTGCAGTAAACAAAAAGGGAAACTGTTACAAAGTTTTCAAAGCCTTGCAACTATACCAGTTGTCTTTCAAAAGGAGATGAACGTATCAAGCATGATAGCCACTTCACTATTGCACTATTGTGCAATCAATGTTATTGTACATTTCAGAATGTTTCACAAATACATTGAGTAAGGGGGAATGTTCAGTAATCAGCTTCATTCCAGTAATGAATTGTTAGAGGTCATGGCAGGGGGAAGACAGAAGCGCAAACTACCTCAGCCTACAAGGAGAAAGGCCAGACCCAGGAGGGAAGATGCTGCTACAACTTCTTGCACAAAATACCTGCTTGGGAAGCTCTGTGGAACGAAAGCCACTGCTAGATAAATTATCTGTAAATGCAAAGTGTAGCATTGAAACAGCTTTTCTATAGAAGTAAAAAAGAAACAAGAAAATCAATACTCTTACATTGTAATTCATTCAATCAGTTACATATCTGCATGGAAAATATTATCGAGTTTTCATTTCAGAATAACTGATCAACTCAAGCAACATTAGTACCAGGGCTTGAAATTCCATCCTGAGTTGTGCACCAGAAATTGGCAAGGATCCTCCTACTGCTTTATATTTCTATATGTAAATGATCTATTTATTCTCTGTATTTATTGTACACCATTAGTATTGGTCCACTATTTGGTCTTTTCCATCTATAAAACTAGTTAGGCTAGGTTTACGTCCAGGAAACTTATTGGGAAAAGCATGATTAAACCTTAGGGCAGCTACACATTATTAATTAATGCTTCGTTTTAAAAGAAAACCTACTTTCTAGCTTGTACTGTACTACTGCTTGGTTTAAACCACAGAAGTTCAATACATCACAGAAACTACTAGCTGAAAATAAATATCCACACAGCTTTCTCATTCCTAGATCTTTCCCTGTTAAACAGGTTTCTAATCTATACTGGTAAGGTTCCCTTTCCTCAGGAAGTTGTACTAATAATTTTCAAAAAATATTAACAGGGGATCCATAGCAACTGTTGATATGACTCAAAATGATTTAAAAGCCATCTTAGCAACCTTCTGTTAAGATATAGTGTATACAGCCTCTCCCACTTAGCAAAATCCCACAATATGGCAAGAAAGATTTGTATGTCTAAGAATAGCTACCTACACACATTTTTCGAGATGACTGAGCCATAATGATTTAAATCCTCCTTACCACAGTTTCGGCAAGATGTGCCTCTACAACATTATATCAATGTGTTCCGTTCAAAGTTTTGAACCTTTCTCCTTTAAAATCACACCATTAACATCCCTGACATTTTAGAAATAATGTTTATTGATTTTTCTGTTAACACTGCTATAAATTAAGTGATGTAATGGACAGGATATATATATACTATAAAGAATACATCTTCCAGATTCTTCACTACGTATTGAAAAAGACCAAACTCTGGACTAATATAGAAATAGTGCAGTTCTGTGCTGTTATTTGGGTAGTTTAGGCTAGACTGACTACTTTTTATATGACAGAATGGACATAACACAGAGATGATACTACAGCTATCTGCTGTGTATCAAACAACAGAAGAATATCTCATTCAGCTGAAACTGGGAAATAAATGCTGAGGAAAAAAAGCAGACACAGAATTCCTTATCACTTACTACTCTGAAACTTAAGACCAGTACTTTGTAGGACACAGCTGCTAACATTCCTTTCCGTAGTAAAGTGTCATTAGTAAATGGAAATAGGTTTACTCATTGTAGATGAGGACTCAGAAAAGCGTTGAATAGTCTACACCTGAAGATGTGTAGAACAATGATGAAGGAAACCAGCAGAATCACATTTGGTCCTCAACTAGCATTGGTATCAACAGTTCACACCTTTGTACTATTGGATGAGCCTTTAATCTAAGACTTGAAGTACTCTGGATAGTCTTTTAATAGATCACCACATAGACAACAATGATCTCCTGTATTTAAGAATTTAGGCTTTAGGTTATTATTTAGGTTATAGAACAGCAGGAACACATCAAAGGAGTAATACACTTTGAAGAAAAGTGTATTTGCACAGATTGCTATTCATAAATGAGACCGTTAGATGTATGTTTTCTGCAGCGCCATGATGGAGAAGCTCATGGAAAAAAAAAGGAAGTTTGGCAGACGACAGTGGCAGAACAACACAACCAAAGCAACCACAGGAAACTTCTAATTCTTAAGAATCCAGAAGATTTTTGCAGCCTTCTAGGATCAGAATTCTAGACTGGTAGAAGATCTGAGCCAATACAAGATTTAGATTTGTACTGTCTTTATAAACTGCTGTATTTACAGTCAGTATCAAATGGTCTTAACGTCTTTTTCTGGAGTGACAGTGAAGTGCTAAACAAGAAAAATGCTGATTTATTGGTGGCAAATCTGGAACAGAGGTACCACACATGAAACTTATCCACTCCCATGGCTGAGGGGACTGCCCTGCAGACACACCTCTAAGTCACATTTTGTTAAAAGAAGTAACTGCATCTGAACAGTTTTGGTTAAAAGGGCAGGAGGGGAGGGATGCATGGACACTTGTGCTTTGTAGCACAAGTAGAGAACTCACTTGAGGCACAAGATACATAGAATCAAATTTCTTTTCTGCTTCATTCATAGTGACTC
Source organism: Urocolius indicus (assembly GCA_013401255.1). Taxonomy (NCBI): domain Eukaryota; kingdom Metazoa; phylum Chordata; class Aves; order Coliiformes; family Coliidae; genus Urocolius; species Urocolius indicus. The sequence continues at coordinate 28,169 of WBNH01000914.1, forward strand.
TCAATTTCTTAGTACAGCGGTTCACCACTGACCTACATGGTGTTCCGAGGTGTGAATTATTCACTTCCCCCTTTTGAAGCCATTTTAATTTGTATACACTTTTATAAACACCCATCAAGGCAAAGAAAGGATGAAAAATTACTAGCATCTTTACCCATTTTTTTCAATCAATAAATATTCTACTATTCTTAAAACAAATTTCAGAAGGTCCCTGCGACACAAATGAGTTTCAATTTCCTTTCTAATAGGTGACTGTATATATCACCAATGCAGTACCATTTCAGACTCCACAGAAAACAATAACTGAACTGGATGTGGAAACTATGCTATTGTCTTGGTCCTTGACACAGCTACTTCAAAATAGGTCTGGAGCACCTAGCCAAACTAGGATGGAAGCTCACGCATTGTGAATGCCTATCCCATACTCATTCTAACCAAAACGGGCTTGTAGACTGTCATTTAAGCAACTTTTCACAGACAATTGGTTATCTTACAGCTGGACAAAATGTAAACAAGGACCACTAAGACAGCTAAGCATCTCTGTTTAGTTTTTTTTTTTAGTATGTTGTGAAAATAGTTCAACTATTATTTGAATGTTTAGCCATCAGACATACATCAAACCTTTCAAAGCAGCTTTACTACTGTAATTAATGTAGCTTATATGGAAGTGTGTACGTAGTACCTGGTGAAGTTATTATGCTCTTGAATCTTCATGATTATTAGGCCACAATTTTGAAAAGTAAGTTTCTAAAAATTAGAAGACAAAATCTGATACTCTCAGCTACTTATGGCCACTATTTTCCCAATTTCTATTGCAAGGACCTAACACCATGAAGTCTGAAGACAGAAGTTCTGGCTATAAGCATATGGTCACCTTCTGCTGCTTCACATCTCCAAAATGATAAAAGGTAAATTGCAGCCTTTACAGATTAACTAAACTTTAATTAGCCCTCGTTTTTAAACTCCTGGTTCTAAATTCTAGGCACTACCATGTGGTAAAATATGCTCCCTTTTAAAATCAAGAATATTTCTTCCCTATGCTTCACTTCTATCCTTCACTCTCTGTTATTTTGTTTTTGAACCTTTTTCCTATTCTTGTGGGTTTTTTCCTTTCAAATTGTCTCATCATTTAGTATTTGGTTATGACACTTGTGGACTGCTGCCAACTCAACTACACCCCTGGTATATTATACCTGGATGTTGATGTGGTGGATCTCCAGTTACACGAAGAAGGACCATTATGACTGAGCTGTTTTACACAATGCCACCATGTATTCACCAACAATTGTCCTGGACTTCTTGGCTGAGTACCAAAGCACATGTGACAGAAATATGTGTGTCTCTTGTGGTCATTCACTACCACAATGATTGATTTCATAATTTTTAGTGCAGATTTTTCTTTCTATTTATTGCAACTTTTTTTTATCTAGCTGGATACATTTGCCTCAGTTTTTGGAGTGTCTTGTTTTTGTTTTCTACTATTAATTAAAATCTCTTCAGGAGCCTTAGGGTCATTTTTACATTCATCCCTTTTTCAGCTTCTCTCAGTCTGACATATCTGGTTTTTTCCTCCCCCCAACCCCTAAACGTCTAGATCTCTCATTTACTCTTACAACGGATACATATCTGGCTTAGTAAGTACATTTAAAAACCAATGCAGTCACAAAAAACACCAAGTCTGGCAGCCTGAGTTGCCAGGAATGTTACCCAGCATGGTGGTATGGAGGATGCAGGGATGGGATTCCATCCTAAGTCAAGCTGAAAGAGAAAATCCAGCTGAGGGACAACTAGGGAAAGCTCTCTTTGTCTGCAGTTCCGGAAAGGCTACAAAGACTCAAAGGGAACGTCTTGCAAAAGGTACACTTTTAGCATCTATTAATTCAAAGAGGTGAAGAGACATTCTTCTGTGTAGAGAAATAATTAATACAGGATATCCTCAAAAGCAGCCACCAAGTTACAAATACACTATTCAGGAGTCAGGCATACAATGTCTGCAATTCTTTTTCTGACTCTTTGTAAAAAGAAGCTAAAATCATGGTTGGCAATAGTTCTGACATGCAATAGTAATCCATAAATTCTCCTTAATTTTCTTGTCATTGCAGAATTAAGCTACTTCCAGCTCACAGAGATCTTACCAGGTGTGCCAAATTGATGTCATTATAAGCCAGGAAATACCCACAGAGACCAGTAGCAACATTTAGAAGTTTTGTTAAACAACTATGTGTTGTAATTGATCTGTATTATTTAAAACAGCTAAAGCAAGTTATCACCGGATGTAGAAAAGGAATTACTGAAGACTCCAGGGAGATTTGACTCAGAAGAAAGCCAATCATAGGAACTTCATTTAAGCATTTTAAGATTATTACTAGAGGAAGTGTAATTAAATCATCACCATTTATCAATTATCATTATAAAATACTATGGAATCTTATAATGTTAATTTATTCATGAGAAAGTAACCAGTTGACTTCTGTTTTCTCCAACAAAAATAAACCAGCCAGTAAAAATACTTGAAGGCACTTGTCTCTGAAAATATGAGCAACTTTCCTCAATAATAAAAAGTAACTTTAAAAGTTCAAATTTTACCTAAACTTTGGGTTTTAGCAACCTAATTGCCAAAAAAATTCTTTGGAGACTAGGTGATGTCGCAGTTCCCGATCTCAAGTATATATTATCATACCGAGTGCACAGGCATGGCACTCATATAATGGAATTTAAGTCCTAAATGATTAGTCTGATATCCTGGATCTGTGAGAAAATGAGACAGTGTGACTTTGTTTTCCCAATCTGCTAATCACTGAATCAAAGTGCAAAATTAGCCTTAGTTAAAAGTTAAGTAACACTATACATGGACTACCAGTGGTAGATTTCTTGTGGAATTTAAAATTTCTGTCTCTTTTGGAGCAAAACCCTAAACCTTTCCCTCTGCTGTTCATGTGAACTGAGACTTTAAGCTTGATTTGGTGAGTTTGTCCAGTGACTTGCATTATACAATCTGTGTCCCTGCAGGCAAAGCCTAACCCACATAACAAAATGGGTCAGCAGAAAAGCAGATAGCAAAGAGAAAACTCTGTATTTCAATTCAGAACCCTGATTCATCTGAGGGGATAAAATACTTTTCTTGTACATCTGACTCTTGCTTTGATCTGAGGCTTGCAGGCTAGTGCTTACAGTATGTTTTTATTATCTTTCATAATTCCTTTGAGAATACTCTGATTTTTTTACTGGTTTTTTTTTTAATATTTGGACTGACATATGCATCTCTCAGTTTACAAGGGGCAGTGTTTGTTGTACCAGTGTTGACACTGCTCTGTTTCAGCTCCAAAAATGTACACTTCCACAAACCAGACTAGTCTCTGTCTTACCACTTGACTGAATGACCATAAGCAAATGCACCCTCATTGCCTGATGCTTTTCTGCTTTTATCTAAAAACTCTAGACCTCCTAAAGCTTTTTTCCTGGAGGCACCCTGTCCCAGACAAGTAGGAAAGTACACTTTCAATCCAGGAATGCAGCTGGTGTCTCTGGGCCAGGTTCAATACTAATGTAAAGGAGGCTCACCTTAGTGAAATCAGTGGGATTCAACAGCCTTCAGCCACAGGTATGCGACCTTCAGGAAGAAGGTGTACATACAAACAGCACAGAAAAGGTAAAGTAACTCCACATTATGTAGTGGGACTGCAGGAGGATCTTAACTCCTCTGGCTTCTGCCATCTGCCAGCAGTTCCAGTATTGTGCTATCAGTCTGAAGTATGGTCTAGTATTATAGCATGAAGAGTTTAACATATTTTTAATCTCCTTACTTAACAGAAAGTCATCCTGATGCTATACAGCATTTTGCTTCTCTGACTTTGGTCCTTTCTCCATTTTCCCTTCGTTTGTCACCGGAATCACATTGGCTGAATTGCCTCTGGAGAGATGTCATAAAATCACAGAATGGTAGTAGCTGAAAGGTTTTTTAGAGATCATCTAGTCTAAGCCCCCCTGCCAAAGCAGCTCCACGTAGATCTGGTCACACAGAAACATGTCCAGGTGGGTTTTGAAAACCTCCAGAGTAGGAGACTCTACNGAGATGTCACGGAGACAATAGGTTAAGCACTCCACATATTCTACCACCCATAAAACTTGTCTCTGCAAGTCTTTTATTTGTTTATATCTCACACACATCCCTAGTTATTAGATGCAGGACAGTTTTACTTTATTGTTCCTTAAGAGGCAAAAATAATCTCTGTGTGGGAGTGATCCTGTTTTTCTTTCGGCTTCCACCACTCTGATTTTACACATTCCAAACATATTGTTTATGCTGTCTTCTCAGTAGTATTACATTATGATTTACAACCTATACAGAGCTGTAGGTTCTTGCAGTGCTTTGCAGACAAATAGAACAAGACTGTGCTTTCTACAGAGGAGCTTCAACATGGCTTCAGGCCACAGTATAATGTGAGCAGAAGGCACACGACCTCTGGAGTGCACACAGCAGATTCTTCCGTACATTTCTGCAGGTGGGAATATAAACTATCCACAAGCTAGAACAGCTCAGCTGAGAAATACCAGAGACGTCAGCCCTAAAGGATACTTAGCACCTGATCGCAGGGTTACTGGTCTTTCTCTACTGGGAATGCATGAAGGTGGATGCAGTGAAGGCACAGTTAACTGAATCCTCTGCCTCTCTACACAGAAACAGTCACGATTTAGCTACGAATTTGAAACTTTAGCTACAAATAATAAAACTTCATTGAACTGCAGTACTTTCTTGGGTAGAAAATCAGTTATCTACTACATTATTTCATTAAAATACAATTTTCTCATCTTCATTCTGGAGTAGACAAATCAAGTAATTAACACTTTATGTAAAAGCCTATATTATGAGACTCTCTAAACCCACAACTGGAGTTCAGACATGTACAGCAAACTTCTGAAAACCAATGCTTTTTAGGTTCTCAGCAGGTGATTACAATATTTATTAATATTCCACTTTTGTTCCCATAACTGAGTATCATCTACAAACACGCATCCTGTAATTAAATTGCATTCATTGAATTCAAGAAACATCTGTAGAACTCAGCTGAGGTTATACCCATTTGTGCTAGCTGCTGTGGTAAGAGACTTGTGTACCTGTAAACAGCTAAAATCAAAAAGTCAAGAAAGCAAAGAGAAAGAAGAAGGGACACATCAGTATCTTGGTCTGATGATAAAAAATTCACACACAGAGAGTTTCTATTCTTTGTCCAAACTTGCACCAGAGGCCTGGAGCCAATGGAACAAACCAGAGGAACCAGCTTAGCTCTGAACCATATCTCACTCCTCCTTGAACAAGTGTGACTGTTTTCAAGACAGTCATCATCACAAGTCTGGGAACAGTTGCCGAAATGATCTGTTGACTTAAAACCTACTTTAAATAAAAGTGATTTGAATAGCTCTAGAAGAAGGCAGTGATATCACAGTTTACTGATCTGCTTCCTCTTATAAAATACAGCATTCATTAACTACTGATTCTTAAACATGTTTGTTGGCAATAATTTATTATTTGAGTGAGAGACCAATTCTATCTCCTTCAAACCTAAGGATTGCAAATCTACTTAAAATTGAAAATTACAGAGTATTTCGTGGTAATTTGATTAATAGATAATCCATGAAATTTTACACTAATGCATTTTATTTACATAAGTAAGTCTACTTTCGTATCTACCCAAATCCACGATTACTCCAAAATTCCCTGAAGTTTTCAAGATTGGCTTTGGAAAAGTATTTTAAACAAGAGACACTGTCACATTAAATCTTACACAGTGAACACCTATACACCTCTCAAAATCTAGGACTAAAACTGTTACTATGTTAGTAACTGGCTCAGCACAACCTCAGACTTTTGTACAGTTTACATATATGAGAGGAACAAAGACCTTGTGGATTCAAGCATATACTGCATTCATCATCTCTGTAAAGGACCAGTGGTTTCTCACCTGCTGAGTAATAGTGTCCCAGGGCCCCTCCAGCAGACGAGCCTGGTAGCATGCATGAACACTTTTCCATATTTCATCCAGAGTTAAAGGTCTTCCATCTGTGAGTGGAGGGAAACAACCACTCACAATCAAAGCTCTTTAGCATGCTATATCTTTAATAACAGAACAGCAAAAGTAAATCTGAAAATACTGATTATCTGGAAGCAGACAGAAAAAAAAGTCACTGAGACCCTCCAGGCTCCATTAACTCCAAAACACCATTGCTTAAATCCTGACCGAAGGTGCATATAAGAACTACCCAAAGTTCCCTGTTCAGCTTACTTCCCTGTCACGTGAGAGTAACAACTTATTGTTCTGGTTGTAAGGTGTGAGGGTAATCTAATTTTGCAAAACTGTTCTTGGATAAGATAAATTTAAAACCACAAAATAGTACCATGAACATAAACACATGCAATTCATAGTTAGAGAGTGGGGAAAAAAACTAGGCAACAAAATTCCACAGACTGAAGTTTACTGTATTTGGATAACATATATGCTCTTTTTTATTTTGTTGAGCTGTATTTATATAGCATTGTTGCACCTGGTTTTTAGTAATGTAGAATTATGCCAAGACATTAGTGTCAGACACTTAGAAAATAAGCATGTCAATTTTTCCAGAATATTTGTTTTTGGCAAACAACAATAGACTATTTTGATATACTTTCAATAAGTAGCTTCATCTTGGCATTTATTAGGTGTCAGAAATCATTATCCTGTGATAAATAGTTTTACTCTACTGACATTTTCACGTCTGCAAAATGAACAAGATTTATTCACCCAATTATCATTTGAATGTCATGTTTAGATTTACGTTAGAATCAGCTGCCTACAGCCTCTGTTTTGTCTTCTTTTCTGCACATATTTATAAAAAAGCACCAAGTTCTGAACTTATATAAGCACCATAAAGCAGAAGCATGTGGCAAATAAAATACCTGAGGGGGTAAGAGCACATTAGCTAGCTGTACTGTGGTACCCTCAGAAATGTGAGACTTGTTAAATTGTTACATCCCTGGCTTTATGATGACAGATATCAGAGCTGTGCTGGAGATGGCCTAACATTTACTAATAAATTTGTTACAAGAGCAAAAGTTAACTTTAGAATGGTATATTTATGCTCAGACCATCTATGTGTAGGTAATACAAAATATCATATGCAATTTTCAGTTTTCTATTCAATCTGCAAAGAGAATCCAGAGAAAGTCCAAATGTAAAATCTAGAGCAACTCACATTCTCATGCAACATTTGAATTGCCACTCTAGATTTTTTGCTGTACACATTTATTTGTATCTCTGAATTTTTGTAGTAACACTTAAACGAATTCAGATTATACACATGGAATGGATTATTCTGACTCTAACCATTTACAGAAACAATCAAGTATTATTGAAGCATTAACTATAATATGGTTAACATTGAGTTTTCTCTTTACCTTATGGATTTTATTACTTCATGTACGAAAAGCACTGTCTCTTCCATCATACTTCAGTATAGAACTATATGCATTTGATAGAAAAATACAAGTTCACTCAGACTGAAAGTTTCACTTCACATTGAAGTAAAATGACAGTAAAATACTTCAGTAGTTAATACTGAGTAATTGCAGTGTTTCACATAGAAACAAAAATATTGATCTGGGCATTCTGAATATGCTCTTATACACTGAAATATACTTACATTTAAATTTCCCTCCATTTTTTATTTTATGCAATATTTTAATATATTTCATTAAGATTTAAATGACTTTGAATTAAGTATGGGGGTTTTTTTAAATAAATAAGCTTTTATATATGCTTCTAAGTACTATGTTTCTGTGAATTCTTATTTAACTGACTAGCTCAGTTTTCTAGCAGAAAGAGAGAGGCCCGATACAGCAGGAAAGAATAAGTTATCAATACCAAAAATGGATGTGAAGTTCAGCTACATAGCTGGGAATGGAAAGACTGTTGCAAAAGGATGTGGGGTAGATGGGCAGTTTCACCATTCTCTTTTGTTGGATGAAGATCTGAAAGTCTGGTGTTTTCTCTCTCAATCAAAAAACAAAATAAAAAAAATCCTCAACTACACTGAGGTCTTAAAATGACTGGTAAAAGGACTGTTTGAGAAGAGAGGATGTGGCAAAGAACAGTTTGGAGTTTTTGCAATCTGTTTTGGTTTTGTTCTTGTTTCAGTGTCAGAAGGTTAAGTGTGGATGATAAAATCCATTTCAAGTACTCTGACTGGAGGTGTGTTTTATAAGTGAGAACTCCCCAGTTTGTGTGAATTTGATCACCTCCTTAGAATGATATAAGGGAACCCATTTTATTCACAGGCTCTCAGATTTGCACAAAAGATACATCTGTATTCTTTGGGGACTTTTATACCCCCTTTTCCAGAGCTGCCAACATTCACATGTTTAGTAGCTCTGCTACACACTCTTGCAGCCCACTGAGACCTCAAATACTCAGCTGGGCTGACAGAGCATTCTGTAATTGTTGCTGCTAGCAACAAGGGGCCACTGTGGCACCTGCTGAGCCAAGCAGAGCCTCTCTGCTTCGTGTCTCATTCTTTCCTGCAATGGAGCTGAACTCAAAAAGTTCAGCCAGAAAAAGAAGGCAACAGCAGCATCAAGCCAAGAGAAGTGGCAGGAGAGGAAGGTAGAGGCTTCAGATTCACCCAGCAATACATTTACTCATAATCCACCCACGGTGACACAGCTGCTGAGGTACTTGCAGCTGGTCCCAAGTTTTATCCCAAGTCTAGCTGGAAGTGGGTGTGCAGACAGAAGTGAGTCTGTCGTTATATGTACATTTTGTATAATTCAGCTCTTTAAATAATTACAGAGAGTGAAGGAAGCGGACACTACACAGAAACAGCTGCTTATGAGTCCTGACAAAATTACTGCACCTTTGTTTGAAGCTCCATGCTCATAATGCCACAAATCTGGCACAAAACACAATCAGCTCATCATTACTCAACCAGGCTCTGCAAGATGCAGACTCTGATACAATAAACTTGACTTCTACCCAACAAGAAAGGCCAAAAGATCCTGAGAAGTAACCAAGACTTTTGTTAAGAGGAAGGAGATAAACACTATGAGCCAAGAACATCTAACTATGGGGTCTGCTTCTGCCATTAAGCATAGGCTTGAATCAACCAGTTCATCTGCCTTGTCAGGTAAGAAGAGCTACACCCTTTCTATCACAAACTCACATTTTTATTATTTAAACTGTCTAGACTATAATAGATCTTTCTCAGAAAAGCTTCTTGATGGTCCACTTGGGATTAACTTGTATCACCACAAATAAGAAATAGTTGGAAAGCAGATGGTTGAGTGCCTGCTCACAGCAGAAAGGTGTGGCATTAAGACTATATATGAGTTGCAGTTCCCAGCTGACTTGGTACCTTAATTTGTGAAAAGAGCAGAAATTCTTAGGCACATAAATTTCACACAGATTTTCAGAGAAAACGTTCAGGCTTCCCAAGTTCCTGTGTTCTGTTCTCTTGATGCTTCCTGAGGATTTTAATAATTTCTTAGATTTCCAGTTAAAGGTTGACACTCACGGTGAAATTGTGCAAAAATTTTTGGAGGCTTCGTTCTGGCATATTTTCCAAAGAAATACTCTTAAAAAACCATCACCATGAAAGAAAAATCACACTTACAACTTAAAAGAATGTCTGATTATACAAATTATTTTATTTATGTCCAAGGCCAAAATAAAACCACTTCATATGGGACATGGTCTTAACAGGACCTATCTTTCTGACACAGGACATGGTGATCACAAGTCTTCAGGTTTGGACTAAGTTAAACTGTCTTACAAGATCCTTCTCTTGAACCACTGATTAGCACATGTTTTACTGGCACGGATCTATCTGTATGTCAGAGAACTAGACACATTCTGAGAAGACCAATTTGAAAATCACACTCTTTTCTACAGGAGTGTAGCTGCAGTCCTTACTGACTCCCATTACTTCTGCTCTTTCTTTTCGGGGCTCAGCCAGCATTTATGACTCTTCCTCTACCTTTGTATGAAAAATAAGAGAAGTGTGAGACAAGTCATTATTTTCTTAACATGCAGGGTGATTCCTGAATTATGCCTGTGTCCATCTGTGACTGTGCTGCTGCTAGCTCACTGTCGGTGCAAGAGGTTTTTGAACGTATGTCTCAGACCGTGACAGTTCAGGAAAAGACTAAAGTTCCCTGACATATTAAAGACTAAGAAAAGGGGAAAATAGTCTGTTGATTAAAGAAAGCTTACTGGACCTAGCCCAGCCCATCTGGCTGATGCCAGCATTGAAGGCGAAGGCTAATTGCCCATACCATCTGTCTCTAAGAGGGCTAATTGCTGACATCAGACATCAGCAGGAGTTCATGCATTTCTTCAGTTACCTATTTGGTAATCTCAGAAACCAGAGAAAGAAAAAAAGGCATACATTTCTGAAAAGTATGGCATGCATAAGACTCACTTTGAAATGACACCTGGTTCTCTCAGACTCTGCGGTACTGAGGATCACTGCCTTGAGCTCCTGACACAGACTGGGAGTTCATTAGCTCTGAATTTAGGAATATATAACACATGGGAACTATTATAAGGAAGTGAATAGTTTTTCCAATGTATATATATGTAGCCTAAAAATATCTTTTTGTATCCTGTAATGTTCCCAAACATCTTTCCAGACAGTCATCCCAATCATTATTTTCAGTGGAAGTATCTGTCCTTGCACAGAACAAGATCTTCCCTGGAAATCTATCCTCATAGACTACAAAAATGTTTAGGTGTCACAAAATGTTTTAGTTCAGTTGCAATTAAAATTTCAGACCATTATCTTGCACTATTTACATATCAAACTTCATCTCACTAAAAAAGAAGTTGAAAGATGAATTCCAGAAAATGTTAATTCATTTAGTTTAGACAACAAAAAGGGTAAGATACAATACAACTTCTGCCCTTCTGCAGGAACAAACGATCTGTAATGGTTGAGCATATTTGCTAGCGAAGAGGAGCAAAAACTGAATGTCCTGACCGACACAAGATCTTGAAGATGCCAGCCATACTAAGAATGACAGAAAAATCTCCCCAGCAACTCTATTTGAAGCCTTGTTCCTGGGAGAGACTGTGAGAGACCAAGTCAGTGAAAACTGGGCTCACATAAGACAGGAGAACTGTTCTAGTTTGGTAGGTTTTAATGGTTCTAGTTTAAGGAGTCTATTTGGAAGGGCACATTTAGACAGGATGGCACCAGCTGCTATTATATCATACAAAGTGAGGAAGTGAATACAGCAAAACAAGCAAAATGACTTAGTCAGATCAAGTGAAATGGCCACTTATCATATTGCCAAAGAGGAAGATGAGTTTTGAACTCAAACTGTGCCCTGTTGCTGGAGAAGGAAAGATGGGGCAGGGCTGTAGAAACGCAAGGATTATATCTCACCTTCACCTCCTGCAGCAAGCTGTAATTAACGTTAAGATCTGTATGGACAAGATTCAAGAGAAACCACGAACAACTCACAAAGAGACTTGAGGAATCGATTCTGTTACTTAATCTACAAGTAATGGCAGGAATTTAGACTAGAAAATTGATGCAGGTCTCAAAAGATTCTTCCTTGATTACTTCAGATGAGGAATGCAGTCAATGCTACTAGTTGTCTGAGAAACAAGGTGAAGAGCCTATCACATGAAGATTGTTACTGCAAAGGAAAAGAATCTCAGGTCATTACCCAGAATATTCCTCATACCAGATTCAGGAGAAGATAAAAAATACTTTTGTTTGTTATCTCAAGTGATTCTGTGTGACTGTCACATTCATGTTCCTGAAAATCCTATGCTGGGGTTTTCAGAGAGCACATTCAGACAGCATGGCACAGGTCAGCAAATAACTGGTAGGAGAAACAGAATTCCTCCTTTTCAAAAGTAAGCTATCCATATAATTAAAATCAGAGAATACTAGTCAAAAACGTTATAAAAACGTACCTACTGCCAGCATCTTGTATCCTTCTCTCTTCAAGAGTCAGAGAATGTTAAATGTCAAAAGAGAATGTTAAATGCTAAAGGGAACCCAGGTGACTTTAGGAATTATCTAAAAAAAGTGCTTGTTTTCCATTGTGAAAGATTCCCAATAAGTATTTTAAAACCTAATTGTACTTGTAGGAACAATTATAGTTTTGTACTGCAAGGGGAGCTGTTGGCACATAATACTATGATTGTGCATTAGATCATCCACTAGCTTCTGTAATATCCACTTCCAGCTATAAGGAGTCATGTTTCAACACCTCCGATTCCCTGATGCTGACAAGCTAAACAACTTGTTTTGTCTCTGGGAGCTCTTCTCTGGTGATTAACTGCTTATGGTGAATACTAATTATATGAAAGTACAGTACAGGAGAAATAGTGTCCTATTTCTTCTACTTGCAGCATCCTCTTCTGTAGAGACAGTGCACTACTAATTCAGCTAAAACCTAGAAGATGACATTTTTCAGGATCACAAATAGGTTAATCTGTCTATTACAGCAAAACTTTCCTTATAGTCCTGTCAGCATAATAAGTTTAAAAGCAAAATATTGCACATTTGTAAATGTCTGTAATAATTCTAGAAATAAATTTGCAGCAGGATGTGTGTAAATGAGTTCTGTTGGTGGCAAAGGCAAAGCCATGTCCCCAGTTCCCCATGTCCCAGTTTGAAAATTTACCCCAAATTATCCATTCGTGAAACTGCACCTCAGACTAAGATCATTCCACCAGGGAGTCTATGAGAATCTGTTCTTCAATTTTAAATCTACAGTGCCTTTTAAAATGCTAACATAGCAAAATTAGAAACCATTAAACAATATAAGGCAGAGAGTGATTAAATCTACCAAACACATTCAAAGCAGCTTAAGCTACTTTTTAATTAAAAAGGGAAAGATATCACTGGCAACATTCAGACATCTTTATCTAGATAAAGTTAGGAGATTATTCCAAACACAAAAGATGCTGACGCTACCATGCAGGAGACTGAATGAAATTACTCAAAGATTTTAATCCCTCCACCCAAGGTACACAGTCTTCAGGTAGAGAGGAACAGAGCACAGCCAGTGCTGCAATGTGATCACTCTATAGTTGCTGATTAAATAAGTGACACTAACAGCGGCCTTGGAGGGAGGCTGTGTGTTCTTCTTTCCTGACGGTATGGTGAGTGAAATCACAGTGGCTATAGCATTTGAGTAATGGATAATAAGATGTTCATATCAGGGTAGAAGAAATATCAGTTACTGTTTCAATACACAGTTTTAATAGATAGAAATGGTCAATACCTTATGGGTATTTAAAAAAAAAAAATAGAACATTTAAATTGAAAACAGTATTTATGTCCAAAGGTACATTTAGATCCCACCTTTGTGGCTCACATTCAAGCTCCCAAGAAACATAGTTCTGCTAAAGCATTATAATTATGTGCAGTTACTTTGTAGCCAAATTCAAACCCGCAACTTTAATTTTTTGCAACAGTTTAAAGAAAGGAACAAGAAAAATGATCATCAGTTTTCTACTAACACACGCAAGACACCACAAGCCAACCAGCCTCCTTCAGGCTGAGATGATATCATCTGCTCCAAGGTCTTGAAGCTCTGCATTAGGAGTATTACAAAATCTAACGGTGAACAGTCTCCTCTCTTACTTGTGTATTATATATGATCATTACTCTCTTCCTCAATTTAACACGAAACCTGTGTTTTTAACATTTACTGCATTCAACATGTTTTTTACTCTTCTCTTTGTATAATAGAAGATTGGTCTTACCTAAAAAGCATGCCCTAAAATAAAGCACAGGTACTTGGTAGCTGCTGGAGTATATGACATGATATTCGTAGCGAATCACCTCTTCTGTTGCACGAACTCCAGCTACTTGAGAATCATCCAAAGACTCCTAAAACAATAAACATGAACACATCAACCTTTGCATTTGTATCAAAGGAAAAGTCATTACTAGTATTGTAATTAATTCAATACATATACAGAATAGAGATAATGGCAATCACCTCTTTCACAGCATTACTCCTTTACATTCCTGCAGCATTTTTTCAATACTACCAGGAAAATCACGGAAGCCTGAAACCTAAAAAGACATCCTACAGACTTACTTCCATAAACTGTGAAGTATGTATAGGTATTCACAGAACTGAGGTCCTTCTGAGTGCAGCCTGCTTATGCAAGCAAAAGACAAAAGCTCCCTAAAACCTTTACGACACAGTAACTAGTACAATAAGGTGACTACAGTTGCATCTTTCCTCACTACCTTCAGTATAAACTATTTTAAAAGTGCATCCTTAAATAATCTAGTTTTGCTTGCCAAAAGACAAATAAAAACATATCCACCAAAAATTCTATGTTATACTTTCTAGAAAGCCCTATTGATAGAGATTGTTCTTGCTAATAATACTTCTAAAACTGAGACAATTTTTTTTCATATTTCATGTATATTTCAAGTGTAAAGTTAGTAAAGTTTATTATAGGTTTGAAACAAACGAAAGTAAATGGAACTTACTATATTGAGTTACACTTCAGTCACAGCATAAATTTCCTAACATTTTGAACCAGTATTCAAACAGTGCGAAGCACTATCGATCTGACTTTTCTAGAAAATGTCACTACTCAATATCACTGAAAATTGAACCATTACATTAATAACGTCGTTACAATTGAATATTAGAACAAGTTTTCCACTATGGGTGTGGACTTGTTCAGTTTTCAAACTCCCAAATTTACATGCAAGAACTAAGCAACCATAATGCCCCATAGGTTGGGTGTGCATTTCACATCTTGACTATTGCCAAGCAACTGTAGATATTGGCTCACTATCTCTGTCTAAGCAAAATCAAAATAAAAAGGTTGAACAGAAAATAAGAACCAGCATCCTTTGAATACTGTGATGGTTTAACACACAAGAAAGTTAAAGCTACTTTGCATTTTTACCTCACATTGGTCTAGGAAAAGACGTAAGAACTCACACACCATAACAGTAATGACACACAAAATACTTCCAATTTTTTTTGATAGTCCACATAAAAGTAATTTCCCCCAAATTCAGTGTATTACAAAAACAGATGCTGCTGAAGCACACAGATAGAAAATCACAAATGGAAAGCCCAGACCTTGGGAAGCTACAGACCAAGGTAGATCAATTTGGACATTACATGAGAAAATCATAGATGCTCACAGAACAGAAGGTCTCTGGGAAATTCCAGACAGCTGCAGGAATGGTTGATTTTAACTTATCAGGAAACAGACACCTAAAGCACTGAGAAGGAATGTTAAAGAAAGTGCTCTGTGTCAACCTAATTTTAAAAACTGTATATGAACAGTTACTAAAGACAACATGCCAGAAGGGAAAATGATGAATACTGTACTTGACTTCACGGGCCAGGTAAAGTCACGTATGCTATGCCTAGTTCTCATGTAAATGTGTAACAGACTAAGGAGGTGAGTTCTTTTCCTCCTCACACGTCATATCCTCTGATCAAAAGTGAAACAGATTTTAAAAAATCTCTCAAGGCAAACAAACTAACTACAGATTGGTTTTCAAGTTTGTAGGAGTGGGAAAAAGTCCATATTCAGAACTGAACCTATATTAACATAAAAAATATATTAAAAATTAGAAAACCCTTTTGGATCAAATTCCTGGAATGAAAATCATACTGCTTTACAGAAAAATGTTTCATCAGACATAACAGCCTTATGTATTGCTTAGTCATTAGCTTACCTTGCCCCAAAGAAATACTTCCTCTGTTCACGGCAAGACTACCTGTTCATGTATTAAACACAATCATTCTAGAAAAAAGCTGCACGTATATATGGACATATATATCTCTATCTTCTGCTTTGCATATGTAAGGGTAAAATGACTGTATACGCTCACATAAACACTGGTATCTATCTTCTTGTTACTATTTCATAGTGAATCATAAAGAAGCCATGTTCTTTACTACTTCTAAATACTTAGGAAAATAAGTCAATACTCAATAAAAAATTAAATACTCAAACCTGTATATCCTTACAGAAAACACGCTTTACAAAAACCCTACTTACTATCTCAGAAAGTCAACAGCTAAGAACAAAACCATTAAGAATTCAGCTTAGTGGGTTAGAACAGCTTTCAGCTGGTAAACAATTTGTATCTTCATTTGCTTGATTAGGAAAAGGAAAGCAAAGGGGAGACTTTCTAATTTCATTGCTGCTTGAGACAGCACTGAGAAACCTTAAGAATTCCTGCCATTACCAGATGTACACTAGACAGTCAGGTATTTCCCTAAGTATCTTATGGCTTCCACAGAAGAGTGATTTTATCCAGAAGTGGCCTTCCCAGAAGATGTAAATTGTAGAGTCACAGGAGAGTCAGCAGAGAAGGAAAGAAGGTAGGTTTACCGCTTTACCCTTTTGGAGAGTACAATATGTTTATTTTGCTTTATCCTGGATTTTTTTTTTTTTTGTAACTGATAGTTTAGGCAGTTTCTGAAATCAAGCATTCAGTTGAATGCAAAGCTCAAAGAAGCTTTGAAACCAATATTCTTCTGCTTTGTGACAAGATGGACAAGTTTCTACACTTAGTCAAAATAAGTTTCTGATACTCAGATCTCTTTTCTGCTGTTTTTAATGACAAGTGGGTACATTGTATTTGTGATCTGCATACAAAGGCAGGCAATTGAAACCTTCTCAGGGCTACTTTCTTAGGGCTCTAATTCCCTTTCCTTTCAGTAAATAGCAATTTTAAGATTTCTTACATAAAAAGATACAGCATTGATGTCAAATTTGTACTTTAAAGTCTCTGTTAGTACGACACACAGTGTTTATGCAGGGAAAGTACATTTTGGAGCCTAAAAGTTTTGATGATATCTCTCTAGCTGATGAGATGAACTTTGCTGATGAGATGAATAAAATGAGTACAGTCATTTTAGGCTGCCTCTGGAACATCTAAAAATCTATGCATGGCTGAAAGCCATGGAGCTTCTGAGAATTTTGTATCAGCCCAAAAGAGATACTTATTTTTCAGTATTTAACCAACTACTGATAAAGCTACAAATATAAAACACAAGCGTAACTTTTTTAAAAAAAACACACCACCACAGACCTTTATTTTTACAAATGTCATATGATGGCCTGTTTGATTTTTTTCTTTAGGTAGTTGCTCAAATATTCTTTGTTATATATGCTGTTGTTCTATCTCTTTCTGAGATACTGCTGAATTTTAGTTACTACAATAGACAACATCAAAATCAATTTTAACTTTGCAGTAGTCCATAATTGCTGCAAAACATGGATCCTACATGTCACAAAACAAATCCATACTTTCACGTAGATCTTATAAAGACAAAAACATATCTGCATTTAAAAAAAAATCCAAACAACTAAAACATTCAAAAAGAGTGTTTTGACCAAATATCAATCATTAAAAATTCTACACAGTAATTTAATTTCTCATATTTTGTTTCTGCTTTGTAAATTTCCTTGCATCAAGTTAAAACTCTAAATCCAGGAGTCAGTGACCGTTTCCTAAAAATCTGTGAAGTTGTCATCAGGAAGCATCTGCTCCTCTATTGCTCTCATGTAAAATCATTCTCCTGTAATCATAATGGACTACTGAGTAGATGTTTAAAAGGGACGTATATATTAGAAAAAAGATGAGCTGCAACTACCTAATTATATTAGTTCCATCATAAAGGAATTATCACTAATTTTAATTGATATAAAATTGTTCTCCACCTTTAAGTATCCCATAAACAAATTCTGTCCATTTGTTCATTTAAAAATGCTAAATTATTAAAATCAATAGCTAGGAAATTATGCCACATGTCATTCTGAAGGCAAAATAATACATTTTTACTATTTTTATTCCTCCCAACGAAGAAGGCAAGTTGAAAATCTCTGTTGACAAGTTGAATTAACAGCAGGAGAGAATCAATAGTGTGTTTTGATATTCTTCAGTACTAAATATGTTCCACACAGCAGCAGGAAGGTATGGGTTAAGGCAGGTCAGCTTTGGAGGGAGGGCTGCAAAGGAAAGGGAAGGGCCAGGGAAGTGACAGATGGGTAAACTGCGAAATCGACCTAATAAAAAAGGGATTTTTCTCTGCTGACACCAGACATTTCCCTCTCTCCACCTCACTCACAGAGGCCAGCTGAGCCAGCCTTCCTCCATCAGCCCAAATTCCCTTTGAAATGCAGAAGCAAGCCCTAATGCCCTTTTTTGGGGAGAAACTAAGAAAAGTGGTTGAAAGAACAGCAAGCACATTTCTTCCGGATTTCAAGTTACTGTTGCCTTTCTCCCAGTTCCCATGTTCCTCATCTCTTTTCTTGCTGCTTGACCTCTATTTCCTTCTGCTGCAGGCTGGCCTCCTGGGAAATTCTCCTGCAGGAGGATGGCTGGATTGGGCTGCGAGCAGGAAAGGGAGGAAGAGGTGACGCAGGCACAGTTACTGGTACTGCTAGTTTCATTTTGAGGGAGGAAAAAAGGAGATGCAAGCCAGCTTAGCACACAAATCTGATTGCATTGTTTGGAATACATTTACACTTAATTTCATTCCAGTCTCTAAAGTTGAAAACAAATGTGTCTCCAGCATGGCGTTTCTCTTTCTTCAGAGATGATTGAGAGCTACCATGTGAAATACAGGAGCTTCCAGGAAGCAGCTCCTCTCCCTGTTCAACACTTTCCCTTCGGCAAATAAGGAGATCTGAACAAGAAAACTGAACGGTAGGTAGGGTTCATCAGATAGAATTAAAACAGAGCTTAATGTGGAGGGTGTGGCAGCACAGTGAGATTGTATCTGCACTCTTTTTTCTTCCTCCTGGGTGTTCTCCACATTTATTTGGATCGAGTCTCACATTTTTGCCTGCAGCCTCCACAGGTCTAGTCTCTGCAGGCCATTTTGCTGCTGGTTTTTGTCGTCTCGTGCAGACTCAAGTCATACCGTACCCTTCCACAGACCTCAGATTTCTGGATCCTATCCTCCCTTTCCCTTCCACATTGAAAACGCACTATGAAGTCACAGTGGTCAGGCAAAGTAAGCCTAGTCAGAGAGGAGGCGAGCAGCCCACCTCACACTCTCGCCTCACTTCAGCTTAGACAGTCCTCGTAAACAAGGGACAAGAGCTTAGCTGACTGAGTGAAGGCCAAACTCCCAGTACACCCAGTGCCTGGGTTCAATTCTCAAAATTCAATACTACTTGAAAATTGCAAGGAGGCCTAGAAAATGAAAAAAAAAAATCCTTGCAAAAATAAACATGCTGAGGAAAAAAAAAAAAAACCAACAAACCAAGACTTGCAAGAACCTCAAAACCATCCTAGGACATGGGTTTTTTCAATATATTACAGTTTGCATTATGCAATTGTAAGTTAATTTCCGGTCACTATTAAATATTCATACTACGCTAAAATTTATAGGCTCTAATCACACTTACCCCACTGCATCATGGCTTGTAAAAATGCATAAAAATATGGATACCTTCCTGAATAATTTAAGTGTAAGATGAATGGTGTACAAATGTCTTGGACACCAGTTGCAGCCTTTTTATATACATTACTAAACTGATCTTTTATGTGAAGTATATATGGGGAAATCAACAATCTCCACGTGTTTGCTGTTGCTGCCATCATTAGTGATAGACAAGGTAACATGAGGATAACAAAAGAGCTGTGAAGAATAATAAAGTTACCTTACAGATTTCTGTACGCAGGTACAAAATCCTCACCTCCATCCTGGATTTCCTCAAACTAGCCCTGGTTAAATACTGTCCCTCAAAAACAGAGAAAGAAAGTGTCCCTTAAATTAGGTGGTGACATTATTAAGCATCATGTCTACAGAGTCTTTTTTTGGAAAGCTCAGCTACCATGAAAAGCCACTAAAATACCAACAGAAAAACTCAGAGATGAGTTAACATAAGAAGGCAATGGATTCCTACAGGCAAACAGATCCCTGAATACATAATTTACTAAAGGAAAATCTTTTGCGGGCCAGTATCCTGACCATGACACTGTTGAAGTATCCAGTCATTACTAGAATGACCGTTTTCCAAAAAAACCCCACAGGTTACTAACAGAAACAACCTCACAGACATTTGTCATTCTTGTCATTCAAGGCATGCCGAAAGACCAAAGCCAAGACTATCACCCCAAAAAGACACAGCACATGAAACTCCAGTAGCCCCTCACGTATTAACAATCACTCCTAAAGGTTGGAAATTAGATTTGTCTTTTGATTGCTTTAAAGCTAGTAACACAAGTGAAAGCAAAACCATTCAAGCAGAAGAATCAACAGACCATGAAAACAACTGTTGTGATTTTTTTCTTCACATAAAGGCAAGGAATTTTTTCAAAACTACTCTTTGCTCCTCTCAGTTTGTCACATATAAAATGTAGAATTGGGTGGCTTCTCTCCTCCCTGGGAAGAAATATTTTGTCCTTTGTTATGTAGGAAGTACAAGAGTTCACTCTGAACAGAGCTGAAGCGCTGAAAGTCAGTATGCTAGGAGTATTTTTTTGTGGAAACCACAGTTAACACCCAGCTTCCAGTGAAGCCAGGAAAAGAGACAGGTAACCAAAGGAACAAGAGAGAGGTGGCCATGCTGAGGGATGACAGACTAGCCTAGACTACTTGAAATTTTTTGAAGGGTGCAAGCAAAGCTCTAAACACCTTGCAGAACAGAGCAACTTCATCTGTAATCTGTAGGAATGCATTCACTACCTCTCACCAGTATTCTTTGTCAATATTATTCCCAGGAATCAGGCATTTATGTAAATCTTTCTTTCAAGTATGGTGATATCATAAGAAGCAATTAGAGATGGTGGAACCCCTACCTTCTCTTTTGTGCTCTAAAAGCATGCAGGACAGATAAGGTATGGAGATCACTCTGCTTGTGTCCCTTTGCAGGGACCACTCCAGCCTCTTCTTCTGAGTACCGTCAACATCAGCCCAAAGTCCCTTCCTCTATCTAAATCAACATATACTTAATTATTCTATATGAAATTACTTATTAGTACTTAATTATTCCATATTTTTAATACTTTATTATTACTTAATACTCAATTAATTATGTCATGTGAAGAAGAACAGCTCCACAATACTTTAACAAACAATGAGCCAGGCACTTTCAAATCAGCTTCCAGCCCCTCTGCCAAAGGAGAGAACGATAATCAGGATGGCACATAACTTCCCTTAACATACAGGGCAACAGAGGACAAACAGCATCTCCTCTGGCTATCTTCTACAGGACGTATTTTTGGCCCTTGTGTTCTGAGAAGCCTTGTCAGATCTGGTCCTGAGGATGAGATGGACTGTGGAAGTCTGTGGCATGACCAGGCTGGGACTGGACTTCCAGGGCTCCCAGGCATATCCTGGATTAAGAAGCAGGTTAAGAAAGGCTTCTTCTGAACCAAATTTTGGCCAGAGCTGCCAAATGCATCCACATTATTTGGTGAATATAAACCCCACTGATATAGATCTGTGAATTTTCCTACTCCAGGATTACAACAAGAAATGTAAAAGTTTTGGAATTTCATTCACAAGACGACATAAAAACTACTCCAGTCCTCAACAGTGCTACTGTATGAGAATAGGCTATATATATACATTGAGGTGCACAGGCAGGTGCACAGGAGTCAGAACATATTATCTACTCCACCACAGGAGCAAATACCTACAGATCTAGCAGGTATAAATACACATTGCTGCAGTTAGTTTGCAATAATTATTAAAGTAAAAAAAAGGAATACAATTCACACACAAGCAAAGTTTTATACTACTGAATTTCATCCACACAAACATAAACCCAATTGCAGTAGTTTCTCATTATTTTTGCCATTATTATCAATGTGTACAAATTGGGAAAGCTACTACTTCAAGGTTAAGTACTATTTCACAAGATTATTGCTTTTTTGAACTGAAACACTTCCAGGATTGGGCTCTACGCTTTATAGTAATATGCTTCATAATAGGCAAAAACAAAAAAAAAGATGCTACACTAGCAGACAGAGTTAGCAGTTCAGCTGTATTTTAGGTCAGTTTTATTTTTTTAGAACAAGGATTGTTATTACAGCTTCGAAAATTTCAGCAGCAACCCAGTTCTGGGCATGCCTTATTCAATAGGGAGACTGACAGCAAATGCCTATAAACCTTTACTACATAGAAGACAAACTCAAATCCTCATTAATTTCTCAGAAGGGAAACTGAATGAAATGGTGCCAAGACTGCCAGACACTGTTTAGCAGTAATTCAAGTGAAAAAGTTACAGACAGAAATGCTCAAATTGTCACAAAATCTGGCATTATATAAACAAGAAATGTAAATTTAAGTTACAATTAGAAGTGTCTGAAGGGGAAGCAGGATTGGTGCAATTTGGAATTGTTTGCTGGGCTATGACTTGTCTACCATAGTGGGGTCAGAGTAAAGAGCATCAGAGAGGCTTGTGTGCACTGATTCCCACCCAAGACACTGTAACAAAAAGGCAGTGTCATAAAATCATAGAATGGTAGGGGTTGGAAGGGACCTTTAGAGATCATTCAGTTCAATTCCCCTGCAGAAGCAGGGCCACCTATATCAGGTCATACAGGAACGCATCCAGGCGGGTCTTGAAGACCTCCAAGGAAGGAGACTCCACACCCCACCCAGGCAGCCTGTGCCAGTGTCATTGGGACAGTGACTCACTGCAGTAATAGCTGCACGCTACCTACAAGAAAATAGAAGCAGGATCCAATTAAGTTAATATCACCCAAAATGATGCAACTTAAAGGTCATCTGAGATGCTAATCTAAGGTTTGCTGGAGACTATATTATATAAGCACAATTGTTAGAAACCAGAATCATAAACAAAGTAGTGTAATTACAACCAGTTTATTTTAATATGACAGATTCAATGATATTAACTATATGTTAAGGTTAAAGCAGATATATTTTAATAAGAGATTAATAACAGGAAGATGAAACTAAAACAATCTATTTCAAATTTAAAATAATCTTAATTCAAAGAACTCTATTACTCAAATTAATTACAAATTTACTAAAAAAAAAAAATTAGAATTTATTCCTACATTTAAATGAAAATTGGTGGCATATTAGGATCTAGTGAACTTTTCCATTTGGGAAATCTAGGCATATGCCTAAATATAATAAATATTTTTTTTTAATGGAACAGGGCCAGACCCTGCCAAGTCCAATTCAGCTTTTGCTTGCTCTGAAAAAAATGCTTAGTTTATTAAAATATGATGTAATACAGATGCAATTACAGTTATTTTCTAGTCCCTAATCACTGTTACGTAGGAAGTGCAAAGCTGTGACTTCAGATTTGGGTAGGTCAGAAATCCTTCAGCTCATTTTCAAATAACATACTCTGTAAAAATCCTCTAAGGAATAATAAATATGTTATCAAATGTCAATGATCAGAACCAGTATACTGGAGACATTCATAGTGGCTAGAAAGAAAGTACTGAATCATTTCTTTTTATAATGTGATTTCAAGGGAAAACTGCTGGGCTGTATTACACAATACTATTAATTTTGAGGAATGTGGTACTTAACAGATATCAAAGCAAATTTAACTGCTAGCAAGCTTTACAAAGATGTAATTGTAGTTTGGCAAAATGCAGCTAAATTTCATAAAATTCAAATGAGAAGACACCATACAATATGTTCCTGTAATTAAAAATCACCTGTTAATCACCTGTTAAGGGATTATGAATAGTGATAGATATACTATATTCCTATGGCTGAATAATATGGTTAGGAGAGTTCTATGTAAAAATAAAGAAAATATATAAGTAAAGAAGAATCTCAGCTATAGTAATACACCACTGTGATTTTTGTACAACTCAATACAACTACACCTTGAAGCCAGCTATGCTCCAAAACTAAGAGTTCTGAACTTGCTCTTCAATCCTTTAAAGCTGAGTAGAAAATTTGAATTAATTATTTATAATGTTTCTGTCTCGACTGAATCTTCTAACAGTCTCCATCTTCCCACAGACTCTGTTTTATTTGACAGGAAAATTCAGTACAGAATTAGGCATATCCAAATATTTCCACCACATTATATGGTGGAAAACATCAGTAATGGTCACCAATACCACATAAATACCATAAATGTCCAGACAACACCACTGTAGCACGTGAGCTACAAAAATTAAGAAATCACACACACTGTACATTGCTACATTTGGCCAAGCTCATGTATAGTGTTACAATAGAAATTTCACACAGATGCAAAATCCTCATAATGGGTCTGCTGTTAAATACATTGAATTTATCTCATTTTAGGGAATCCTTCCTGTAGTTGAATTGCTCAGTAATAGCTGGAGGGACCTAAAGAGACTGTTCTGTACACAGGTGTTCAAGAGGCATACCTAAATCTCCCTTCAAACTTCATAAATAAGCTATGTAAAATACTTCAGGCAACTAGTAAATTGTTCCAAAAAAAAAAAAAAGTTCAAGTTTTTCTTTTTTGGGAGCAGCAGAAATCTTGAGAAGGAAAGGTGGTAGCTTTGCCTACTCCCTTCTCAGTACTGCATTCACTTCCTTTGCACCATTCCTCCTCCTGTGTGGGGGAACTCAAAGGCACATTTCTCCATGAGAAAAGCACTTCAGACACTGAGCCACAAAGCATTGGAGGTGACATCTCTCCTGTTCTACTTTGTATGAGTCACCAAATGTTCAATGGAGCAGAGAACGGAGCCTGAGTCCTCCATCACCCTGGTGAACAACACTGTGCCAATACCAGCCTCCACAGGTGATTTTTGTGTTTGAGGGCACAAAGCGCAAGAGGATCCACAGCCTCAACCTCCTTGACCGCATCAGAAAGCAATTTATTCAGTATCCCACAGGATCAGAATCATAGGATACAAGAAGTAAGGAAAGAGCCAGTAGTTGTGTATATGTGCAGAGAAACAGCTAGAAAGCCATTCTTGACTGTTGCTACGTTTTATTTGCTCTAATCTCTCTCAAAAGCTACTCCATGGCTACTGGAGTTAATTTACTCCTTCAACGTGATTAAGGCATCTCAGAGACTATTTCATATACTCATCTCTATTCACAACTACCTGAAATCATAACCAAGACCATGAAGTATTTAATTGGTTAAATTGCTCTTGCTTTTCAAAACCGAGATATTCCAAGTGTCCTGAAGGCATTTAATTCCAAAACAGAAAGCTGAAGAAGAGAGTATTCTGTAATTCTAATCGTGTGCAGATCTCTTGGAAAGTATTTTCCTAAACATTTGCTGAAAGAAGCTTTCATTGTACTGCGTGCTGCTGCATGTACTTCAAATAGGGTCCCACAGAAACGGCAAGATATTTACTACTTAAATTATTTCTGGTTATGTAAAGGACTCAATCTAGAATCAACTATGAGCATGGTTTCCTAAATATTAAACTCCAGTCATGTGCAAAACAAAGGAAGTGAGTGAAGAAAAAGCAACTAAAAATACATTAAATATATCTTTAGCATCCTATACAATAACTTTATTTATAAGGCAAAGGCTATGAATGGCAGTGCTGCATCAAAATCAAAGACACAATTTAATTGATTTTTTTCTTAACTTCTGTTCATAGGTTTCTGCAACTCAGCTGCAATCCCTGAAGAAGTAATTTTAAAATAAAGGCCTGGTTTCCATATGAGATTTTAATGAACTGCTGAGGTCCATAACATTTCCATAACATTTCAGGTAAAAGCGGATCTCTGCTTTTTTTTTACTTTCCTGAGTCTGGAAGTAATATGTGAGCAAATCAAGAATTTATGGCTGTCGGAATCAGTTCCCAAGTATCAAGATCTTTTGCACAATTAATTCTACAGGGACTGTATGCAGTTTATAGAAGAAAGGCAAATGTTAGTTTTTTATATCAATGTGTATGTTTTCACAAATGTTTGCCTACCTACGCATAGCATGAGTGTAGATATATGGAATTTTTTAATAGCAGACTTTTTATTCCTGTCACTCAATATGTGACTTCCAAGCCCTGGATGGAGATGGAGTGTGAGAAATTCCACAGGAAAAAAAAAAACAGAAACTCATATTTCTACTGAAATGCCTCACAGTGAACTACACCAAGTGGAGGAAAGTGCTCAAAGATACAAACGTTTCAGGGAACTTCCAGTGGAAATTATGTGATTATTTGAGATTTGCATTTTCAAGGGATGGAAAGGGGAGGCATAACATCATAATGTTTGTCAGCAGATAACTTACTGACTTCTCTCAACAAAAAGGCATCATTTGAGCACAAGTCACTCATGTTTACAGTCACATTTAATACAGTTCCTAAGTGTTTTTTAAAAGGAAATCAGGAGAAAAGTCTTGTGAAAGAACTGTGTGTTATCCAAACAGAGAACAAACCCATAAGTGACAAAATAATAAAATAGCAACAAAAATAGTAAAATAAAAAAAAAAAAAGAAAACTGCTGGAAACGTAATTAGTGGCAAGGAGGTATGATTCTTGACTCGTGTTCCCAGTTAGAGAAAGGTCTGCACCTGGGTTAGAGAGGTCACAGGGAAGCATTCACAATGTCAGTTACTGAGTCAAGACCAACAAGGGAAGAACCAGTGTTCTGGCAGACAGCTGGTGCAAGACCTAGAGGATGATACTGCAGTAGGCTTTCCCTTTGAGAGAAAATTATTTCAGTGCCTATGTTCCAGCTGTGAATGCTGTACGGAAATATATGTAATGCAGATGAAGACACCTTGACTTGGGTTAAAAATCTTCTGGAGGAAGAATGATAAAAGTAGGGTCTATAAGAATATAAATAGGACCATCAGGATTTTATGTTGATAGAAATCTCTCAAGCACTGGCAAAGAGATTAGTACTGCCAGGAACTGCAGGAGATGATGTTTCTAATACTGGCAAGACTTACTTTTCCTTAGATGCAATATATGAGTTACTTCTTCACCAAAAAGCCACTGAATTAACAAAAAAATATTTTTATGTGGATTGCAAACTTAGGAGATTATTATGGCATAGCTATTTATGTAAAATAGATCTAACTCAAAGATTTCAATTACATACAAGTACAAACAGATATAGAAAGGTAGGTGCATACACAATATTAACCTTCTTTGACTGTTGTGTCTTGCTCGAACTCTCAAACCCACCAACTTGTAAGACTGCAAATCAGGTGGGAATCTCTCCATTGTCAGTTTGGTAGAGATCAATGAAATTTTAATGCCTTGGACAGAAGATCAGAGTGTGCTCTGCTTTCTAGGATCAGCAAGGAACTTTACAAATTAAAGAAGTGGAGCTGTTGCTATTTTACAAGAGTTCTTCACTTTTTCTGATGAACCAAGAAATGCGTTTTGGCTGGGAATAGGCAGATGATCAAATAACAGGCATTTTATGGATCCTCCTGTACCGAGTATTTGTTGAGAGAAACTGTATATGAGAAGCCCTTTTAAATCTGTGGCAAGATTTTTAAAAAATATTTGAGAAATTAAGGAACATAATGACTTAAAGAAGCCAAATATAAAAGGTGAAGGACTAGAATGTGGGAAAGGCTTAAATTTATTTATATCAGAGATGCAAAAACTGCTGAAAATTTACATCCTGAACTGCTGAAAAAAATTCACTGTAGGATAAAGCTGCTGACTTAACTAAGGGAAAAATCACTTCTGAAAGGATACCAAGAATATGCAAAAAAAAAAAAAAACAACCCTAGAGACAATAGAAAAGCTGAATGGCACACATGAAAAGCTGCACCTTGAACTTCAAGTTAGAAAATAAGAACTATCAAAATACAAGCTGGATTTACACTTACAAATGACAAAAGGCTCACCAAGTAAGAGTGGGAGAAAAACAAGGAAAAAAAGTTTAAAAGTGAGGTTTACATTAAAAATAACAAAGGAACAGTCCCAAGCCTAATTTCAGATTTTGTCTCAGTGTCCAGCACGCACATTAAGAGCAGTGCAGTAGGAGATGGAAGCATGACATAATGATTAATGAGGATGAGGGTACATTCATCCCATGATGGGTTACCAAGACACATCTTGGTCAATGGTAGGAGGGGACAGGAACCATCTAAAGTCTAAAAGTCCAAAAGAATGGAAATATGAAGGCACAGATTAAGCAGCAATACTTTTTAAAAAATTGAATCATGACAGAGTGATAATACCTGAATGAAAAATAACAAAGTATCCACATTTAAGAAAGGGGCAAAAAAGCTACCTAGGTAACAGTTGTCTGATGGCAGTGTATACATGATTTAGAACCATTTTTGAGGGAAAGAATAATTAAATATAGAGAGCTATACAGAAAGCCAGATAACACATAATAGTATTTGAGCAAAGAAAGAGCATGCCAAACTAAATTGATATCTTCCTCTGATAAGATAAATTAGTGGACGAGGATTCAATCTGTCTGGACTCAGTAAAACATTTGATACTGCATCAAATAAGAAATCATTATTTCAATTGGAAAAGATGAGGATTATGCTAAAAAAGGTAATACATATGAAAATGGAAAAGAAGGAAATAATAATTATATGCTAAAAGGAGAATTATTGGGCAGGAGACTGACAACTAACTAAGCACTTTTAAAACTAGTGTGTAAAGTAATCTTAGTTAAAATGTTCTGTAATAACCTGAGCACAGAAGTAAGAGATTGTTGACAAATTTTGCTGATGATACAAAGCTGGGAAGCACAGTCAATAGAGCAGGAGATAGAAACTGTTACAGGAAACAGAGTTAATAACACAAGTATTGCCACATCAAGATTACCCATAAGCTGATCTCAGCTCTACTCTCCCTCTTTGTCATAGAAGTATTGATAGTAACATCAAATCAAATGATGAATGCCCCTCATTTGTCTATCGCAACCAGGGATTCCCCACAACACTTCACCAACCCACTTGCTCAACCATGTTTTACACAAAGAACAGAGAACTCAAAATATTGATCTCTGACCAAATACTGCAATTTCCATTCCATTAGAAGTTCCAGTATTTTCACATTCTTCTTATTCTTTTTTCTTTTAAGTAATAAAAAGTTAAATATGAACATTTTTCACTCAACAAAAACTTTCTGTTTGGAGATGGGAAATAATAAAAAAAAACCTTCAGTATTTCCAAATTAGCATTTGCCACACAAATCTGCTGAACTGACTGAGAATCTGCTGGACATTCGGTTTGATAATCCTAGTACTGTGGACAACCTAATGCACATCTGATTCTCACCCATAAAAGAGGATTTCTAGTCAGCCTATCATTACCTTGAGGAATTCAAAGCCAAGTCACTACTCTAATGGCCATATAGTCAAAGAAAATACTACTATACCACCTAAAGTATTATGCCATTTTCCTCAACAGAGCACTGGTGCAAAAAGCTTTAAAAACTGCAGTTCTGATGGCCAAAGCAGCACATTCTTGGACCGTGTCTAAAAAAAACTTTAAGAGAAACTTAATACATTGTCACATTTGCAGTAGGATTAAACTGACTCCAGGCAAATTACTTCATTTTCATTTGTCTAATTAGAAAAAGTAATTCCTGATGAAAATTTGAGTGGTAGAAAACTAATTTTCCATTAAAAATTACCTTCTTTGCTTCTGCCAGACCAAGCAGAAGAAAAGCACAGGTTTATAAATCTGACTACAATTATCACTCTGAAAAAAGAAAAATAAAGCCATTTACTAGTTAAAGAAAATCCATTTATTTCATATTGACACCTGGGAGATTTCAAGTCCTTTTATAAGGTTTATACAATGTGGATATACTGAGCATACTGAAAAAGTACTTCAAGAGCCAAAGTATGCATTTACATGACAGAATGTGAAAGAAAAAACAATTTATTGCAGCTCGTCTCGCAGAAGGCTACAGTTACATCAGTTTTGTTCTTTGCCTCTGAAAACAATTGAGAATACACAAACCTGAATTAAAATAAAATCAAAGGTCTCACTTCAAAACAGCAAAGTCCCCAAGCTCTAGAGTTAAAGCATCTCCCACCTCTACAGATCTGCCTCACATATCACCTAAAACATCTAAGCTGTTCAATAACGTGAAGAAGTGAGATAGCAGCAATTTCTAATATAGTGCAGGAGGTGCAGTCATATGGACAAATCTGCGATTTTATCAGCCAAGTTCGTCTCATTAGAGGCCAGGAATGATTCTACCTACTACTGCAGTGCAAATCACTAACAGAGGCTCTTTAGCTACACCCACACCAGCAGCAGTTTGTTGGTATGGCATACTTAGTGCATACTTGTTGTATTACAGAGCCACTCCAAAGAGTTTCTGATATTTTTATAAAAGAGCTTTTAAAAATGTCCATATTTCAAAGGAATTAGATACAGTATTCCTGGTTTTCCCTAGAGTATAAACATTCACATGAACCTTTTCCACCCCTCCCAGCGCTTAGAACACATCCAGTAAGAAAAAAACTGTTTCTCTCCTATTCCCACTAGAGATGCAGACGTCCAACAGGAAGTTGTATTTCAAGCTAAATTTGAGGGTAGAGGGGGCTGAGCTAGCCCTCTAGTCGTCCTCTAGTGCCTCTTCATTTTCTTCATTTTGAATTGTCCTCCAGTTGCTCAGATATATGGGTCGCCAGGGAAATGCATAGCTACTTACAATACAGCATGTTAGTACTCAAATAGAAAACGTGGTTGCTACTCAAGCCGAATAAACAACCTGCAGCAGGGGAATCCATAATGATAAACATGCTCTCATTACTATAGAACATGCAGCAGGAATTTCTCACACCACACACTGTGCTTCATTTGGGCAATGTAATGTTTCCCCCACTACTGCACTCAGGGAATAGTGTAAAATTAAAATTGGATGACAATAAAACCAAGAAAAATGGAGTCAAATACAACCCTTGTTTAATTCTACATGTTTTAATGTGTTAAGTGGAAGAAGAAGGTAGACCATTGTACCGACACTTGTTATATACAGTTCTATTGCGAAATGCAGTTTGTTCTAAATTGAAAGTATAGGTTCATTATCCGTAACATAAACATCAAGCAGCTCAGTCTTCAGATTTTTATCCTCACAAACAGACTTTACTTTTTTTTTTTTTTTTTTTTAAGCTGCAACTTGTTTGCTTATTCTACAGATCCAGCTTTAAAAAAAAAAAAAATCAGGCAAAACTTTCATCCCGGGAAGATCAAGATATAAAAGGGAAAAGCAAGGTCCTAAATATATCTATTCCTTAAGATGGGAATATTGAAAGGAAAGTAAACATTATAACGCAATCATGGATTGATGCAAGGTGAAGTTATTGCCTTAGTAGTTTTATTGAATATGTTATTTTTCAGTACAAAATGGCACCACAAAGGTCACTGAATATTCTCTACCAAGATTACTCTGTTACAAATTTTTTTTTTAACTCCTACCCCTCTCAAACACCCTGTGAAAACTGAGTCAGAAAGGTGAAATGCTTTGATCACACTTACATGGCAAATTCACAACAGAACTGAGAGTATAATTTCATTATTCTGATTCTTAGTGCCAAAACGCTGTGTATTTCCAAACATTCAAAACAGTAATTAGCTACCTTACAACTCACTATTTTAGGAAAATAAATTCAAAACTGGCTCTGAAACTTTGGTGGGTAAGCCATTATTAGCACCCCTTTAAAACAAGGGAAGGTAGTAAAATGCACAAGACAATAAAAATGTTTTTGTTTTCAAAACCAAACATTCCAAAAAGAACATCAAGAATTATTATGCTGTAATCATTCAGTGGTAAAATACCAATGTGTTTAGAAAGTCCTTCTCAAAACTGTTTAATTTTTAAATTGAATTCAGTACAAAACATGCTTAATAGTTTATCAAAGGTCAGCAACACTTTCAATCACAGCAAAATAGTCACATAAATGTGTCTCAGATGACCGTGTAATCCATTCTGGGATCTTCCCAGCTTTAGATACCATCAAAACTGTACTTCGAAACAATCTAACAAGTAACTTTAAAAAAGAATAACAACTCACTGCACTAAATATCTATGCTTATGCCAATTGTTCTGTAGACTATTAGAGGTCTTACTTTCACAAGCTGGATGCCCCTCAGTCAACAAAACTAAAACTTTGTTTTCAGTAACCTTGAAGAACAAAATGCAGTAATACTTGAACCAGGTAACACCAAGACTTGCAAATTTCTTGAGCTGGTACAAGACTATTACCAGATATAACCATAAAACTAATTGCCATAAAACTAATATTATACTGGTAGCGAGTAATTTCTAATGTAAATCTAGGCATAAAACTTCATGCCACAGCAGCAACAGTAGATGCAAGATGTGCTTGTGTCTTTAACTTGGAAGTACAATTTAAACACTGAGATGGTTAATTCACAAATTTGTCTTTTATTCATATTAGAGTTAATCACACAGGTAGGTGCTGAAAGCATACTTAAAACATAGTTTAACTTAATTCTGATTAAAACTTATCTTCATAAAATTTTCCTATTATCATTTCTGCTAGCTCTTCAATTATACATTTTTGTCTTCCTAGTAAAGATTTCTTTTTTTAAATGTAAGAAAATAGTAGTAGAAAATCTCAGTTCTTTAAACGATCTTTGGAAGAAAAATCAAAACGGTCAAGAAAAAAGAAATATGAATTTTGTAACAACTATATGTGTGTTTATTCATGTATTCCCTTACAATGGTGAAGGGTGACATGTATGTAAAATATGGTTAGTACCAGCTTTCCAAACCAGAACAACCAGCTACAGTGTATTTATTTCATTCCAATTTGTTCACAGTGGTTGTCCACGAGCAACCTTCCTCGTATGACACAGTTCCACTCAATTCCATATGACTTGGAATAAAAAGTAAAGAAACATACACATAAATGTAGAATACTTGAATCATGTTAGCCTGGCAGATCACATGTTGAGCTTTACTGAAGTCTGGGTTTTCCAAATGCATAAACTGAAAGCTGAGTCATGTAATCATGAACAAGGAACAGGATGCAGCATCAAGAACAGTACCAGTCTTGCACAGCAAGCATAGACCATATATTTCCTTAGAGATGCTACCTCTATCTCAAAACCATTAAGTCTCATTGCCCCACTCCTCCTCCTGACAGTCTTGAAATTTCATAGTCAGAATTGACCTAACTTCCAACAGGATTTCTGTAGGTTTCATCCCTTCGATTTCAGGTGCTCTCAAAATAACTTTTTCTGGCTTATCTCTTAACCACATGGATACTGAAAGAACTGTTGATATTGCAGATATGAAGTAATATACATAAGATTGAGCCAAAAAGATACATATCATTGGGAATGCAGAAAAAAAAAACAGACGCTAGACAGAAATATGTAACTGCCAGCTAAAATAGTAATTCTTTGTTATGAAGATAAGATTGAAATAAAACAGGAAAATTAATTTGTCATGTTGGATATTTTTAATAAATGGTTTGGTTTTAAGGATTATGGTTAGACCCTGCAGACAAATAGCAGTTATGTACATTTCTTGCACAAACACAAAAATCCATGTTCCTCTTCTTACAAGATGCTTATATACTTTTCCATTTTCACATTAACAAACTCCTCTGAAACGCCATGTAGAGACTCCAATCTAGTTTCCAGTTTCTAAAGGGTGTTTATAAAATACCTGTCATTAGCTACTGCTGCAAATGTTTTGCATGACTTTTCAAATGCCCATTCTGGTTTCTATTTACACTTCCCTATTCTTACATAAGTCTTTGTTTCTGGTACTTTACACATTAATTTTTTCAGCCATGAACTCATTATTTAGAAAGAAACAGCAATCATGCCTCTGTGCAGAAAAGCAAACAATTACACTGTCTGCTCTGAGGTTTGTCATTTTGATGAAGAAACATGACTTAGTGCTCACATTATTGCTATTGATTGCCAGTCAGAATTGGGAACGGATTCGCTCAGACAAATTAACCTAAAAAGAGCATACTAATATTAAATTTTTCTCATATCATCAAGGTTAGTTCTCTTTTTTTGCAATACAAAGGTTCTCCTCCTCCCCTACTCTGTCAGGCCTCTTCTGGAGTCCTGGATCCTGGAGTCCAAGGGTTTGCATCCCTGCATGCTCTGGCAATGTTCCTATACTCTTCCCAAGCAACCAAGCCCTTTTTCCACCTCTCATAGATTTTTGCCTTCTCCCTAAGTTGTCCTCTTTGCTCATCCACAACAGCCTCCTGCCTCTGTTTCTCGCTTTTCTACTTGTAGGGATACTCATGTAGATGACTTCTACACAGTATTCATTTTATTATTAAAAAAAGCAGTATTCACTACAAATTCTTTACTATGTATTGGGTCATTTTTCTAACATGAAAGTAAAAGAGTATGATTGAACGAAGTTCATGAAGATGCATCAGGCTGAGAACAAGGGCAAGGGACGTTAAGGAAAATGTCAATATTCAAAACTCGCCTGTTTCACTAGTGAAAGCTTTAAGCACAGTTATGTAAAATGGCACTTTCAAAAACATTTGTTCTTTTTCCAAATGACTCCACTTTCAGACACTAGAAGGTAAGTAATACGGACCACTTAATAGCACGCATGCTACAAACTGTAGCATGGTTCCCAAGTACCAGTCATTTGTAAAGACAGGGTAAAAGTCTTTTTGCACTTACTGGATATGTAAGTGTACAGAAGCATGTAAAGATTGGTGGGATTGCTCAGGGCTCTGTTTTACTTCACTTCTACCTTGCTTGACAGGACATCTTCCTCTTATCAGGTGCACATGGACCCCTCCAGCTGGCAGGACTCATGCACAACTCCAGAAAATCCCACTCGTCACTTAGGTTGCAGATCCGTGCTGTTTGGTAGACTTATATGATGCTTTCCTAGGATACATATTTTCTGCAGAAGCCTGTCCATGAGTTCTGTTCATTGTTAATACTAGATGACTTACAAATCAGTACAAATTTCATGTGGGAAAGAAAAAGATTATGTTCTTTGTAATAAAACCTGAAAACAAAGCCACAAATAAAAAAATTAAAATCTAAAGCTATAGATGAACTAAAACTGTGTTTCATTAAATATATCATTTTTAACCACTAGAGTGTTTCTCTGCTTCAATGCAAAGCTTGGTCACAAACACAAAATACAAGACTAATCTTGCAGCGTCCTCCCTCTTTTATCCATCACAGCCCAGCTCTACAGCTAAGTTGTATGAGGAGGGACCAAGTTTTCACCCTCTGAGACTGCTGAGAGCAGTCCTTTCTTCACTCTCCGTCTCTGCTTTTCAGGATAGGAACTCTCCTTCCCTCTGTTCCCTAGCTTAATAATCACTTCCTCATCCCTTTTATTATATAAGAATGTGAGTTTTAGACTGATGCACTATAAATGACTATGACAACTAAAATTTCCAGTCCCATTAAAAAAAAAAAAACAAAAACAAACAAAAAAAAAAACCCATGAAAAGAACCCCACCAAAAACAACTAAAGTGATTTTATCACTTGTTGAGCATATCCAGAGATGGGCAACAAGGCTGGTGAAGGGTCTGCTACACAAACGTGATAAGGAGCAGTTAAGGGAACAGGCCTGGAGAAGAGGAGGCTGAAGGGAGACATGATCACTCTCTACAACCAAATCAAATTTTTTCCTCATTTTCTTTTGAAAGCTTACCCTAAGACAGTCATTCCCCATGGTAAATTGGAGTCTCAGTGATGAAGCAGGACTCCAAACCGTAGGGGGAAATTGCTGGCTAGCACTGAATTGTTTGCCTAATTCTTGATAGCTTCCTATACTTTCTTTCCTCTCTTTCCTCTGCTATGAAGGTAAGGCATCTCTCTGAATTGCTTTTAGAAGAGCAGAAAAGAGGAAAAAAAAATTAGCTAAACTTCAGATGAAAACAGAACTTAGGAGTTAGGTTTTGAAAGAATAAAATCTGAAGGATTTTTCTCAAAATCAGATCTCATGCTTTTAGAAAACTTTATTTAGGGCCAAAGTGAAAAACTCTCCCACATAGTAAAGATAAAGGTCCTGTTTTCAAAGGGAAAATATGCATTCTTGTGAAATCTTTGCTCTAATTTCCTGACCCTCCCAGCAGCCTTGGGAAATCTGATAGACAGATATAGACACATATATCAACAAAGGCATTAACTCTAAATGCCCATCTTTCACTGAAGTCATAGATAATACAAAATTAATAATAATGACGTATGAAATAGGAGGGCAAGGGACTGTCTGGGTCACTAAGTTCAGTATCTCATTATCCTAGGTATCAAACACCATGTCTTTTTCTATATTTATATAGTTTCTGAAAACTAACTGGCTTCAGGATACTACTGTTTCTTTTGGAAAATCATTTCAGCATCACACTTCCCCTCTGGCTTTACTGCAAGTTTATCCAAATTCAGTTTACAACTTTTAGCTCTAGTGTCAACATTCTAGTTTAGTTCCAATGGCATTTTCCTTTACTAGCATTTCAGACCTTTCCCCTCCAATATAGTAACAAAGATAATCATTGAATCATAGAATCATGGCATGGTAGGGGTTGGAAGGGACAATCATATTTCCTTTTTTTTCTAGGCTAAGTGAAATGAATTCTTCTGGTCTCTTCTCATAAGACAGACTTTTCCAAATCAACATAACAATTCTACTGTTTTTTAATTTCTTTTTTTTTTTTTTTTGAGTGGGCGTAACTGGAGTTAAATATACAGCACAGCAGGTGAGTCCTCAGCATCCTTGTATAGTACCAACTTCATCAGAGAGCAATACCCAGACAGAACCTAAAACTGCCTTTGTTTCATTCATGCACATTAGCAGTTCACACTCATCCTACAATCAACTAAAACACTAATTTTATTTCTCCTCCTCAGTCATTTCCAACTAACGAGCCATGAGCTTCTGAAACAGAATTATCCTTAATCCCCAAGTACATGACCTTATACTTTGCACCACTAAATTTCATCCTATTTCTGTTATGCCAGCCCTCAAGTTCCTCTGGTTCTTTCCACAGGAATTTCTTATCTTCTACTGTATTGACAAAGCCTCCAGATATTTTGCCATCAGCAAATTTAATTAACCCTTTCCTACTTCCTGTACTACAATTAATACTTAAAATACAAGACTCGTCTGAGAGCAAGTTTTTGTGGTATCACCAGTCAAATCTGGTTTTGTATGTGCAATTAAAACAAAAAGTTTTTGTAAATTCTAAACGGATTAGAAGTACTGAATTTTATTTCCCCAGCAAATCAGTTATTTTGCTGAATAATAGGCAATGGTTCAATATACCCACTATCTTCTCTAACTCCACCTTGTATTCCACGCTATTTCCATTAAACCTATAGCCTTTTGCCTTTCTAAACAGAAAAAAAAGATTTTTTTTTGGCACTCCAACAGTATGACCCAAAAAAAAAAAAAGAGACAGGAATTCTAGGGAAGACATTAGCTCTGCTTTCTGCTTCATGATCTGCTCTCAAATTTTGCTTCCTTCTTGATCCAAGTTAATTTCTATCTACATACACTTTCAATCTCATTAGTCATCCTGCCTTCTCTGAACCGTCTTTACTGAATATGGGAATTTATTTCCACTTACCTTGTTGAGACAGTAAAATATAATTTTGACTGTGATTTTTTTTTTCCCTAGGCTTACTTCTCTTATCTTTCTATATGCAGGGTTAAGGAACACCTTGACATTTGTCTTAGTACCTTTCCAGATCTATTTTCAAGATATAACAAAGGTTCTCCTTTGGGTAATCTTTATTTTATATCTACAATGTCTAAGCCATAACTTTGCTCCATCCCTTAAGGTTGCTTTATTTTCCTGATGATCTTGTTACAGTGGTTAGGTTTCAGACTGTTCTGCACTTTTGATCGAATGGCATGCTTCAGCTAAAATCATTAAATATCTTTAGGATATTACAATTTGTCCTTTTGAAATTAAAAAACTTAAATAGTTAAGTTGTCCATCTATTTATTTTAAAGAGAATCAATTAATGACCCATACATTCAGGCTTGTTTTCTAAGGTCAACTATTCTAATTCGTACTATATGATAAACCAAAACTAAAAGAGTTTCAGGTTTTGCTCATCAAGAAACACAACTGCTGAAAAAAATCCATCAGCTCTTACCATCTAGAAACTATTTCTAGAAATAATACCAGAATAATAATTAAATGTAATAATGCCACAGGTTACAACAAATCACTTGCAACAGACTACTTAGGAAAAATAATTCCACAAGTTTGCTCTCAAATGCTCTTACTGAAATGGCAAAAACTTCTTTCAACTATTCTTTTAACCTAAAAAGTTGTAAATCCTCCAGAACAGATTTCTAGTTCCATAAAAAATATTTTTCCTAACCTATTTATGGAGAGTTGTGTTGAGGAAGCTTTCTGCATTCTTCCAAATACTATGATATGATCATTATTTATCTACCACTACTAAAAATACTCAAGAAAAACACTATAAAGTGCAGCAAAAAGAAAGATAGATGGGAAAAAATGAGATAGAAAGTATTAATGTATTCCTGTTTACAGTAAAACTTCAGGGAATATCACACTATCAAACACAGATACAGAAGGTATGGACAGATGGAAACAATAGTTATAAGCAGTCATCAGAATGAATCATCTGTTTCAGCAAAGTTTGTTCACAATTTTGAGAGAGACAGTTCAGGTAACAAAATGAATGTAGCCATATTAGTATCATACTCTACTTGAATTAACATAATATTCTACTTCACAAGGTTAATCATGTCTAACAAAGCAATGCATGAATAATAGTTACTCTGTCACCAGAATTAAGCACTTATATAACTCCTTCAAAAAGATAATAAATAGAAAGTCCCTGAATATCAGTTTACATCCTATTTCCCTGTTATAGTCATGTTTGAAACATCTGAAAAATGTTTTACCATTTTATGTCTTCTCTGCTATTTGCAACATGCAACACAACAGCAAACTGATGAGTTTCATGAGAGAATCCATTAGCAAGGGTTCTCCCCCCTCTAAGTGACATTTGCTATTGGCTAACTCAATCCATTTCATAAAAATGTAATCAATGTTTTGAATTTCTAGCATTTCATCGAATTATTATTTAAGGACAAACATTTTTATTGCAGAATGAAATGAACACAACTGGATTATAGTCAGAGATAAGATATTTATCTGTCTTTTGATACTGGTAGGGGACACTGAAGAGATAGATCAAAAGATGGAAAGGAAAATGGAGGCAAAACCCACAATTTTCCTCTCTTGATCCTGAAAAATGAAACTGTTCATAATCTAACCTCTAGCATTCTGAAACTTCTCTAAAAGTAGTCTTCGACTGACTAGAATGGGCTCTTCCTTAACAAAGTACTGCATCAGCTTAACTCTCTCCCACTCTTAACATTTGTTTCTATTCATCCACTCACTCCTTCTATGTCTATGCATCATTAGAAAGTTCAGTTCCGAGTGTCAAATGTTCAATTCTTACTAATTATTATTTTTACACTTTCAAGACACTTGATTTTTATTTGATTTGCTTAAGCACTTTGTTGTATTACTCATGTATGGTTATTAAATGTTCTTTAGTCACTAAAGAAAATTGATTACACTTTTTAATTACATATTATTTACATCTTTGAAGAGTGCTGTCCTTTATTGAAGGACTTCACATGTATAAAGGAACAAATAATCACAGCAAGATGTCTGGATCAGACTGAAAAAAAGAGATTCATTGGAACACCTACAGCACAAACCAGCTGTTAAGTTTACACATAGTTAGGAGATCTACAATAACCAATTATTAATCTATTATTATTAAAACAATAAATTCTTTTTCTATTTCTTCCTTTTTATGAATATTTCTGTCGCTGTAGTATTTGATAAGTTTTCAGAAAGAAGACTTTAAAATAACATTACAGTCTAGCTATTTTTAGAGGTATTTCTAGTAATGGACTCGAAATAAAATTCTGTAATGAGACTCTACTATGGCAGTAGAATGTTCTTTTCTTGCAGAGACAATAAAAATAAGTAACATTAGAAGAAGTGGTGAAAAACCAGGAGAACTCCACAGAGAAATAAACAAAAGTTTAATACAACAAATCTTTATTAGCAGTGGCAAAAAATACCCTGCCTAGATTATTCTGTGTGCCCAACAAACTTTCTATAAAAGGCGATTAGACTAGCTCCAGTGTTTGAAAACATGGTTTAGACTTTACCTCACCAGTAAGTTATGATCCATATTGTTTGAAAAACTGGGATATTAAAGAGCTTTGCATGTCTGGACTCTAAGGCTGTTACCTGTAAAACAGAGTCAGGTACAGTTCGCAGTACAGCAAGTCCGTATATTAACTTCTGTTAAAACTAGATAGACTTTTAATATATCTTTGCTCTGAAATTCGCCAGTGACCAAAGGCCATGTAATATGACAGTTGTAAAATTATGAAATAAACAAAAAAAACCCCACCTCTTCAAATATGAAAAAACAGGGAAATCAGGTATTTCTCAACTTGATTTTTAAAAGAGTATTATCATTACACTTTGCTTACAAAGATGGCCACCTATCATAAGCAAGAGTGATGCCTAGCACTAGACAGTGTCTGCATGGTGAATCCAATGATTTCCCTGATAAACATTATTGCATGTATGAAGAACTAGATCAAAGAGCTTGGTGGAATCACTGGGTTAGCTGTACAGGTTATAGATTTACTTTAGTACCACACACACACAGAGCAGCTTTGGATATAATCATTTATGTCCGGGAAAGTAGGACAGACTTAGCAAGTCCTGAATATCTATATAATGCAGGATCAAAAATGTCACCAGGAAAGTTCAGCACAGTTTTACTATTCTCAGACATCAGAATCTTCTATTCACAGGGATAGACATAGTAACTAAGGTACACTGGGCTTCACCAAAGAATGTATGTTTTAATATTCACATACCCAGCATATTCTGCCAGGACTACAAGGCAGCCCATCGGGAGACTTTACTCACAGTTAGTGAAATGCACTCTTTGTCTTCCCAAAGAATACATACTTGAGGAAAGAGGGGAAAAAACCCCATATCCAGAGCAAAACCCCTAACTTTTATTCATGTAAGTGCAGTTCCCTAATCAGTTCATTTGTTTTTTCTTATTGCATCAAATCCACATGACAAAACATTTTTAAATTGCTCATCTAGTTGCTTGTTAAATACTGTAAAGTCATAATTACCTTTAACTATTTTGAAATGTTTTATTTGATTGATATTTCTCCCCTTCAGATTTACATCTTGTGTTCAATTGACTTTTAGGTATGAAGAAGAACTAGGTTTTCCCTTCAGCTGGACATTCAAAAGGCCTTCTCATGCGGATTCACTGGCACATACTAAGATAGGAGTATACGTCGCAAGTTTTCCCTCAGGCAGAGAACTTTTATGTTCTCTGTCCTTCGCTAAGCTATCTAATTCCATAAAATATATAGGTGTTTAATTACCTTTAAAAACCTCTGTCTTTCTCAAATGTAGTTAACATCATTCCATTGATTGAAGACTTTCTAAGTAGAGGCAAAGGCAGAAACAGAAACGCACATCACAAAGCCAGATCAAAATAGCTTTCCTAATACAATCCAAAGGAGAGTATTTCACCTTGCTAACTCTTGCTATAGCAGACCTTTTTTAGCTCTCATCTTTCCAATGTTTAACATTTTTTTCAGAATTCAAATTTGTGCAGTTATGGTTTACCTAAAAACTATGTCTGATGTTAAATGGCAAGTATGTCTCTAGTCTTTCAAAATACGCAAAAAAACCTGAGGAATGTGAAAATAAGCATCTAATAACAGAAAGCAAATAGCATTTTTAAAATTAGAGACTCATGAGAGTTTCTGTGATTTACATTTGTACTTAAGTGTCTGTAGCTGTAATATTTCTTTCTGAAAACTAAATAATTCTAGATAATACTAGACTACTAGCTAATACTATGTTGTACACTCTTCAGTTGTTCCTTAACTGCATTTCTGCTAAAGCACAAAGACCCTACAAAGGAGATACTTAAATGTATTCCACGCATCCCACCTGGAATTTAGAATTTCATATACATTGCTTTTTCTTGTTCTTGTGTTCATTCTTGCAAACGAGTGTAATGAGTCATGACAACCCTGCCTTAGCTTCTAAATATTAGACAAAATCCTCAAAATCAGAAACCTCCATTTAGTGTATCAGGTTTCTATTTATGTGCCATGTAGCCTGATTTTCCAACTCAGGAGCTTCCACTAAAGATATCAAAAGACTCCAAGCTAAGTATGAGGTCAGCTCAGAAATCTACATGATATGATATGATATGGCCCAGGTGCCAAAAATGCAACAATCTTTAGTCATGTTTTAACTATTTTTTCTAACACACTTTGTTCTAACATGATCAGTATTATCTGTTACTATCTCAAAAACATCGATTTGACTGATAAGTGGATAAAGGAGGGGAAAAAATCACAAGCTACAAGTAACAGAGCTGGAAGATAGAATCTAGTTTGCTTAAGCTAAACAAGTCAGATTCATTAAATCAGATTCAGGGCTTAAATTTCAACTTGGTGAAGAACAAACTGGCTTTCAAGATCTCCAAAAGCAGACCATGTCTGCATAACTGCTACCTAAACTCAAGCAGACAAGATCTTTATTTAGATATACTCAAAAGTAAATACTGCTCTCCACTGACCACACTTAGGTCCTTATTCTAGGACTACTTTACTAGACACAAGTGCTGGTACACTAAGGGCTACACGTGCATCAGCATGTATAACAGCACCACAGGAATAGATCAAGGGCATCAGCAATTGGTGCAGAGATCCCCAAACCTACAGTGCATGAAGATCCAAGATTTTACTGCAGACTCAACTTGGGTCAATTCTCTGAACTGAAAAAAACAGACACATGAAGTCCACAGCTGCAGCTAAAAATCACTCATTGGTTTTGAGTCTTACACCTCTATTACAAGTTGGTGCTCATGCACAACACACTTGAAACAAATGTCCTGGTTTAGTTTTGTCTAACCTAATCCACATGCACCAAACCAACCAACTCACAGTAAGCAGGGACAGTTGGGGGCTTTGCTCAAAAACTACACTATTGCTCTGAACCATAGAGCACACAAGACAAATCAATCTATAGATCTCACTGTGGCTTCCATTCCTTCCTCCTCTTTCCTTCATTCCTGGCTTGAAGTCACTTATTTGAGTTATTACCTTTCATTTCCATCTCACTGACTGGTATTGCAAAGCTTGTTAGGAACTTAGCACCTTCAGTGCTAACGTGAATAACCTCTGCCAAATGTGACTGATTTTGGCAAACAACTTCAAAAGTACATTGAGGAGGAGTGACAGACAGACAGTATAACCTCCTAAGGTAATTGTCAAAAAAACTCAATTACTCACAACCACTGGCTTTCCCATATTACTGCCTATAAAAGCTCTCTTTTAATCCTGAATGTCCTGGATACTAAAATCCTTAGAAGGCATTATCATAAACCACACTTTATACACTTATCTATCTTGTAACACAGTAACCGACTGCTTGAAATAGAAACGTGCATGTTATCAGACTATGGTAATAACAAACAGAAAAAAAACTGGCCTGAATGGGAACAGTTTTAAACCATGCAGGGAGAAAACACAGTGCAATTTTAAAGAAAAACTTTTATAAGCACATTTACTGCACGGAGTGCAATGCAATGTATCTGTACAGCATTTATAACCCTCCCAATTCTTTTCTGCACTACTACAATCCTACCAATTATAGTGTATTCCTTCAAAGTTCTCTCATTAGCTATAAAGCTACAAGTTTTGCTTAACTGAGCCTTTTCCTTTCCATGAAATGCTGATTTTTTTCTTTCCTACAAATAACGTATCACTAGTAGATGAACATCAGTAATGTTCCAGATGCTG
Organism: Urocolius indicus; assembly: GCA_013401255.1. Lineage (NCBI taxonomy): Eukaryota > Metazoa > Chordata > Aves > Coliiformes > Coliidae > Urocolius > Urocolius indicus. Next base: position 71,907 of record WBNH01000914.1, read on the forward strand.
TAGACCACTCCTTCTTCACAAAGGTTCTCCAGTCCACTAACTGATGGTTAGTATTTCGGTCCCTGCACCTGAGCACACAGGTATACAACACTGTGACAAATTCCATAAACACCTAACACAGTAACATCAATACAGAGATGTCATGGTTTGACATGAAGCCGTTTCTGGTAGTGGGGAAGGGGCTTTAAAGATGGCTCCTGTGAGAAGTTGCTCAAAACTCTCCCCTGCTCTGAGTCAGACCTACTTCTGGGGCTGAGCCAGGTGAGTGCCTCCATGATCACTTTTTAAGAAGAAGAAACCAGAAGGGGAGGGTTCTTCCTATTCCTTCTGTTCTTCCTTCTTTTCTGGCTAGCGGTAGTGCAAGGAGTTGGCAGAGAGATAAAAGCGTCCATGCAGACCCCAAGGTGAGTGAGGGAAGGGAGGAGGAGGTGTGCTGGAGCAGAGACTCCCCTGCATCCTGTGGAGAGGACTGGTGAAACACAGATTTGTTTGCACTTCATTAAAAATGTTGTGCCAGGGGTAGTGACTATGCCCAGAAGAGGCCGTGTCCCGTGTGAGGCACCTTGTATCAGCAGAAGCCATAGCTGCTGGGAAGAACCCACACCAGAGAGGTTTGTTAAGGACTGTGTCCCATGGGAGGGACCCCATATCAGAGCAGAGGAAGAATGTGAGGAGTCATCCTCACCTGAGAAGAGAGAAGCAGCAGAGACTATCCGTGAGAGACTGACCACATACCCCATTACCTGCCCCTATGAGCTGTTGAGAGGGAGGAGCTCGAGATATGGGGAGCAGTGAGCTGGGCCCAGGAAGAAAGGAGGGGTAGGAGAGGAAGATTTTAAAGTGTTGGTTGTCATTTTCTCATCATCCTGTGCTCTTTTTGCTTTTTGTTCTACTCTGTTTCTTGTAGGTAGTAGAATAAACTTTCCTTACTTTCTAAGTTAAGTACTGGAGTCTGTTTTACCCAGAATCATAACTGCCAGTGAGCCCTCCCTGCTGTCTCAATCCACAACAACCTTGCTTATCTTTTTCCTCCCATCTCACTGGGGCCTCCGCTGTCCAAACAAGGGTGGGGGTAGATGGGGCACAGTAAGCAAGAGACTGTAATGGTGCTTCATTGCTGGCTGGGCAAAACCATGACAAGAGAACACCAAATCTTTCAAGAAAAAGGTGAAAGCATCCAGAAGTTTCCTTATGCCAAAATGAACATTTCCAATACAGCCTCAATTCACTCCTTTGCTGCTCACACTTTCAGAAAAAAAAAAGACAAGATTTATATAAATGCATATTATTGTATGACATTTAACTCAAATGGGCAGAATTCTAGGAATTCTTGTAATACTTCCAGAGAAACTATTGATAACTTAATCTACTTGCTCACTTCTGTGGGACTGAAGATATTAACTTACATTCTGGGAGAACAGAACATAAGATAGGTAGTGGCTGACCATCATAGGACTCTTGCCATGTGAACATGGATATGTCAGATGTTCAGGTAACACCAAGAGTTGGACATTTTTAACCAGTTTGTGGTCAGATATTACATATAAACTCCTTTATTTCCTGGTCTGGCAATAAGAAATAAGCATCCTGTCTCTTGTCTTCCTTCACTTTTCTCGTAACACAACTCCAAAGCTTCTCCTATGAAAGCTGTGAATATTAACTTTACCAGTAGGCCAAGGCTCATGTTCTGTTCAAATATTCCTCATGAGGACCCAAGACAGTCCTTCTTCTGCACGAAAAGTGACAAAACTGGCAACCAAAATATTGCCCTAACTGGCAATCAATATAAGGAAACAAGGGGGCATGTTCAGAAATAGTCTCCCTTTGCTACTGGGAGTGAAAAGTGTCAGCTCCAGCTCTTTCCTGTCTTTTAGTTCACAAAACCCATTCTTCCTTCAGAGTTGACACCTTCCAGAAAGTAGCTTACTCACAGTCCTGAAAATTAACCAGTCCAGATGTAACAAATGAAATAACTATGGAGATTCTAAGAAAAGAAGGAAATTTAAGGCTGGTATGTTAGCTAACACAAGCCAGGAAATTTAAAACGGAAATTGAAATTTCAGACTAAGACAGACATTTTGGCACAGATACCGCATGATTTTCCTTTAAGTATTGTCAGTCAAGATCCACACTCCTGGGACTACACCTTCACAGTACATTCCAAATACACAAAACATGCGGAGATGCTTTGAAATCTGATGATATTTGCATTTGGACTGACATCTTCTTGTAATATGTTTGACACTGAGCTCTTCTGTAACAAAGAATTGAGACGATTTCAACGCAAGTCTTTTGAAAAGAATAACAGGCAACTATACATGAATGAATAAGTAAACAGTTTGCTACAGCAATGAATGCCTCTGAAAACAGCAAGTTTGCAGGCACCAGATGGAAGAAGAACATTATTGCAATTCCTGCATCCCATTGTGTAACAGCCAACAGAGTCGTTAACATTTTCTGGTGATTTCTAAGCTTTTTTAATGTGCCTTCCTTTGAAGGTGGTTTTTTTTGTGCCCTGTCAGTCTGCAATCAAGGTTCAGCTGTCTGGGAAAGAAATGTTACTGGCAAGCTCTCAAATAGGGAAAAATACAAATACAGATGGAAATAGATACTAATGATCACATTAGAAAATTCACTAGATGGAATTAAAGCTCTACATTAAAAAGTACAACCTATAATCTAGAGCGTAAGTCCTTTGCCTCTTACAAGTCATAGCTTTTTCTCTTCTCTAACAGAGCCGTCTGCTTTTCTGAATCTTAGTTTATCATTTATCCCAAAGAAATGTCTATCTCATGACCTCAGGGAGTTTTTACACTTTGTTTTCTTTTTCAGAAAGCAAACTTAAATCTTATTTACCACATAATCATAGAATGGAATGGAAGAATGGTAGAGTTGGAAAGGATCTTTAGAGATCATCTAGACCAACCCCCCTGTAGAAGCAGCTCCATCTAGATCAGGTTGCATAGGAAAATGTCCAGGCTGGTCCTGAAGATCTACTCAGAAGGAGACTCCACACCCTCCCCGGGCAGCCTGTGCCAGGGCTCCCTCACCCTCACAGTAAAACAGTTCTTTCTTATGTTTAAATGGAAGTTTTTCTGTTCCAGCTTCATCCCATTACCCTTTGTGCTGTTGCCAGATACTACTGAAAAAAGGGATGCCCCAACCTCCTGACACCCACCATTAGGTATTTCTTAATATTAATGATATACCACTCAGTCTCCGCCAGACCAAACAGCCCCATTTCCCGCAGACTTTCCTCATAAGGAAGATGTTTCAGTCCCCTGATCATCTTGGTGGTCCTAAGCTGGACTCTGTCCAGCAGCTCCCTGTCCCTCTTGAGCTAGGGAACACAGAACTGGACACAGGACTCTAGATGAGGCCTCACCAGGGCAGAGGAGAGGGTGAATACAATCTCTCTCGACCTGCTGGCCACACTCTTCTTGATGCATCTCAGGATGCCATTGGCCTTCTTGGCCACGAGGGCACATTGCTGGCTCATGGTTAGTTTTATTATCAACCAGGACTCCCAGGTCTCTCTCTGCAGAACTGCTCTTCAGCAGTTCGACCCTCAGCCTGTTCTGGCACACAGGGTTGTTCCTTCCCAGATGCAGGACTCTGCACTTGTCCTTGTTGAACCTCATGAAGTTCCTCTCTGCCCAACTCTCAAGTCGGTCGAGATCCCACTGAATGGCAGCACAGCCTTCTGGGGAATCAGCCAGTCCTCTCAGTTTGGTGTCATCAGCCAACTTGCTGAGGGTACACTCTGTCTTCTCATTAAGGTTGTTGATGAAGATGTTGAACAAGACTGGCCCCAGAACCCATCCCTGTGGAACTCCACTGGCCACAAGCCTCCAACTCAATTCTGTGCCACTGATCACCACCTTCTGGGCTCTGTCATTCAGCCAACTCTTGATCCACCTCACTGTGCACTCGTCCAAGCCACACTGCCTGAGCTTTCTGATGAGGATGTTACGGGAGACAGTGTCAAAAGGCTTGCTGAAGTGAAGGTAGATGATATCTGGCTGCTCTCCCCTCATCTATCCAGCTGGTTATTCACCTACAGAAGGCTATCAGGTTGGCCAAACTTATTCGTTGCTAACACTACAGTTCATTCTAAGAAAGCTACGCCTTGAGAAAATATTCTTGGTTACAGACATCCATTTTGTGCTAAGCAGTGTATTTTCCTGTCCTCAAACATATATGAACATCTAAACAATGTTCCCCTTGTTTAGAATGTGCTTTCAGTATCTTGTACACACAGTAGAACTGAGAGTGTCTCATTTAAATTGTCAATAAGCATGTCTAAGCAATGTCTGAACTAGTCCCTGGCAAACCAGGGCAGAAAGATTACACAAAATTAACAAGCCGAAAACAAGTAAAAAACACCTGCTATGTATTAAAGACATATTGCCTCACTTACTCAAGAAAACACCTGTATCTCATAAAATCTCAAAGAATCAAATTCATTTCTGCTGTGAACTACAAAAATGATTTTGAAACTAGAGTGTTTACAATCACATTAGTACCAAATTGTAACACTCTGCTTTGGTAGCATTGAGTATCAGTCCAATATGTAAAACAGTGCTATTTTTATGGCTACATTTTTAAAAGACATAGTAATACTAAGACTTAATTCCTAAAAGGTAAAAAAGCAGTATCTCCTTGGTGTGTTTGTCTGCATGAAGAAAAAAACAGTTATTACTGACAACAAAATTATTGTTACTGTAGAACATATTTTCCTGCAGCGGAAGTTTCTAAATCCAAATCAATTTCAAATCTATTTGGTTACATCTAAGAAGGACAAGCCATTGAAATCACACACTGATAACGTGGCCTAACTCTATGGCATCCTCAAGGAACACTGCATTCTGACCCCGAGAAGAAAGCTAAATCGCTACCATTACAATATTAACATTACACCAGCAGTGTCTGTTTTTTAATTACAAAGGCAACAAGTAAGATCTGCAGCACAGAATGATTTAGCATACAGAAAAAAAAGGTATGAGACTGTATCTTTTTCCAGTGTATGAAATAATGACTGTTCTTTGTATAAAAGGGGTGAAAAGGATTGTTTCATGTATCTTGAGAGTGACTCCTGTGAAAAGTTCAGACAATGAGATGGTGTTGGGGAGCAAACAAGCCTCAAAGTTAGGCTTTACAGCTAAAAGGACAAAACGAATTTTCTACAAAGGAGCAACACGTGGAAGTTTCGTTGTTTTGCCTGATTCTCAGGAAGCCACTGCTCCCTCTGAAGCGCTACGTCTGCAATATTCACTCCAAGTCAATTTTGCAGACAAATAATCCAAACACGCTGAAAGAATAATCATATAAAGGTGCTACAAAATATAGGCACTTGGTCAAAATAAAAGTACTACTCCAAAACACATAAGCATTGTCCCTAGAAAACTGGAGCATAATAATGTACCAGTATAATTCAATTTAAATGAAACAAAGGCAGGCATATATGCAAGACTGACAACATGAAGTATTTTGAGGCTTGCTATAAAAATTAAAATGCTAACAATTGCCTAGAGTGTGATTTTGTTTCCGTTGTGGTAAAACAGTACTGACAAATATTAGTGTATCATGTTTCTTGTTTGTGAGATAATATCACAAACATTTGAATAATACAGGCTGGACAAAAAGATAATGCTTTGTCGAGAGACAGGGCAGTGGATCATCAGACTGGCCCTAGAGCAGCCAAATATTGAGATCAGGATTATTGTTGCAATCTCCCTTGGAACTCTCTCACCATGCTGGGAGGGAATAAACTATCTGCACCTAGCACAGCATGTACCGCCCAAGGTGCTGGTGCAGCAATGCCACCCAGAGCGCTGGGAGCAAGACACCTTCTTCTTTACTTCATCCATCCTGATGCACCACCATCACTAATTTCTGACATACGAACACACACTTTAAAACCCAAGCTTCCAAAATGCTACTTTGGATTCAAGCAGCTATCTTACATCTTCATATCCTATAGACACCAAACCAAAACATAATTTTGTATCAATTAATGTACATTTATGACTTTAAATTATGATTGTAAATTATTTAAATTTTAACTTGAATTAAGAAAGTTTGAAGACTTTGCTCTGCATTTTTTCTTTATCTGCATGCACTAAAATTATCCATATATATTTTTCAAAACAACTTTCTAGACATCATGAAAAAGTACACTAAAAGTAAACAAAACAACAATACTTCTTTTTAATATCTACAATAGAAGACGACTGGGTCAAAGGGGAGACCTTATCAATATTTCATCAGTAGTATTACTAGTCTCTGAAAGTTCAGACTCTGGGAAAAACATCTTCACTTACCACAGTCTCAATGTGTGCTCCACAGGAAATGGAGGTTTACTTATTGCAGAAGGAAGACTCTCTGCTAGAATTATACCATGTATTCAGCCACAGCAACTCCTTAATAAACTGTCATACTCAGTTACCAAATCTGAATTAGAGCATCTTTCTCTGTGTCTGGTGTAGCATTTATTTGCTAATACTAAGCGAACAGTTGAAATCACTCTACGCTAACATCTAAACTGAAAGGAAATATTTTTGAAGGTCATACAGTGTGCTCCTTTAGTTCCTCCAAGAGCTTCATAACTAGTTTACATATTTGCTTTGATACACTTTCTAAGGTTTAGGAAAACTTAGTAGGCATATCTTACTAGGTAAAACAGAACAGCAACCAAAGAACGTGTAAGAGAATTAAGATCAGAGTCCCACCACTCACAATGACAGTCAAGCTAACAACACGTCATCAAAGCCGTTGAAGACTAAATGTAACTACATTTAACATGATTTGCCAGGATACCAAAGTGACACACAGAAAATTATCTACAAAGGTCTGTGCGTAGGAAACAAAAACTTCCTACGTCTCCAGAACTTTACAGATTCAGAAGCATCTAAACTCTTCCATGAAGGTTGAGACGTCCTATCGAAGAAGTAGTCTGGAAGTAGCACATACCTGGGATTCAAATGACTTCCATCACCACAGCACTCTTCGTTTATTGAGGTTTCTCTCATTCAGGGAAGGGGTCTAATGTCCACACCAAAGTTTATTCCAGTCTTGATATTTCTAAACAGTTTCATTCTTCCACCAAGCCTTTTCATGCAGAACACAGTTAATAAAATCCACACTCAACTATTTTCTTGTGGTTTAATAAAGGCTAATTCCATTTTCAGATTAATAGATATTTAAGCAAAATCTCAAACAACTTCACTGCATTTTGCAACACACTTTAGCTCTCTTTAGAATAAGTGGTTTCTTGGTTTATTTTCTACAGATTTCCATCAACAATTTGAGTTTCCTTTCTGTGACCTCGCCTTTGAATAAATTGCTGGTACACATGCTAGACAATGAATGCATTAAGGAGTTCAGAACATGGGGCCAAACACTGGACTGGCTAAAACAAAATTGTGGGGCACAAATATGTACTGTGGCCCAATTAAGGATGACTAGCAACATTTTGGGCAGCAGCACCAAAGAAGGAGCTCATTCCAAGGGGACCTAATAGAGTTGGAATACGAAGCCAAGCGCAGTAAAAAGGGCCTGAGTACAACTGGAACAAACTGAAACCAGAATATCTTCTTCCTATCAGAACTACCAAAGCTTCCCAGATCAGTTTTTCAAGAGAATACTTTTTGAATGGAATACAGATTAAGTATGATTTACTTCCCTTCTTCAGAGCAATGAGAAAACTATTGAAAAGACTAGGACTAAACTCACCTGTTTCTGAGCAACTGCACTTCAGCTGGATCATTCATTATAAGCTGAAGTTTTTGGTCAGCATGTAATACTTTATTTTCTCCCATTTATACTGAAGTCCTTTCATTATTTTTTGCAGTGAGAGCTGGATTCCATTAAAAGTATTTACATTTTTCTCCTTCAGTACTCTTTGTTGGGTTTTCACATCACATGTTTTAACAATCCAACAAATAGTGTGGTTATGCAAATGTTTACACTGAGATCATCTTATTTACTTTTGCACAAAAAAAAAAACTTGTTCTTAATTCTAAAAATACTGGATTTGTTTAGAGAAAACATGCCTAATAATTACTAAGAACTGAAATTTTTCAGTTGTTATAAACTGACCAGCACAGCTGAACTGCAAGTCACACAATATTATGAAGTTTAAGAAAGATGTCAGACACATTCCCACATCCTCCTTCACTAACACTAATGAATATCTGTCAGCAAAGGTGGAGTCCACATAAAAGTAAATACATAACTTAACCAACACGTTTGTGAAGCTCCGTGCTTGTTTTCCAAAGGCAACATCAGGTACTAAAAGACCTGCCCACTTCTTCATAAAGTAGCAATGGCTCTAACTTGAGAAATGGTTCCGTGCTGACTCACCACTTCTGCAATACCCAGAAGAGCTGAGACAAACCACACACAGAGAATTATTACTCCAAGTTATTGCCTCCCTTGAACTATTTGAATAACAAACAAAAAGAATGCATAAAGTGAATCCAGATTTTCCTATTTTTTCCCTTAGAATGTAAGCTCTTTGAGGCAGGAAGGCTATCTTAATTTTTAATTTTGCACAATGGTGACTCTTATAATACTATACATAACTGTTCTGTCTTTGATTAAAATGTGTCTACAGGGCACTTAACAAAAGCTAGAGCTGCATGATGATAAATACTGAAGTCTACAATGAAAGGTGTTGTTTCAGTGCAGTCGGCTACCTGGGCTGTTATTTAGGAAAGTCAGGCCAACAAGTTGAGGAGGTGGATTTGCTCTCTCTGAGAGAGTGCACATTAAGCACTGCCTGGGTGGGGATGAGGAGTGGGTTGAATGCTTGTAGGTGAAAATTAAGGTGCAGGGTAAGGTACGTGATGATGTTGTAGTAGTTTGCTACAGGTCACCTCATCAGGAGGATTAAGTGGATAAGGCTGCCTAAAAACAGCTGAGAGCTGCTTCACAGTCACAATCCCTGGTCTTCATGGAGGACTTCAGCCGACCCAGTCATATTTCAACCCTCCAGGCCCCACGGTGGGTGCCAAATAATGTCATGATTTTGTCCAGCCAGAGACAAAGA